>JABMCL010001558.1:0-67500 GCA_018857735.1 Alviniconcha marisindica
TCACCAACGTTCGCCTCTCTCTTCCTTACATCGTTTATCACATCATTGAACAGTGATTTACTGTTGCTACCACGCTATGTGTGTGTGGGGTGTGTGTGGTGTGGGGTTTTGGGGTGTGGGGTGTGTGTGTGTGTGTGTGTGTGTGGGGTGTGGGGTGTGTTGAAAGGAGAGAGAGGGGAGAGGAGAAAAAAAAAAAAAGAAAAAGAGAGAGAGAGAGGAGAGAGAGAGAGAGAGGGAATGCAGCATTGCCTACGTGATTTATGATTGATTTTACACGCTTTTTTTTCTTCTTTTTTTCTTTTTCTTCCCCCCCCCCCTCCCCCCACCCCCCCCCCCCCCCCACCCCGTACCACTGAGCCATTTATTTTTTCATGATTTACAAATAATTGCGGATATGTCAACACCAATTTTGCTATGTATACGTCTTATTTATTCATTGTCATTTCAAAGTATTTTCAAAGATTTTGTGTTCCTGTATGTTTATTACTATTAAGGTGGTGGTATTATATTTTATTTGTTTGTATATTGTTTTTCCTGTTTAAATATTAATCGATTTTGTAAAGTTAGTTTAAATTTTATTTTTATTTTTATATAGGTAATTGTTTCTCCATTTTCACTTTTTCAGTAGTTTAGCAAGGATATTTTTGTTAGCAGGTCTAAATAAACCTAAACTACAGCCCTTTGGGAAAATAAAGTTTCGAGTTCGATCTTTCTTTCTCTCTCTCTCTTCTGTCTCTTTTCTCTCTCTTCCTTGTCTCTCTCTGTCTCTGTCTCTCTCTGTCTCTGCCTGTCTCTCTTTTCTCTCTAGTCTGTCTCGATCTACCTCTCTTGTCGCCTACGACTGCAGGTCACCAACGTTCGCCTACGACATGCAGGTCACCAACGTGCACAGTCCTTCGGTTGGACCTCGAGGTCACATGTCTGTCTGCAGAGCCTTCGCTAGACCGTTGAGACTATCGGCACGGGGTAGCGGCAAATCGGTACCAACTCCCAGTCGGCCAGTGCAGTCAACATTAATTAGGCCTAATAATGTGTCCAGGTTTCCGCTTAATAGCTGGTGGTTTGATACTTTTCTCAGCAGTTTCAATATTGGTTGGTTTGCCTTTTTCGTTTGAAGCGGACGATAATATAGACAATTTGGTTGGCGCTAGGCGAGAAAAAACACACACGACTATATGCTTCGTTGCGCCATATTGACACAGGGCAATGTCCACTTTTAGCCCCGTCGGTTCGCGGTCTTCAAATGGTATGAGAATGTCAGTGTGTGTGTGCGTGCGTGCGTGCGTGCGCGTGTGGGCGTGCGTGTGTGTGTGTGTGTGTGTGTGTGTGTGTGTGTGTGTGTGTGTGTGTGGTGTGGTGTGTCAGAAGAACTTAAGTATGTATTTCGTTGGCATATCCACATAATTATCAGTTCATTCGTACTATGCCAGTGCTATACACGCACACACGCATCCTCAAATCATTTGAGGATAGCGAACTAGCGGGGCTAAAAGTGGATATTGCCTTGACACAGTTAGATCTAGAATGAAAACGGAACGGGAAAATCGTACAGCTAAGCTGATTTATCCAAACAGAAATGGAACGGCCCGGTATCTTGCAGTCAGCACTCCTACTTTGGGACCCGTGGGGAGGCGGTGCTGGCAGTGAAAGCTTGTCGTTTTCGCTTCTAGCACGTGACGTGTCCGGCGTCTGGAGTGACGGTCAGCGTTCATTGTTATGCTTGCTGGTCAACACCGGAAGTGATTTTGTTTAGCTGGAGCTTCCACTTGTTTCTGGACCCAAGGTACAGAGTATCTCCAGCAAGTCACACAAAGCGGTCAGTTTTAGCCGGTACATGATACCGGCGACGGATTTTTTTTTTTAACCGGCACAAGGGGAACGTTTACCGGTAAAATGCATATGCCGGTCTAGAGGAGGCTCTGGTTTGCCTGCCTATATCCCAGTCTCTTGTCGCCCACGACATGCAGATCACCCACTGCACAGTCCTTTGAACCCCCGGGTCACGTGTCTGTCTGTCTGTCTGCCTTTCCGTATTTCCGTCTCTTGTCACCTCCGGCATGCAGGTCACCCACGTGTCTGTCTGTATGAACCCCGATCTCACGTGTCTGCCAGTCTGTATTTCCGTCTCTTGTCACCTCCGGCATGCAGGTCACCCACGTGTCTGTCTGTATGAACCCCGATCTCACGTGTCTGCCAGTCTGTATTTCCGTCTCTTGTCACCTCCGGCATGCAGGTCACCCACGTGTCTGTCTGTATGAACCCCGATCTCACGTGTCTGCCAGTCTGTATTTCCGTCTCTTGTCACCTCCGACATGCAGGTCACCCACCTGCACGGTCCTGCGGCTGGACCCCAACGTCACCGGGCAGGGCAGGGAGCCGGCAGCGCCACATGCGCTGTGGAAGAACCTGGCCTACCTCACCGCCATCTGGCGCGGAGCCCGCTTCCTCTTGGACGCCGACTGCTCCGTGCTCCTCTCGGAGGCCGTCAACCTCCTCCAGGGCCGCCCCAGCAAAGAGCACGGCCTGATGTACAACGAAACCCTCCTCTTCAACCCCTACGCCCACTTCGGGGCCTGGGCCACGGGGCCCCGGGCCTCCCAGTCTGCGGGCGGCGGGAAGGTGCGGGAGGCGGGGCGCGACAGCAACGTCAGGCTGTATTACGCGAGGGACTTTGACAGCGTGCTCGTGAAACACGGGGTCAGTGACGCGTCTCCTGATCTTGCGGTCGGCGCGAGAGGCGGGGCGGCATCGGGAACTGCTGATGGAGTTAGGTAAGAGAGTGCTCTCTCTCCGTCTCTGTCTCTCTCTGTGTCTCTGTCTGTGGGAACCATTACATAAAATGGCGAGTGATTTGCGTATTTATAGAGCCAGGATTAGATGTTTTTACAATAGAGCGGTCAATAATCATGACAAAATATTTTTTAGTAAATTATCAGTGATCTCATTTTATATTCTGTGCTGCACGAAAAGCCATAATCGAGTGACGATAGCCCTATTCTTTTTCCTTTTTGCTGGGCAATTTTTCTTGAAAGCACAGGGCATTCCTCATCTCGTTGTCTGCATTCGGAACCGAAAGAAAATATATTACAGTTATCAAGTTTGTCATCTAATTTGTTATATTTGCTACTCTTACGCTCAGGAAGTATCGAATCTAACCCAGGCCCTACCCCAAATTATGAAATTAAAATAATTCATCTCAAAGCAAGAAGTATACCTAAACACATATCGGACATGGAAACAGAATGCATTAAATATAATACTATTGCATGTTCCGAGACGTGGCTAGCTCCGCATCATACTAATGCTCAAACAGACTTACTACATTTCCATCCACCGATTAGACTAGACCGACCGTTAAACCACAGTGGTGGTGGAGTAGCTATATACGTGAAACGATACTTATTCTGTAAACACAGACCCGATCATCATGTACCTGGTCTTGAAGCAATTTGTATTGAAACCAAAATTAACAAGGAAACCATGCTGGTAGGTTCATTCTACCGACAACCGAGTGCAACAGTTAGAACGTAAAAAACACGGGTTTTAAAAATTGTATTCCCTTTTGGGGGATTTTAAACTTTGATTTTAAATTTCCCCAAAGCAACCCACTTATTTTATATACTCCCCCTGTTTCATTTTGCACCAGCTTACTAATTCTGACAAAAATAACTCCGACAAGTAGTATTTGGGTTTTTGATCTTATCTAACCCGACCCCCCAAATTTTAAAAAGGTTTTGAGGTTTTGCCGGAAAAAAGAAATTTAGAACTCCCTTTGGGGGCCCTGTAAAAAAGGTGATAAATAAAAATAAATACTAATTAAAATTTTTCAAAAGAACTTATACATTATGCCCAATTAGTTCCCTTTAAAAACCTGAAAACATGTTTTTTAAAAGACGGGGGGCCGATGCAAATGCAAAAGGGAAATCCATTGATGACTGTGCAGAACAGTTTAATACAAATATTTTTTTCGAACCCGGGCCTCAGTTCCCAATCCAGAAAAAGGGCCGGTTTACAATTCGCTCTAAAGTAAGTAAACCCTGGGGTTTAAACGTCCACAGAAACCAAAAGGGTTATTAGGGAGGGGGGGGGAAGGGGGGGGAAGGGGAAATGGGGTAGGGGAAAGGGAGATTATATACCTTCGCTACACTGCCCCACCCCCCGAATGTTTCCCTTGCTTAAGAGGGGGCACGATGAAAAGCCTTTTTAAAGTGTTTCATTTAAGGAAAGTTTTTGGAAAAAGTCCGGGGCCCAGGGGCCCCAAAAACCCCCAAAACCTTTTTTTGGAAGAAAAAAGGAGACCAAAAGGGGGTACGAACCGGGGCCCCTTCCCCTTACCAGCCTAACCCCTTCCCGCTGGGCCCAAACCGGCTGACAAATTCGCTCTAAAGTAAGTGTAACTGGGGGCTTAACGTCCACAGAAACCGTACGGCTTATTGGGGACGGGGAGGGGGGGGGGGGGGGGGGGGAAAGGGGTTTTTTTCCGCTCTAAAGATGGTGGGAAAAAAGCAGACATTCGCGGGGGCTATAAAACAGAGGTATAGGTTTTTTAAAAAAAAGCAAAACGCAGCAAAAAAGACAAAAGACTAGCGAGTTTTATCGGACTTTTTAGAAATTTAGAAAACCAAAAGGGATTAGAGACAAAAAACTGGAATTTTTAAATAAATTTGATTTAACGGAAATCTAAAACCCAAAAACTTTCCCAGTACTAAAGAATGGTGGAAACTAGTAAAACAATTTATGAATAAAAAAGGCATATCCGACGACATTCCTCCCATCCTCTTCAACGGTACTTTGTATTCTTCCAGCGAAGACAAGGCTAACCTTTTAAAGGATTTTTTTATTCAACAATCGACATTTTCCAAAGTTCCTGTGGACACCTTGCCCCAAATCCTGTTTATTAATTACAAAACCCTAAATACATAATTTTTTTTTTTTTTTTTTTTTTTAGACAAATCAAAGGCAACAGGGCCCTGTATGATTCATAACAAATTACTAATAGCTACCGTTGACATTATTACAGAACCCTTAACCATCCTATTTAACCGCTGTTTGAACAAAGGTATCTTTCCAAACATTTGGAAGATTGCTCATGTAACACCACACAAAAAAAGGACCCGAAAATCTATGAAACCCTTTTTACCCTCCTATTTCGCTGTTAAGTTTTTGTAAAACAAGGTTTTTTAGAACATGTGCTGAATTATTTGAATGTTAATAACATTATTACTCTATCCCAGTCAGGATTTATGCCAGGAGACTCAACAGTTAACAAACTCATATCAATATATCATGACCTATGTACTTCATTTAATCAAGGAATAACTACACAATCCATTTTTTTTCTCTATCTCAACATTTCCAAAGCCTTCTATCGAGTGTGGCACAAGGAATTATTGAGAGAAAAAAAACACAGAGAAAAAACACAGAAGCAGTTGGTAAAAGAGGCAATAAGTTGGTATAAGAGGCAATTTGGCATTATTACCAAATCGCAAACGAGCCATTGTTATAAAAGGTAAAAAGTCTGAATACAAAACAATACCTTCTGGAGTTCCACAGGGGCCCTTGCTATTTCTTATAGATATATAAACGACATAACCAAAAATATTGAATCAGTTATAAAACTTATTGCGGATGACACCAAGTGTGTCATTTACATTGAATGATCCCGACAGAAGAGCAGCAATTTTAAATTCTGACTTGGAAAAAGTTAACAGCTGGGCGAAACAATGGAAATTGAAGAAAAAAAAAAAATTGGTTTAAAATTTTAAAAAAGAAACCATCCAGTTTACCCACTGTCATTTGGGAAAAAGACAAGGAATGTCACAAACATTTTGGTCTGATTTTTCAAAGTAACTGCAAATGGGAAAAAGCATATAAACAGTATTATTAGAAAAGTAACCCTTCTTATTTCATGTTTACGTTCCTTTAAATACAAGCTATGCAAAAAAGCCTTGGAAACTATGTAGAAAATCCTTTATAATACCACAGTTTGATTACGCCGACATTTTTGGGGATAACTGTTCTGGAACACTTTCGAACATGCTCGAAAACCTGCATTTAGAAGCTAAAAAGAATTATTGTAGGAGCTGTTAAAGGAACAAGCCACGAAAAGCTGTATAAAGAATCTGGATTTTGCACACTAAAAGAAAGACAAAAACGCCACAAGCTATTAATGTTTCACAAAATAATTAATTACCAGTGCCCCGGATACCTGTCTAACTTAGTGCCACCTTTAGTTTCCACAGCAAACCCGTATCATCGTAGACGACCATATGAAAGAGTCATTCCTGCTCATAAAACAGAACTATGTGCAAATTCATTCATTCCGTCAACTACCAAACTGTGGAACACATTACCTCAAACTATACAAGCAAATCCTTCAGTTAGCCTGCTGAAAAAAATATTTGTCAACAAATGACACTATGGTTCCCCATATATTATAATTTGGGCTCTAGAAAGGAACAAGTTAAGCATCGTAGACTTCGGCTTGCTGTTAGCAACTTAAATTATGACTTATTCAGACGCCACTTGTTAGAAGACCACGTATGTTCATGTGGATATACAGCAGAAACCTCAGAGCATTTCCTACTACATTGTCTCCTTTATAATAGTATTAGAAATAAAACCATTGATAAACTAGATAAGAAAGAAAGAAATATCAATACACTTCCATCTGGAAACGACCAGCTACATTTAGAAACTAATAACAATTCTTTTTGCTGTAGTCCACGATTTTTGGCGTCAAACCGACCGCTTGTAAATCTGTAAAAGTCTGCTTAAATGTGCTTAGCGAAGGAGTACATGCTTTAACCCTCTCCCTATCTGTCTGTCTCTCTCAGATCAATAATTATGATAACATCACCAGACCATTCGGTTGGGTTTTTTTCTTTTTTAAACCCCCCCCCTTCCCTTTTTTTTTTTTGGGGGTTTTGTTGTTGGGGTGTGTTTGGGGGTGTGTGTGTGTTTTTTTGTTTTTCTTTTTTTTTTTGGTTTTTTTATTTTGGTCTTTGGGTTTTTTTTGTTGCCCTTTTTCCCTTTTTTACAACAATTTGCCCCTCTTTGAAATTTTTGGGAAAATTTTTCCTTAATTTCCCCTTTTTGGTTTCCTTTCCATTTTTTGAACTTTTTTTTTATTAAGATGGGGTGAATGGGCCCTTTTTTTTAAACCAAAAATGTTAAAAGCTTTTGGGTTTTTATCATTATCATTTAATTTTTGTTATTGTATTATTATTATCACATGATTTATAAAAAAATGGAATTTTTTTGACCCGATCAAAAAAACAGTTTTAGGGAAACAGGTAGGTGGCGTGTCATTTTCCCCAAAAAATTTAGTTATTCTGCATGAACTGTCGCGGTGTTGCGTGTAACACTTGAAGACTGGTCTAGCTACGTAACTCCGAAGGTCCTGAGCTCCATGAGACACGTTCGGAGGACACAGCTGTGGTATAACTAACTCACCAAGGGGAAAACAGGGAGAACACAGTAACAACAAAACAACAGACAGAGCAAACACAACATAAACGATCTGATTGTCAGACAGGTGAGCAGACAGGAAAATTCCGTGTCCCGGTTTGGTTTTGTTGTTTTTTTTGTTTTAATTGTTGTTTGTTTTTCAAAATAAAATTTTTTTGGGGAAATACGGTTTTTGTTTTTAAAATAAATTTCATTTTTAAAAGGAACTTTGGGTTAAAATGATAATTGTAGATCCCTTATAGACTAAATAAAACAAATAAAAAATCGATCCGGCAAAGAACTGTCTCTGCCCGGCGCATGCTGGTTGCTCCAATCTACGACTATCCGTGGGGGAAGCTATTTCCTTAATTTGATGGCTGTCTTTGTGGAGTTCAAACTGCAAGCGCTGGTTTACAACACCGCTCCTCCTTGGAGGAAAAGGGGTTGCCGGAAAGCGATGCATGGGAGGCACATTTTGTTTTGTTTGATTGATGATCGCTTATATAGCGCTATTCCCGCTCTCTTGAGCCCCCGGGGGTGGGCTGTCACGGTCAAATAGAAACCCCCTTGGGGGAACAAAGAATGCGAGGAGGGGGCAGAGTAAAAAGGGTAATGTATAGGCACTCCCAAAAGGGACCAGAACCCCAGACTCACGAACGAATAAAAGCAGCCAACAAAACTGAAACAAGATTTAACAAAAAAGGATCACTGGATAGCCTTCGCGGATTCTATTTCGGCTGGGAAGGGGGGACTTGGGGTCTGTGTGGAAAAAAGATCAGAAGAATAAAAGAAAACAGTGCGTTGTTCCTGATTCTGACCTGCAACACGGCAGCAAAAAGGTCACCAGGCCCAGAGCAAAGCGGACGCTTTTCGCGAAAGTTTTTCGCTGAGGCTAGTGACCCCGGGACAGTTTTCCCCGGCGGACAGGCAAAAATTTCCGACGAGAGATGGAGGCCCCCTTAAAGCACCCGGTGCCAGACGACATTTTGGCGGTTAACACCCCATTTCCCTGCCCCGAGCTAAGACGAGCCTTGGCTTCCATCAAGAAAAAAAAGTCTCCACCGGTGTGGACACCGTCTCGTATCGGATGGGGAAAGAGGTCCCCGAGTCGTTTCTGAAGATCCTGCTGGATTTCTTCCAAAGATCTGGGATGGGGGCAAAATTTCCCCGCTGGGGGGAAAACACGCCATTGCGTCCCCACCCAAACAAACCGGCAAACCGAGGAAGGAGCTCGGCAGTTACAACCCATTTTCCCTCCCATCCCACCTGGGGAAAAGTGTACGAGCGGGTGATCAAGAACCGACTAGAATACCACTGTGAGTAAAAGGGAAAGTGTTTCCCGTGTGCCAGGCCGGCTTCCGACGGGGACGGGGTGTCACAGACCCCCTTGGTGAAACTGGGTGAGCACGTCGGGAGGGCATTAGGGAGGAGAAAGGTCCTACTGACGTGCTTCTTTGACATCTCCCGTACCTACAACCAGGTCTGGCACGCCAAGCTACTACAGAAACTCGACAAGATGGGAAATTTTCCCGGGCAACATGTACAACTACTTCAGATCCTTCCTGAGCGACAGTTTCGATGCAGGTCAGGTGGAATGGAGCCACGTCGACCACCAAAGGAGTAAGTATGGGCGTTCCTCAGGGATCAGGTATCGCCCCCCTGTTGTTTAACATCATGGTCCACGACGTGGACACAGCAGTGAAGGGAAAGGTAGTGCTGACCATGTACGCCGACGACTTGGCGATATGGACGGACCCCATACAGACGTCTCCACCCAAACAGCTCGTGTGTGAAACACAGCATGAAACTTTTTCCAGGAAGCTGGGGGACGGGGTGGTCCACTTTATGCAAGTAAATGGATTCGCTCTTTTTTCCCAAAAAACGGTGTTCGTCCCATTCCACACCAACACCTCTCAGAACACGGAGGTGCACATCAGGGTGAACGGGCGGAGCATCTTTGCATCGAAAGAATTTAAGTACCTGGGTGAAACACTTCACTCGCTGGGGGCGTACGAACCAGAAGGTCGCGAAACAACGCCGGAACGCCCCCGACCCCTTTTCAACGTGATCAAGGTGCATCTGCTCACCCCTTGGGCCAACACCCCCAAGATCCTCGTGAACGTGGTGCGGGCCCTGGTGCGCTCACGCCTGTCGTACGGCCTGGAAGCCATGCCCCCCTCTCGAAAACGGGCCTTACCCGTCTGACCGCCATAGAGGTGCGCGGTCTGCGACTGGCCCTCGGGCTGCCGCAGTCCGTGCCACAGTGCCTGGTGTACAGAGAGGCCGGGCTCCCCCCGTTCCGTCGCCACATCCAGCTCATCTGTAGTAAGTATGTTTTTAGATGCCAGACTGTCGACAACTCCACCGTCGCGAGATAACTCTGCCTTCCAAAACCCCCCCAACTCCAGTCCTATTTCCTCCATCTGTGACCTGGGGGGGCCCCTGGTCCGGAGCGGGGGACTGGATGGTGTTAAAGGTGGCGACGGGGCCGATGCCCCCTATCCCCCTTTGGGCCCTCCTGGAACAGCGCACGTTGGGGGGACGGGAAAGGGCTGAAGAAGGCCCAGAATCCCCTCTTTTCAAGCGGGTTAAAACTATGCCTGCCTGGAAAAAAAATTTAACCAACCCCCCCGAAGATCTCACTGGGGGTTTCTTTTATGGGGGAAATGGTGCAGTTTGGAGAGCTGCCTTTGTGATCCCAGAGTTCAACAACCTCACACACTCCTATTCACTACCCGCAGCGTCGGTCTTCACCGCTGAGCTGCTGGCTATCTCCATGGCCCTGCAACACATCAGCGCGATACCATCGTTATCTGCAGCGACTCCAAGGTGGCGCTGGCAGCCATCAAGTCCAACTCTCAAAACGCACGGGAGGATCTTGTGCGTGAGATCGCGACAACCACCCGTCAGCTGATCACCCGCGGTACGGAAGTTCGCTTTCAGTGGGTACCTGCGCACGTCTGCCTCTCTGGAAACGAGAAGGCGGATAGAGCAGCAAAAAGAGGAGCCAAGGGGGTTTTACTCCTCGACTGTGACGATGAAAATCGGCCTGGCCGACGTATATCGGAAAATAAACAAGCAGGCGTGGAAGCCCGTGGGGGAAGGAGTTCCACTCAATGGCCACGGCCAAGGAGTGGGGGCGATACCTCTCCCCCCTGCAGGGCAGGAGTCTTCTTCCCTGGAAAGCCGGCCTACATAGCTCGCATCATGCATCGTCTGCACGTGGGCGTCTGGAGATTTCATGTGCGTACCGACGAAGTGTGAGTGTGAGATGAGCGTCTCGTTTCACCACGTGATGTTCTCCTGCACCTCATGTTCAGACCCCTTCCAGCCCTCTGACTGGGGAAAATACGCAGCGTGGGGGCTGCCCCTGTGTACAAAAAGCCTGGGAGTGTGCGATCAGCGTGAAGGGATGGAGCCTTTACGGGCTGCAGCCAGACTGGTCTCCCCCTGTCCACTGGGGACCCCCCCTTATATTAAAAACCGGGACTTTAACGCTTTCCCGCAGCTCGGGGGTTTCCCCGGGGGCGGGGGAAAGGGGGGAAAGTCTCCGGTTTCCCGCCCCCCCTGCTTACCACCCACCCCAAAAATATGCTTGCATACCCAAAATGTTTTTAGCCGCCTGACTACAGGCCTCGATTTTTCAAGTGTATTTAAACTACCATGTGCGTCTTCGACGTTTTTAACTGTAAATACTGTGTGTGCCGATTGTATATATTACACGTTGGTGCAGCCCGCCGACATAACCTTGCAAGGTTTTTCATCTGCTGCCCAGTTTTTAACTGTAAATAGTGGACGACGATCTTTTAACCGGACCCCTAGCTGCTGCCCAGTTCTACGAGTGAATGCCCCAATACATCCAAGACGACCCAGCATCCTGACCCTACTATTGATCCGCGGTGGACACATCTCATCTCTCCCCTCCCCCTCATTTTCCCCCCTTTTTTCCCCGGAAACCCGATCCAAATATTGATCCGCAATGGACCCAAACTTTCTTCGCTCCCCCTCCCCCCCCTCTCCCCCTGATTTAACTATGATATATCCAAGACAAGCTTACTTTATGATTGTCCCTAATATGCTTTTAGGATCTGAAAACATTAAGCAAAAAACAACAACAAAAACAACTCTTGAGGGGAGACCACTGCGCCCCCCCCCATGTGGTTCTACATGAGGGGACTTTGCTTTTTATAGGCGTTTTTTGGGGGGGGGTTTTTTTTTTTTTTTTTCCTTTTCCCCCCCGAAGTGGTGTACTTACAGCGCTAGTGGCTGGTGCCACATGTTGCGTGTTTTTGCGTAACCTGCCACCTCGCTTTTTTGGGAGTGTGCCCGGGAAACTTTTTTCGTGCTACTGCGGTAACACGGGGGTGGAAAAGGATACCGAAAAAAGATTTTAGCAAAAGAAAGTCGACCCTGGAGAAGAAAAATTTTCCCCCCCCCACCCTGCAGGATTTGAACCCGGACATTTCAATCACGAGTCCGGTGCTCTAACCATTGAGCTATCCCCGTGTGAAGTGGCGTCAACAGCACAGCAGCGGGTGCCCCGTCCTTCCGGCACAACGACGACCGACAGTGTTTGCTGTCGTGATTTCACCTTTCTGGATACACTCGCTGCAATTTTGGTTCAGACGTTCTGCTTCAGTGCCAAAGAATACGTGCGTTCAGCACACGATGTCAGGTTTAATTTATTTTAAACAACCAAAAAAATGGAGTTAGACGCCTCATTGCATTATATGAAATAGATGAGAGTGACGTGCACTTTAAAAGCCTGATGTGGGAATACAGTTACCCCGGCCTGACGCTCAGGCAGTTATTTGCTGTGGCGAGCGTTGTGTCCCCTGAGGGTCAGGTTTTGGTGCGTTCTGCGAAACAGCACACAGTATCATCTACACCCTAAATACACCCATGCTTCATAAAACGTAGGTAAATATCCAGTAACATCAAAAGACTGCATGTACATTCAGGCTCACTAACTCAACAATGAAGAGGGCCCCTTCTCTCCCTCCATCGCTCGCACGTACGTACGCGTGCACGCACACACACACACCCCAACCACCACCACACACACCCCCAACACACACACACAAACACACACACACACACCACACACCACACACCACACAACACACACACACACACGCACACACACACCACACACCAAAACACACACACACCACACACACACCACACAGGTACACACACCCCACACAAGTAATTAATTTCATACAATTCGTACGAGCCCTGCCAGTAGAATATTTACCTCACTGATTGCCTTTCTTTCTCTTTCTCTGTCTGTGTCTCTCATGCAGATTCAGCTCCTCCGCTCCGCCAGTATTCCTGGGCCAGAAAAGCTTCTCACCAGCAGTGCCTGCCTGCAGCCTGTATCAGCGGAACGCCTTCTGGGGCCTGCTTCTGCCCTGCCTCTCCCACAGCCTTCACTGCCACGTCCTTCGCCAGTACGTCCTGCAGAGGCTCTTCAGGGAACTGGACGCCTTCTCTGGATACTACCAGCTTTCCCGAAAAGCGGGTCAGCCCGCACACGGCGGGGGTTCTGAATCCAGCGGTGCCGTTGACGCTGAAGCGTTGGCCTCGTCTTTGGACGCGTGGAGGTGCAAACCCAGTTCGAAGTTTTTCGAGTGCTTCGCTCTTCTCGCCGACTACCTACGCGAGAAAGGCCACCTGGACCGCCATGAGGCTTCCTTGATGAAGTCCTGGGTCGTCGCCCTTCAGAAAAGCGGAGTGGCTGTGGAACCTGCCAGAAGGAGCTCGACTTGGCGAGGGGTCCGGAAGACGAGTGAAGTGCGCGTGACTTTAGGGAGCACGAGGACACACCTGGCCGGCGGGGAGCATCACCTGGGCAAGCGGCTCGTTAACGTCGCCAAAGCACGCTGCAGCGGCTTCACGAACGGGGTCAACTGGCCCCCTGTGGCTCTGTGGGGGAAGCCGGTGACCGAGGACATCGTGCTGATCGTGGTGTTCAACGTCAACCGCTATTTCTGGACCAACCTGCCTTTCCTGGAGACCATGCACCGTCCTTTCTTTAAGTGAGTCGATCTCCCGTGGGTGGTAATCCGAGAGGTAACTTGACCTGCTATGCACCGCCTCCACCCCCCAGTGCTCAGCTAAACTAGTCTTAAAGTGTTTCTTAGGGTGTGCCAGATACGTTACAAGTTGTTCCCAAGAAAACTTTCGGGATGCACCAGAGTTACAGCCCTTGACGTAAGGGTATGTCTTTCACACCGACTGAAGACGCCAAAGCGCGGTGGAAATTGTTTTAAGTATGGGGGGGGGGGGGGGGGGGGCCACGGTGGTTCAAGTTACCTCTCGGACTATAATGATTGATATATCACGCCGTAGACGTGTTAATGATAATAGTAATAATAGAATATTTATAAAGCGCGAACCACAAATAGAGAGCTCGGCGCATTGTACAGAAATCAAATCTAAACTGCATACACGTCAGTACACCTCGAGCGGAAAACGACTGTAACAATGACTACAAGCAGTTGAGATTACAGGAAGCTAAACAGGCAAGACGTACATTACACACACACACACACACACACACACACACACACACACACACACACACACACACACACACACACACACTTACATACATACATACAGACCGACAGACAGACAGATAGACATTCATGCATATCAGTCAGCTGAGATATTTTCAGAGCAAGCTGGGGGCGTGGGAATAGAGAATTTTCTAGCAGTAGTCAGTTTCAAGCAGCTGGGTCTTCAGAGCAGTCTTAAATGCAGTAGTTGATTGAATGCGTCTAATTTCACGAGGTAGGAAATTTTATACAGAAGGAATCGTCTCTTGACACATCTGCAAAACGTACGCCACTCAAAAAATTGTAAAAAAAAAAAAATCTAAAAAAATCTGCTGACTGATGGTTATTCGTGCAAGGGGTGGGTGGAGGGGTGGGGACTGGGAGAGAAGGGGGTAGCGAGATTGCAGACGCGAGTGTGTATGGGTGTGTGTGTGTGCTGTAGGCTATGTGTGCTTCGCTCCAAGCGAAAGCCTGCAGAATAATAATAATAATGGAAATTTGTAAAACCTGCGGCTCAAAGCTCTGAACAAGCATGGTATAACACACATGATGTGCATCGAGATGGAAATGTTATCAGCAATAAAAATGTAAACAAATTAATAATTAAAAAAATATATATAGAAAGGCTAACACATAATGTAGACAAGGTTTCAAGCGTCACACACACACACACACATACACACACACACACACACTACACACACACACCACACACACCACACACACACACACACACACACACACACACACACACACGTACACACACGTACACACACACACACACACACAAACACACGCACACACCACACACACACACACACACACACACACACACACACACACACACACACACACACACACACACACACACACACGTCACACACACACACACACACACACACACACACACACACACACACACACACACACACACGTACACACACACACACACGTACACACACACACACACACACAACACACACACACACACACACACACACACACACACACACACACACACACACACACACACACCACACACACACACCACACACACACACACACACACGTACACACACACGTACACACACACACACACACACACACACACACCACACACACACACACACACACACACACACACACACACACACACACACACACACACACTGTACAGACTGATAGGGGTGAAAGGACAATGTTGCTTAACTAAAACATTCTGAGAAGAGAAATGTCTTGAGTTTGCTTTTCAAGGAAGAAAGAAAGAGTAGCAGAGTGCCTGATGTCTTGGGGAAGATTGTTCCAGATGTGGGGGCCAAAGTGTGAGAAAGTGTGAAAGCCATGGGTTTTGCGGTTGAAGCGATGGAGTTTGAGCATGCGTGTGTCTGACGAAGAGCAGAGAGAGGGCGGGAGGGACTGACTGCAAAGGTGTAATAGCTCAGAAGGATAAGAGGGAGCGGAACCTGTGATTGCGTTGTAACACATGCAAGCTGTTTTGTATTTTATTCGTTCAGAAATTGGGAGCCAGTGGAGTTGCTGTAGGAGAGGTGAGCAGTTTTGATGGCGTGGTGCTCTGGGAATGAGGCGTGCAGCAGTATTTTGGACTTTCTGCATCGGTTGAATTACAAAGTTGGGAGTGCCCATGAGAAGAGAATTGCATTAGTCTAATCTGGACAATACACAGGAGGTTACCGGTTGTTTTGCTGCATCTTCTGTGAGGCACCTACGGATGGAGCTGATGCGTTTTAGTTCATAGTAGGCTATTTGACAGATTTTGATTACGTGTTGCTTCATTGTAAGGTTAGAGTCGAGAATAAACCTAAGTTCCCGACTTTGAAAACATAATTTCGTGTGTACCGACCGTGACTGACGATGGTAAGCAGTGACAAGAGGACAGAGAAGGTGTTGAGAAAGGCTTCAGTTTTATCCTCAATTAGTTTGAGCTGGTTGTTGCACATCCATACTTTTGTGTCGTCTGTACCCCCATTCAGGACCCCTAGAATCCTATTATAATCCTACCAAAGGGTTTCAGACTACATTATGCCATCAGTTACATTCCCATACACTCAGAAAGCAAATTTAGCTACTAATAGGGGGCATGTACGTCAACCAAATGACATGTACTGTGGGTGTTTGTTTTTTCCCCCTCACAGGCATATCGTGTACTGCGTTCCAAATATAGATGAACTTCTGGCGGGAAATGACAGCGAGATCTTGCGTCACGTGACACTGGTGGAAGGCCTCAGTGACCAATGGTATCTCATGTACGAATGCGTCACCACGGTCGCCCAGATGAATTTTCAGGTGAGTTTACTCTCGTGGCTTCAGTACTTAAACTAAGGGAAGTTGGAGGATGGGTACCCCTAGGAGACATTCTTCGAGACCCTGGACAACGTTAGACAAATAATCATTATTCACTTAGGCCTAATGTTTATTCAAGAGCCCCAGATTTAGTACCTATCGCTACTGTCACCACTATTGAGAATGACTCCTGCATTAAAATTGGCAATGATGAGAGCCATTTTAATGTTTCATAATTGTGAGGGACAAAGTCACAAGACAGTGTCCACAGACCACAGCTTTTGAAGAGAAAGGAGAGCCGAGGCGGATTCGAACCGAAGTCCCTCTGCTTACCAGCCTACGCCTTACCACTAGCCCAAACCGGCTCACTGAAGCCATGATCCGCCGTGGCCTGTTTCCTGCCTATCAGCCGCTACGCTTCACTGACTGGCACACAGAGTATAAAATGTTCCTCCTCCCTCCACCTCGGCATAGTTCAGGAGCTGTGTGAGAGTCGAGGTGGCCGTCCTGGGCTGTCCGTCCTAACGAGCCTTCTGGTTTCCGTGGACGTAAAGAATTATTGCACCGTGCTTCGGCATTGGTCACAACTTGTCCCTAATATGTCAACTGACATCTGAGGACATTAAGCAACACTTCACCATCACCACCTCGGCATAGTTCAGGAGCTGTGTGAGAGTCGAGGTGGACGTCCTGGGCTGTCCGTCCTAACGAGCCTTCTGGTTTCCGTGGACGTAAAGATTTATTGCACCGTGCTTCGGCATTGGTCACAGCTTGTCCCTAATATGTCAACTGACATCTGAGGACATTAAGCATCACTTCATCATCACCACCTCGGCTTGAGCCGGTTTGGCCCAGGCTGGTAAGCGGAAGGACCTCGGTTCGATACCGCTTCGGCTCTCCTTTCTCTTCAAAAAGGTTGTGGTTTGCGGACACTGTCTTGTGATTTTGTCCATCACTTCCTACTGAAACATTAAAATGGCTCTCGTCGCTGCCCATCTCAAGGCAGAAGCCATTCTGGTGGTGACAGTGTAGCGATAGGCATATAAACTCCCTCTCCCCCCACCTCCATACCCCCTTCCCCCCCTTCTCCCCGTCCCTAGTAAGCCGTACGGTTTCTGTGGACGTTAAGCACCATGTTTACTTACAGGGTATCGAAAACGAGGCTTGGATGTGCGAAAATGGCGAGTTCGGGAGGTTTTGCACGGCCATCGACTATCCATTAATTTTTCCTCCGGCTGTAGGTCACGGTGACCCGTGTGACGTCGACCCCACCTCATGAATAGTCACTTTGAAATTGTACGCACCACATGCTTTGCGGCGCGCGTCGTGCTTGTTGAAGACGCGGCGTGAAACACAGGACGTGCTCCAGTGAAAGAAGTGGATCATGCAAACTTAACGCTGGGTAAACACTGGCAGAGCTAGGACACCCGGAGAGAGCGTTTGTACAGGCAGAGGCAATGGCTAACAGGCATTAAAGCCATACACAGGCCAGGTCTGCCTACGTACAGCGTCTGTTTTAAAGATACTGTCTTTTCCGTCCCAGTTGAAAACGGGGCGGGGTTAGATCAGGGTTTTTAAGGCCTCCATCGTGACTGAATTGCCACCGATTTATTACTAGCATTGGGTTTCCTCCAACAATACTGGGCACACCACGCCTAGCACCGAAACCCGTTTTCCTATGTTTCCTTTTTAGCCAGATCAAGCTGTTTTGTTGTTGTTGTTTTTTTTTTTGTGTGTAGAGTGTGTGTGTGCAAGCATGTGTGTAACTTGCAGTGCAGAGAAACTTGAGCAGCCCTGGTTTAACGACAGCACTGTGAGGTGGCAGACAGGCTAAGAGTAGAACCTGACACTATAAAGAAACAACAACACAGTCGCGGTTGTGATCGATCCGTGCTTTTGTCGACTGACGCCACAAAGACTGTGTCCAAAGAACCAACCGTTGAGAAAAGCCGCGCAGAAGCACAAAACTGAGACCGGCCAACCCGATACGGCAGTTTGTTTCAGTGTTGCTTAAGCCCGTTCTTAATTGGGCGAACATCTGTTCGCGAACATAGTTGGGAGTATTCGGCGAATATGGTTGGTTCTTAACTGGGTGAACTAGTGCTTCGCGAATATAGTTCGAACTGCGACGAAGCTATATTCAGGGTCCAAAAAGCTTCGCTCAACATGTTCTGGGAATATTCGCCCAGTTCGACGAGCCTCGTCTCTGATTGGCTTAGAGCAGAGAGTTCTCCTGTGGATGAAGAAGAAATAAAAATAAAAATGGATGACGGTGTCGCTAGTACTTCACTCTCTTCGGAGATATTTTTTTATTTGTTGACTTGTGGGAGGCGCAGCTTTGTCTCTGGGACCCAGAATGACACAGTAGTTAGTTGAATTACCCTGTGAGGGATGATTAAAATATATTGACTTGACTTTGAGCATACGTTTTGGATCATGCTATGCGTGTCTGCCGCAAGTTCGGGCCGAAGCTTGCATACGAAGCCGTGTAGCTCGTCGAACTGTCCGAACCATGCTCGGCGAACTAAAAGTTCAATTAAGAAACGAATCATAGTTCGTCGAACTGTCCCAGCGAAGTATGTTCGGCGAACAAACACTTCGCCCAGTCAAGTTAAGAACAGGCTTTACATCCACAGAAACCGTAAGGCTTATTCGGGACGGGGAGCCCCAAGACCTCCACCTTGACTTTCAAACTGCTCCCGAGCAGTTTACTTATTTGTTGCTTTACGTCCACGGAAGCGAGATGGCTTATTAGGGACGGGGACAGAGTGGTAAGGGGACGAAAGAGTGAAGGCCGTGGACCGCCGCCAGAACAATGGAAGTGTTAAGGCGGTGTCCCCTCGCCATTGCCCAGCGACTTGTGCACTGCGCAGTTGCTGTTTCAACTGCTGTGCTCTTGCAGAGACACAAAGACAATGTCCGTTGCACTGCTGTTGACGAACAACTTGGACAACTCAAGCAAAGGAAGTCCCAACTTTCTCAGCCCAGCTCCACCTCCCTACTCATGATCTCTTCTGGGCTAACTTGAGGGTCCAGCTCCACCTCCCTCCTCTAAGATCTCTTGATCTTTTGATCTCCCCTGGAACCCTGTCCGAGCAGTCCCACTAGGCCGGCTGAAATATGAACACCCATTTTGCGACACATGCATTGATTTGGCTGGGGCAGTCATTCACCGTCAGCGATGCCATGACCTGTTCCCGCGCTCGCTGCAGCTTTTGTGCGTCACTGAGTAACGAAAGCGCTATAGTTTCAGTCACCTTGGCCGGTGTTGGATCAAGTTGTAGGCATAATGTGTTAACATTCAGCATACACAACTCGGATCTATCAAAGCCAAAGCTCATGACACCGTTAATCCTAATGGTGTTTGAGGGTAGTAACTTGAAAAGAATGTTATGTAGACTGTTGGAATGGAAACCGCTCTTCTTTTCTTTTCTTTTCTTCTTTTTTTCTTTTTAGCGTCCAGTCAACCACGACGGTTATATCAGGGAGAAGCGACTGTTTAACCATCGCCGTACTTCGCTATAAAACTTTCTTCCAGTGCGTTGTGGGTGAAAATTCATCCTTACTTTATAAGAGGATCACTTACACCATGTACACAGTGGGTGAAAATTCACCCATGACTTTAACATAATTACACTTGCATAGTGTACTTTGTGGGTGAAATTTCATCCATGACTTTATTGTAGTAAGACTTCCACAGCGTACGTTTTGGGTGAAAATTCACCCATGAGTTTCACATAACAGACTACTTCGGCGTATGTCGTGGGTGAAAATTCACCCATGATAGGGTTTTTCTCTTTCATCCAGTTTATGGCACAGCTGATGCAATACCACACTCAGACACAGCGTTCGTTGGGCTGAATCTTTCCCTCGGCTGGTTTGTTGGTTCTGTAGGTCAGTCCACAATATTGTTCACCCACTCTGTGAGCGTCAGTGTTTCTGTGGTGACCAAACCACTATGTAGCATAACTAAGAATTAGCCGAGAGACGGTTTTTACCGGTAAACGTTTCCCTAGGGCAGGTAAACAAACAAAAAGTCACTGATACCAAGTACCGGCTAAAACTGAGCGCTTTGTGTGACTTGCTGGAGATACTCTGTACCCTGAGCCCAGAAGCAAATGGAAGCTCCGGGGAAAGAAGATCGCAATCGGTGTTGATCAGCACGCATTTGAATTTTTTTTTTTTTTTAATGAACGCTCAGTCACACCAGACGTGTACGGGTCGCGTGCTAGAAGCGACCCCCTCCACTCCCCTCCTCAAATGGACAGGTCCCAAAGTATGAGTGCTGACTGCAAGATCGCTAAAAGGCCGTTTCATTTCTGTTTGGATAAAGCAGTTGTGCTCCGCTTTTGCCGTTCTAGATCTAATCAAACTGCGCACTGAATATGGCGCAACGAAGCATACAGTCGGGTGTGTGTGTGTGTGTTTTCTCTCCCACGCCGACCAAATCGTCTGTATCATCGTCCGCTTCAAAAGAAGAAACCATTGAAACAGCTGAGAAAACCTTTACAACCACCGGCTATTAAGCGACAGAAGAAAAAGGAGTACAGCAACGCTTAGATGACGGATTTTTCGTGGCACAGGCATGAAGACGACGCTAACTGGACACTGGAAAGTCTGGCGTCTCTTTAGCAGACAGTCTTTTGCCAGAGTGGGGAACTGGAGTGGAGTGGGGAACAAAACAAAAACAAGAGGAAGAAGCGGGTAATATCCAAGGAGGCAGTGAACAATTCCTCTAGACATTTTAAATGTCATTTTGGGTCACAAATATCATTAAAAGCAACCATACAGGTTCATATCTAGCGAATGAAGCCACAACTGGCAACAAAGGTGAGTTTGAGTACAGTCTGTAAAAGGTGAGTCGTCACTACACGATCGATTGTTTTGCCGCCAGCATCAGCTCTGAGGACCGTGCACGTCGTTACTCGAAAATTAGATCTAGATCAAACGGCAGTGGCGCATACGCATACTGAAGACACAAAGGTGATAAATCTCGCGGGAACATAACAATATTAGGCCTAGGTGATGTTGACTGTGCCGGCCGAGTGAGGGTTGGTGCCGGTACCGCGCACCGAGAGTCTAGCGGAGGCTCTGATAAACTGATCAGGTTTTTAACAACAAAGTGAAATGAACAAACTTGTACTTTTCCAGAATGAAGTTGATTAATGATTGCTGGTTTTTGCACAGGACAATGCAGTGACCGTGGTCCAACGGAGCCTCCGACATTGTCTGTACTTGCTGCATCGAACTTGCCGCATGGAAGTTTTTGTTTATAAACTATATCTCTGTTGTGTACGTGCTAGTACAGTGTGTCAGATCCGTTTTTGTTTTTGTTGTTGTTTTTATCACTTTTCTCACAGGTTTCTTGCTGTCTTTTCCCCCCAACCGCTCTGAGTGTGTGCACTGAGCACTTGTGTTGTCAAGATAAAGGGCTGATGTATAACTGTCTTGACTCCCACTTTGTAAAGGTGTTTAGTGTCGCATTGTGTGCAAGTAAGCGTGGGTGATCCACAGAATAAGAGAGAGAGAGAGAGGGGGGGGGGGGGGGGGGGGGGGTGTAAAATGTGTACGTGTGCCTGTGTGTTATCAACCGCCAAGAAGAGCCGCTGGCTGCCTGAGGTTCTGGAAAAAGTTCAGTGGTAGTAGCGGGCCCGGTTTCTCGCCATTGTTTACACCCTGGCTGCCATCCCGACACGTCAGTTCTCAAGTTCAGCCACCACTGGCATGGGTGAAAATTCACCCACTACGTACACCCTGCAGGGTTCTTTGAAAACATGGGTGAATTTTCACCCAGGACGTATACCGCGTCAAATCTGTATTTAAAAAAAATATATATATAAATATTTAAAAAAAATGTATTTCACAAACGTACACAATCTTCAGCAAGCAAAACTGAGGGGGGAAAAGTAGTTGACAAAGTCATGAAATTTCCGTTTCAGTCGTAATTCAAATATTTATTGAGTTACTAATTTTCAAATGAATTTATGGGTGAATTTTCACCCACTGCGTACGGCGATGGCTTTTAAACACACTCGCACACACACTGTGTGACAACTGGATTTTCTTCCAGAATCAACTGTTAGTGCACTCTCTTACAGTGTTCATGCAGCCCCCGTGTGCAATCGCATGCATCATCTTCGCGCTCTCTAAAAATTCCAAACACTGGCAGCCATAGCACTGCACACAGTGTTAGAAATGGGTATCGCTGCTCTTGCGGCTGCCGCAGTCTTTGCCCAGGTAAGGCGACCCAGCCGATTTCCTGCAGGGAATTAATGACTATGAGTATGAGCAAACAAACAACACACGCAGCAATACAAAAGGTTAATTTCCCCCAACTCGTTGCAGGGTGTCCGAGGCTACCTGCAGATCGGCGATGACACCATGCTCAACACCTGGCAGGTCCTGAAAGCCCCTCGGGACGCCATGTGGATCCCCCAGGGCTTCACCACCATGCACCCTGACGACACCGCTCACTCCTGGGGCTGGTACTGGTGGCTCAAATCCCGGGGTCGCCCCGCCGTCCTGCAAGCCCTGGCCGACCTGGAAGGCATCAGCGGGATGCCCCTCCAGAAGATCCTGCAGCTGGACCCCAACTTCAACAAGACCAGATCTCCCAAACGCCGCGCGGCCACCTTCTCGGAGATATACGCCCAAGAGAAGGCCGCCTTCCCTCCGATGCGGCCCGTGCTTGCAGGGTCCGAGGCGTGGAAGATGCCGTCCCGAGGGGACGCGGTGAAGTTCCTGACCAACTACTACAAAGTGAACCGGCTGGTGGGCTTGGTGAAGCACCGGTCCATGGACATGTTCTACATCCCCCAGACGCTGAAGGAGCCGTTCGTCAAGTTCTCCCATTACTTCATGAGCCGCAGGGTGTTGATAGAACTGGCGGTGCCCACCTTGCACTTCGGGCTGGCGCCGAGGTCCCGGGTGAACTACATAAGGGCCACCAGCCTGTGGTATGAGGAGAGAGACCGTGCGCATTCTTCCTTCGACCAGTCCTCTTTTTTCCTGCACCCTTTCAAAATGTCTTATTTGGAGCGAAAAGACTCCAGGGAGTTTTTCTGTCAGGTTTTCCTTAAGACCTTATTTTCTAAGTTGTCCACAAAAACGTAATGTGGCTATCCTCTGTTGTCTTTCTTGTATGTAGGTGGATTGAAAGTGAGTCTGAAATGTCTGCAAAAATGTAACATGCGGATCGGGGTGAGTGTCTGAATTGTCCACACAAAAATAACTGTCTTTATGTGTTTGGGTAGGGGAGGGAACAAAGCTGAATTGTTCACAAGACTGTTGTTATGTACATGGGTTGGAGAAAGAGAGAAAAAGCCTGAACTGTACACAAAAATGTAGTATGACTGTCATTATGTATGAGAATTGGAGAGAGGGAGTCCGAACTGTGCACAAAAATGTAATATGACTATTGTCACATATGCGAGTTGGAGAGATAATCCGAACTGTGCACAAAAATGTAATATGACTGTCAATACGTATGAGAATTGGAGAGAGAGAGCCTGAACTGTGCACAAAAATGTAATATGACTGTCGTTATGTATGCAATTGGAGAAAGAGTCTGAACTGTCTTATTTGTCTGTTCATTTTGCTTCTGTGACAAAAACAGAAGAGAATAATGTGACTGAACATCACTGTTTTGTATGTCAAACATCTCACACATAATGTACGTAAACATGGTGCTTAACATCCACAGAAACTATAAGGTTCATTAGGGACGGGGAGAAAGAGGGTATGGAGGTGGGGGAAGAGGGAGAATATATAATGCCATTGCAAACCATGTACAATGGCAGATTTAAAACATAACAAATTGGCAAAACAGCAAACTAGATTTAAGGCACATATTGTGGCATAATTATCTGTAGACTGTTTTGGAATCGGACAGTTCAGGGAAAAAGACTTTGTGAGTAGAAAGTTCTCAGCATGGTTTGGGTGAGAGTATATAATTTACAAGCTAACCAGAAATGTTCATTCTGAGAATTGTGTTCCATTGCTTGCATGAAAGATGAATTTGAGCAGAACATCATGCAGAGATTATTATTTTTTTAAATTCTTTTGCAAATGGGAGGAAGTTGGCCAAGGATGTAATGTGGCATCTTCAAAGCAGCAAGCAAAGATGCAAGATGGCCGAAAAATGTGCAACAATTTCCACTTGCAGGCTTTGTGTGATTTTCTATCAATATTTGCACAACACAAGTACTTTTTTTGCATTTTGAGTTTGAGCAAAAAAAGGTTGACTTCGATGCAGGGCTGCAACACATGCCTCAAGTGTTCATGACATCACAGTCTGGGTCAAAATGGCAGCACTCACCACGCCATTTTCATGACTTTAATTTTTTTTTTTTTACAAACTAGACCACAAATCAACTGAGAAATTTGTTTTCTTGCTCCATTCCTATCAAAATGGGGAAGGGATGTGGAAGACATACTTCTGATTGGAAATATAATTATTGCAAATGTCAAGTATTAGTCTTAGAAGTGACAGTAGATATATGATTATCATTCAAATCACCTTCATCATTCATGTTGCACGTGGCACATATCTAAAGAGGAAAAAAATAGTGTTCTTGAACAGTTTGCCACATAATCATTTCATCTGACATATGCTATGCACAGAAATACACAAGTCATGAGATTGTTCCTTTTTTATTTTTTTTATTATTAATCTTATGAACTGAGAAACAATTATAGGCACAACATTTTTACATCACCACACATACTGGTACTAATAAAAACTTGTCAAGATGAGCACTTGTGAAATTTTCTTCAGGAATTCAAAGTTTTCGTACAATTAAGCTCAACAAACCGATCCTTTCTTCGACCAGTGAACTAATCCAGGATCTGAATAAATGGAAGAGAAACAAACAGTCAAAGGAAAAGAAACAATCAAACAGAGAACAGCAGCCAAAGGGAGGAACAATCCAGTGGAGAAAAACCATCCAAGGGAAGGCCAGAATCCGAGGGGAGAGAAAGAGGAATTGATGGAAATGATCACAGGAGGGAAATGATCAGCTAAAGGCTGTGGTTTATAACCTTTAGCTGATCGTTTTCCAATGGAAGGACAGAATCCAAGGGGAGAGAAAGAGGAAAGGACAGTAGTGATCATGAGGGGAACGCAGCTGAAGGTTATAAACCGTCCAAGGGAAGGACAGAATCTGAGGGGAGAAAGGGGAAAGTACAGAAATGATCGCACAGAGGGAATCAATCAACTTAAACCGTCCAATGGAAGGACAGAATCCGAGGCAAGAGAAAGAGGAAAGGACAGAAGTGATCAAAAGGGAAACAATCAGCTAAAACCATCCAAGGGAAGGACAGAATCCAAGGGGAGAAAGGAAAGGACAGAAGTGATCGCACGGAGGGAAACAATCAGATTAAACCATCCAAGGGAAGGACAGAATCTGAGGGAAGAAAGAGGAAAGGACAGAAGTGATCACAGGAGGGAAACAATCAGCTTAAACCATCCAAGGGAAGGACAGAATCCAAGGCAAGAGAAAGGGGAAAGGACAGAAGTAATCGCAGGGAGGGAAACGATCAGCTTAAACCATCCAAGGGAAGGACAGAATCTAAGGCAAGAGAAAGGGGAAAGGACAGAAGTAATCGAAAGGAGGGAAAAAAAGCTTAAACCATCCAAGGGAATGACAGAATCCAAGGCAAGAGAAAGGGGAAAGGACAGAAGTAATCGCAGGAGGGAAACAATTAGCTTAAACCATCCAAGGGAAGGACAGAATCCAAGGCAAGAGAAAGGGAAAAGGACAGACGTGATTGCAGGGAGGGAAACAATCAGCCAAAGGCTATCTTGGTCTTGGCGAATTCCTTGCTGAGCGCCTCCATCACCTCCTTGTGAGGCAGCCCGCCTCCCTGCTTCTTGATGCTGCCGTAGTGTTCCTTGACGAACATGGCGAAAGGGTTGGGGGTGCGAGGGGTGGCAGGAAGGGATGCAGCGGAAGTGTTCCTGCCGTTCTGCGTGAAAAGCTGGAAGCGTCCACGGCAGCGTCCACAAACTTTTGTCTCAAGGTCAAGGGACTTGGAGTGTCGGCCAACTCTGTGAAGGGAAGCACAAAAGTACTGAAAAAACATGAGAGGGAGTGTGTGTGTGTGTGTGTGTGTGTGGGGGGGGGGGGGTTGGGTTAATGAGGACACTTTATTACAAAAATTTAAAGCCTTAAACAGAAATCCGTTTTGTCACAAGTCTGTCCCACATGACGTACAAGCACACAATACACAAAAAACTGTCACGAGGTGGGAGGGGGCAAGATCTGGCTGACCTCTCGGCCTTCTTCAGTACAGTAGAAACAATAATGGTGTTCAAGGTAACGAAGGGAAATAACCAAGCTCAACACAACCAGTCGTGCTACATCACCTACAAAATGCCCTTCTTCTGGCACTCTGAGATGATTTATACTGTGTGACTGAGTGCTCTTGCTTGTTTTTGAGACACTTTCCTCAACAACAAAACAATTCTCAAGAACATGGCTGCACCAAACACCATCAAGACAAAATGACTGGAATAATCACTTCTTCCAGACACCTCAGAAGAAGAAAAGTACAAGAGAATGAGTATTGTCAAGAGATTTTATTGACTTTCTCTGCAGCAGAATTTCACCTTTACAGCAGTTTGCCTGTGTCTGTGAGGGCTCCTCTGTACTTTGAAAATGCACATGGTGTATAATGGCCTTTAATAATTGTTTAGTGCAGGCTTTTAATACTGTCCAGTGTGTGTGTGTAGTTGGTGTGTGTGCATGTGTGTGTGTTCACATTTGTGTGTGTGTGTGTGTGTGCATGCAACAAACCTGCATAATATTATACTGTTCATTAATGTATGACAGATGCTTTATGCATAACGGCTTTTAATCGTTCGACCACATGCCTTTTCTGTTGTGTGATATTTCAGGCTGAACTCAGCCAGAAGCACATGCTCCCACAGCTGAACACTGGAAGGAAATAAGTGAGAGAGAAAAGAAAAAAGAAAGAAATTTAGGATAAAACGAGATCCAAGCACATAAAAGGTTAACTCTTTCAAGGCTTTCCGCATCTTAAGACGTGGGACTTGGCAGTACGCTTGACGGCGATCCATGTCTTCAGACGCAGTAAGAATTAAACATTTTTAATGGTCTTAGCGACTTTCACATTGATTGGAGGCAATTATATTACACTAACTGCCTCAATTTCGGACACTTTCAGCAATCCCCCTTAGTCCAGTTGAGTGTTCCTTTGTCGTTTTGGCATTTGTAACACACACCGACAAAAGTTTACATTTCAAAATGGTGGCATGCAAAGTGAACATGCGTTACTTGACAAGGGAAGCTGAGGAATTAGTACTGAATGAGGGCTTGGATCTAGAAGATTTTTCTGACGGTGGTTCTGAAGAGAACATTGTTGATTCTGGTGAGGAGTTTGTGCCAGTAGATCTCGAGGCGGACTTGAGTGACAGTGATAATGACATCTTCATTTTCATCATTGGGATCCATGCAACCCAACCAGTAAAATAAAACTTAAAAAAAAACTATGTTTGGATAGTTCCTGCTTTGCTGTTGCGACAGAGAAAGGTATGAGATATGACTCTATGGATTATTTATCTGACAAGTGCACATCCTAAGCTTTCTAAAAATGTACATATGTTTATTGTATTATTCCTAGTAGTTTATTTACTACAATTATTTTTAAACGGGCAAAAACGGTGCGTCTACAGAAGCTGACAGCGTCATTTTGCAGCGTCTTGAATGAGTTAAAAGGACTGCTACTTTAGTATGACAAAACAAAACATTCTTCCAAACACTTGGAACACACCATAAGTGAAACTGGATAAGTACATTTTAATTTTTCACCATTTAGCTGTTGTTTAACCGCTGTTTTGCCTCCTGAAAAAGGGGCTTACTTTGAAAAGTCACAGGTTTTTATTGTCACATGACATTAGCATCCCTTTAAACCTTTCATGTGTTTGGATCCAGAGAGAGAAACAATCCCTGCAAGTACTCACTGGTAGCCGCACTTGACACACTCATAGATGTACTTGGTGTTGATTTTGTAGTCATGGCAGCGCCGAATGACAGGGATCTCAGGGTGAGCTCTGTTCGCTTTGCCGGCCCTGTCACCATCATGATGGAAACATTTTTCTAGTATATTATATACAGCCATGCATTTTTGACTCTCATATCATGTCTCTTCTTTCACGTTTTCATCACACTCGCAATAAAACCAATTCTGCAAGGCTCAACAGGCACAGCAGCTGAAATGCCCTGGAAGGGCCTTGACAAGAAAACTCACTGTAGGCAACAAAAAAGCCCCCCCTCCACAGACATATGTATCCAAGCCTGTCAATATGTTGCATCTTTGATATTTTCTAGCAGGACCTGCAAAGACTCCAATGACTGTAACTCTTAATAACAATATCTACAACTGTTCTATTCTGAAAGGAAAAGTGATCTCTTTGTAATACTAGTTTACTAGTGTGCTAAATTTATTACAGTGCTAAATTAATGACACAGAGGAGTACAAGATGGTGAGCTAAATGCTACGTGCAAAAGTGATGCACTGATGACAGTACTTTACACACCAGTATTGCCAGTGGTACAAAATGATGAGCTATATGCTACTTGCAACAATGATGCAGTGATGACTGAAGTACTTTATGCATCAGTATCGCCAGTGTGGTCTAAGTACTAAGTACTTTACACACCAGTATCACCAGAGGTACAAAATGATGAACTATATGCTACTTGCAACACTGATGCAGTGATGACTGAAGTACTTTACACACCAGTATCGCCAGTGGTACAAGATGATAAACAATACATGCTACTTGCAACAGTGATGACTGAAGTACTTTACACACCAGTATCACCAGATAATGAGCTATACATGCTACTTGCAACAGTGATGCAATGATGACTGAACGCACCAGTATCGCCAGTGTGGTCCGTGTCCCTCCCTGGCTCTGTTGATTACCCACACAGCAGCATGGCACATCTCATGCACCAAGGTATCTCTCAGCCGTTCTGCGACCACAAACCATACAGGTTATCCCCAAACAGACCTCAGTATCCCCAGAATCTGCTTGGAGCAATAGGCAAGGAAATAATTAGTAATCTGAGACAACCCCCCCCCCCCCCCCAAAAACAAAACAAAAACAAAAACAAAAACAATCATTTGCAATACTGCTAATAGCTTTACTCATCAAATATTTTCATTCACTTGCAGCTAGTTTAAAATAGGATTCTGCCTCATTGATGGATGAGATAACATACCACTTGTTCAGTGAAGATGATTGACATTGCCTTCTCAAAGTCTACCATTCATTCACCTTCACTGAAAATTGCAATCCATTTCCAAGCAGCATACTGCTGTAATATAATCTGAAAATGTATGCAAATTATGCCACAATCTTAAGGGCAAAAAGGGTACGGGTCTAAGGGGCCAAAACACATTTTATGCATCAAGATATCTCTCACCTATTCTGTAACACAAATGACGTATTTTAAGTATCAAGGTGCCTCTCACCTGATTCCCCAACCACAAAACACACAGGTCATCCCTGAGGCACCATGACAAACACCAGGCAATTTCTCACCAACATAATATGCAGCCACACAAATCATGCAAGTAATCAACTTAGCCATGTAACACCCAGGTGCCTCATCCATTTTGCAGCCACACAATGCCCAGAATTGAACTTCAAAATATGACGCATCTAAAGCACCACGTGTTTCTACTGAATTCATCCTGCAGCCATGCAACAAAGCCCCAATCCACTGTCAGGCACTGTTGCATGACAATGCAGGCTGTCTGACACTGGTGTCTTGTGGCTTGCTACTGCCAGTGTCTGATGGAAATGAGTGTGGATGAAGACTGCCATTGCCAGGCACACAACAACAGAATGGCAGACACTAAATGCAGTGTTAGTTCAATAGTAGCATTATGCCGAAGCTGGGATGAACATACAAAAGAAATCAACATGCATGAGATGATGTAACCAATGACACACAGCAAAAAAACAAAAAAACCACAATGCGTCATGTCTCGAGTTGTTTTGGCTTTCTACTTCTAGGCCAACATGCATGTATGGTTGAAAGCATGAATGCTTGCAAGACAGTGTCTGCATACATTAGCAACAGTGGCAGTAGTACTTGTAGTAGTAGTGGTGGTAGCAGTTACAGTAGTATATTCATTTTGTAGTAGTAGTATTTAAAAAAATATTTTTGTTAATTGGCTACAGCCACTGATCTGTGATCACTAAAGCATCCTACTTCCCCGTCAGACTAGTACCTGCTGTGTCGCAGACTTTGGTGGACAGTTCAATGGCAGCGGTGCGCTTGTCTCCCACGCGTTTCAGTTTGCACAGTCCAGCGGTCTTGAGCAGTCGCTTGTTCCACACCACCGGCAGCTCTGGGGGTAGCTGGGCAAAATAAAAAAAAGACATGTATACAGCTACGTGCTTCATACTCATTTTTCTGCTGGCTGTCAAAAATGTCATTGATACCGCCCCCTTTTGCAACTCACCCACCAAAACAAATGAGGGGATTACTTGAACACCATCAGCACAAGTCAGAAGCATGCTGCATGTCAGTGTTCTAATTAAAACACTGAACAGGATCACGAGGATGTGAATCATGCCTGAGCCCGAATGAACATGTTCCAGAACTATTTTATTATATTTTATTATATTACAAGTGATGTTATGTAATATTTATTTTTCTAATGCCTTCAGGTTCTGCTTTTCATGTTTAGTTTGTGTCCAAATAAAATCAGCACGTAGTTGAAGTACTGCTGGTCGCAATAAGATCTGTAAGCTGAAAGGATGTATATCCATACAGATTCTGGCATTATTACCTGATTCTCAAACACGGTGAAGTTGAACAACTTGAACAGTCGGGAAGACAACTCTTCTTGCCTCTTTTTGAACTGAAAAATGTAACTGAAACACAAAACAACAAGTAATTAAACCACTTTTACACTAAAAAAGCAAATCAAGTTTTCAGGAGGCTAGTTGGTTACCTCAATGCAGAATGATTCTAGTGGTGACAGGAAGCATTACTCTGGACACAAGTTTTGAGGAGGCTAGATGGTTACCTCAATGCTGAATGGTTCTAAGGTGACAGGAAGCATTACTCTGGACACAACAAGTTTTGAGGAGGCTAGATGGTTACCTCAACGCTGAATGGTTCTAGTGGTGACAGGAAGCATTACTCTGGACACAACACCTTTTGAGGAGGCTAGTTGGTTACTGAATGGTTCTGGTGGTGACAGGAACCATTACTCTGGATACAAGTTTTGAGGAAGCTAGTTGGTTACCTCAACACTGAAGGGTTTAAGTGGTGACAGGAAGCAATACTCTGGATACAACACCTTTTGAGGAGGCTATTTGGTTATTGAATGGTTCTGGTGGTGACGGGAACCATTACTCTGGACACAACAAGATCTGAGGAGGCTAGCTGGTTACCTCAATGCTGAATGGTTCTGGTGGTGACAGTGAAGCATTACTTACAGGCTCCAGCTCTCCCCAACCTCCAGGAAGCTTAGTCCCCGTCGGAGGGTCGTCTGAGACAACAACTCTGCACAACACACATTAAACAAACTAACTCACCTCCGAGCATCTGGATCCCTGAGATGGTTTGGGGTCTCAGCAGACAGCGAGCGCAGAAAGCTGAAGGTCCTGGCGCTCTTTTCAGTGCCCGTTCTCTGCAGGCAGGCTGGCGTTGCCCAGGCGCCACTCTTGTCCACCTTGCTTCGTGCCTTGGTGGACAGGACCGAGGCTCTGCCAGCTTTACCATCGTCAACGTCCCATCTGGGTTTAGTCTTCATGGAGGTGGCTGGGGTGTACCATCTCAGGGAAGCTTGCAATAACACGAAATAATAACGTTATGCTGCCACTGTTCTGATTTAGCCATCTTCACATCGTGCAGGTTTTCCAGACAGTTACAGCAAGAAATCAAAAATGTATCCCAAGTTTTTCCATTACCTTCATCGTTCATTATTTATTGATTTTTTAGTGCTCCTTTGTCCCTTGCAGGAAATTCAGGGCAAGGGCAGTGCTACTCATTCCTATCAGTGTGTGGAGTATTTTCGTGTGAAATTAAACCAAATAAAAGAAAGGTTTAAATACATGCAAAAGTGAACAGACTACATCAACATAGCAAAAATGTTACAAGCGACTCAGACAGGCTGCCAACAAACAACACCTCCCCCTCCTCTCTTCCACGCACATGAACAACCCCCAACAAACCAAACAAATGATCTCACACCTTCACAGGGTGTCTGACTTCGTGAAAAAGGTGGCCTGACTTTGGTACATGGTGTTGACAATCCATCGCCACCCTCATGACGATCACCCTTGTCATCAACACCACCTCTGTCCTCCTCCTCCTCCTCCTCGCTGCTGCTGGTGGCGGTGCCTTCAGCAGTGCCACAGCGTGACAGCCCCGAGTCCTCTCTCCTCTGTCTGAACACCCCTTCAGATCTGTCAACAAGCAAAGTGATACAGTGGAACACCCCCAGACGAGACTGAGAGACCACCCTTAAGTTTTTTAAGTTTTTTTTTTTTTTTTTAACCTGTCTCTTCATATTTTCCTTGTAAGTGAGGCCCGTGCCATGGACTTTAACCCACCTTAACCTTTTCCCTGCTGGGGCATTCATAGTTCCTTCAGAAAACAGTCTCAAAGAGAGTCCTAGCAAACCACAAACATTAAGACATTTGTTCCACATGGGGTCATACGATATACTGGAACTCATGCAGAATGTCATATGCCATCACATGAGTAAAAGGGAAAAGCTCTGTCAATGGCATCATACAATGCCCACAGTGCAGTGGAATAAAAAAATAAAACTCTCATGTGACATGAGTCTGTCTAGGTCAAGGTCACCCAAACTAGTACAAACATGTAATGTGTGGTGAGGACCTCATCACACAGATTATCATCTTGATCCAGTTGAAGTGTTTCAAAGGCACAGTCAAGACATGCGCGTGCGTGCGTGCGTGTGTGTGCCATGCATATTAACGATTATTATTAAAAAAATTATATGAAGTGAAATTGCATCATAATTCATGTAGTCATACAATACTCAATTCCCTCCGAACTGCAAAAGTGTACAAAACAGAGGATAATCCTATCTCAGTTAAGACTAATAAGAGTATGGATCTGAGAATGTAATGTTTTACCTTCAACAACATACCTTTTTTCTGACTGATGCAACACCAAATGACAAAAATCAGTTTTAAAACATAATCAGTTACAGTCTTACTGAAATAAGGCATCAGCATTGTGCAGCCATGTGATACTGGAGTCACATTCATCGTCATCCGAATCGATGTCTGAATCATCGACGATAAAATCATCAAGGTCCCCATCCTCATCAGCAATGTCCTTGGTGGGTCTTGCAGGTGTGCGCAGCTTCTGGAAAACTGGAAAACGTTTTGATACAATGTACATTATACATACAGTGGTACTCATCTTCAAAGGCTCCCCCCAAAATCAAGCAAAAGCTGTCTCAGCAGAGGGGTGGTCATGGATTATTGTTATGTAAAGTACTGCAGGTGTAAGGTACAGTTTCCAATACATTGCCTGGCACAACTGATAACTAGTTAAATGCGAGAACAATTAAAAGAAAAGTGTGACATGGACAGCTTACTTACATGCTTCCAGTTTGTCATCATCATCTTCACTGCTGCTGCTGTCGCCAACTTTTTCTGTCCGATTACGATGTCTATTTTCCAAAGCAAAACAAAAAGAAGAAGGGCAAATGAACGAAGGAATAATTTCAATAAAACAAATGCGTTCTCAGTTATTTGTGCACAAACTGACAAAGACATTCACAAACAGAGGCTAACAAAGCAGGAATTTCATATGCAGATATAACAATATAGTACTAGCTAATAAGTTAAGCAAATAAAAAGAGGAAATTATATTGTTAGTCATAAAAACAACTGATAACTAACTCAAAGCAGTCAGTGCTGGGCACAATGGGTTCAATGGATTGTGCTTCAGTTACTCAGAATCTCAACTTTCTCCAGTATTATTATTAGGATATTCCTCTTTAGGATATAATACTTAGTTTAAATAATTATTCTGAACACAAACCTTGAAACACTGTTTCCTTCAGCCTGGCTCCATCCCTGGCTGTTGCTAAGGGTCGGAAATGAATTTGGTGAGTCTCTCCATCTTTTTTCTGCTTCACTGTGTTGCTCCGAATCAGACTCAAGCTTCTCTTCTTCATTCAAACTGCTTCTCTTCTTGCCATCCTCAGAGGAGGAGGCCATTGCATGCTCACTAGCCCCTAACTTTGAGCTGTAATGAACATCAGGGCAGTCTGGGGCACTGTCCACACCACTGTGACCTTCAGAGAAGTCAGTGGAGTCTGAGGGAAGTTTTGTCCTCTGCTGCTCATGGTGATAGTGTAAAGGGGACTCAGACTCAAAGGAATCCTTAGCTCTTTCACTGGGTGCCTGCTGAGATGGATTTCTGCCCTTTTTCACATCAACCTTTGCTGCAAAGTCCTTGAAATTAACGCCTGGCACCAAATCTGGTAGTTCATGATCAGCAAATGTTTGAATTTTCCTGCTATGGGAATCACCACTGACAGAGGTATCTTGATTGAAAGCCAACCTGGAATTTGAAGAACAATGTGGCTCAACTTCTTTGTTTGAATGGTCCTCACCCTCTCGGGCCACAGTTTCATCCTCTGATCTTTCATGCTGATATCCATGCTGATATCCATCAGCTTTATCACCACACTCACCACACTCTGCGCGACCAGAAGCACCTGTGAGATGAAGGGTATCAGCTCTCTTGTGGAGACTGAGAGCTTCTAACCCCCTCTCAATGTCAGCAGAACCTGTAGCGTCAATCTGAAAACTTGTCTGAACAGACACATCAGCAGCTTCATACATGGAGGAGGTATCTGGCGCTGAAAGGCATGTTGTGTACAACGAACCGCTTTCAGATGCCCCCAGAGATGTTGCTTGCTTTCCTTCATCAAAACTTTCCATCTCGCTACTCCTGAACTGCACTTTAGCTTGATCTAATTGTGTTACACTAGGCGCACTCGCCTGATTCACTATGTTGAGCTGCTCGTAGGATGAATCTTTGCTTTGCCCCAAAGGGCTGTCAAATAACTTTGAGGAACTGTGGTAGGCCAAAAGGTGGCCGAAATTCTGTTTTGTGGATGCCTCACTTTCTCCACTGTCCAGACGGGTTGACTCAGACAGAGGCAGCAAAGATTCTTCTGAAGGAGAAGTATCCGCAAGCAAACCACCAGGCAGGTGAGCTGATCTGATGACAGACATGCTGGGATGCTGAAGAGGTCCATGATGCTCGGATGATGCACAAGGGTTGGGGCTTGACTCGACTTTCCCACCATTTTTCCGGAGGAAAGTTTTGGCGTTAACAAGCACCATGGTCGAAGACTTGCTGGCACTCTTTTCCAGTGAGGTAGTCTCCGCTGTTCCTGCACTCTTAACTAAAGCATCTGTGTTAGTATGCACGCCACTTGAGAGTGGAACTGCATTCGCAAAACGAGAAGATGACTGTCCACTGGATTTGCAAGGACCCCCATCACCACTTTCTTTCCCTCCATCTTTAACTGGGGCACTGGCCTTTGGCTTCGGTAGCATTGGTTGGCAAGTGTGATGTCTGTTTTCATTTGCACGGTTTTCCAGGCTGCTTTTCCTTTCCTGGTGGATCAAGCTAATTCTTTCCTTCTCTGCCCCTGGTTTTGGTTCCTCTTCATCTGAGCTGTCTGAGAAGTCGATTGTTATTCCAAGGTCAGCTAAGGTCGTGTTCTGCAGGTTGGCCCTCCCCTTGGGCTTGGGTGCGGCATGTGCAACTTTCCTCTTCAAACTCCCATTCTTCTTCTTTGCATGCAAACTTCCTGTGACTTTCTCTGCTGCTGGTTTTGGCTTTTCTTCATCAGAGCTTTCTGAGAAGTCAAAAGATATTCCAAGATCAGCTAAAGTGATGTTCTGCTGGTTGGCACTTTTCTTGGGCTTGGGTTTGGGCTTAGCGCTTGCAACTGTCCCCTTCACGCCCCTCTTTTCCTTCCCAGCATGCACATTTTCTGTGACTACCTGACCTTTGGCCTGGACCATCTTTGACTTGCGCACTCTGCAATTAATGTCATCAGAGACCGTTTTGCCTCTGATGGTGCCTGCCTCAACTTGTTTGCATGCTTTCTTTGTTGAATTCGACCCCTCCAGAAGATTCTCTTTGAGGAGATTCTCTTTGTCTCCATTGCAAGCAGCTGTTGTCCCAGTATTATGTTTCATATTGTGATTCCCTGTTTCAGGTTCCGCTGACTGATTACATGCAGGTGGAGAAGTGTGTCCGTCATCTGAACTTTCAGAAAAGTTCAGCAAGTCCTGCAATACAAATTTTCCTTTTACTGGAGCACGGCATGCCTGTGTTGAGTTCAGATCTGCCATGTTGGACAGTATCAGATGATGATCTACACGACCTACAGGTAGAATGAGAGCTCACTTCCAAATTAGCACATCAACTCACTCTGCAAAATCAGAACTGAAACAGAAGAAAAAAGCAACAGAGTTATGCATGCAAGTCATGACACTGTGATGGTATTAATTAGTATTACTGGCTCAGTAATAATTTTAAATGAATTATGAAACATGATCTTTTTCAATTTCTTGTAAAGAAAACTGAAACTAATAAATTATCTTAAAGTTGAAACTAATAAAAGGCTTTCTTTTCAAATTCAAAACATCAAATTATTATTTTATGAAATTAAAAGTTACACCAGTAAGAGGGTGTCCCTTCCCCTCCCATTTGGGTCATCTCATTTAAATTACAAGCACATCTAGATTATTGTAAACACAAGGAAAAAAATAAAGTGGTGGTGGTGGTGGGTGTGGGGTGAACACAGACTTTCACTGTAAACACAATAAGAAAAAGAAAAGAAAAAAGAGGTGGTGGCAGTGGGGGGTGAACACAGACTTTCATGGTTTGGTAACAAAAACACACATTCCACATACAGTTGACAGCATCAAACTCAAAGTTCAAACAACACCAGAGTTCAGTTTGTGTGAAATTTGCCTGTTTCTTGTTGATGACCCATGCAACATTTACACTACAGTACAGTATACTCTGGGTAGAAATTATTGTGCAAATTATAATCCATGCTGGTTATATCATATTCTGGAGATTATATATAACATATTATAAAAATATTAATAATTTCATTATATTATTATTCCCAACAACATCTCAGAAAGAGCCAGTTTCACCCCTGGCTGCCTCAGAAGGAACCTCAGAAACTGCCCCCAGGACTGCAGATGCACAGCCTGTCTATCCCTAGTCAGATCCACCCTCAAGTATGGTTCCACCATATGGGAACCCCACAACCAGGCAGACATTGACAGACTTGAATGGATCCAGCTCCAGGCTGCACACTTCATTGTGGGTGACTACCAGTACCAGTACCACTCCAGGGAACCAGGCAGCTTACCAAAATGTGCTATAAACCAGACCTCCCCACCCTACTGGACCGATGCAAGCAACAATGCATACCTTTCCTCTGCAACTTTGCACAAGGTGGTCATGGGGCTGGTACCAACCATGCTGATCACACAGTTCTTACAACTATACAAGGTGGCCGAGGGGCTGGTACCAGCCATGCCAATCAAACAGTTCTTAAAACCCCTCTGAGCAAACAAAAGACAAATTAGGCCAGCAAAATTCCAAGACTTCTCAGTAAAGAACCTTAGAGACTGACAAGCAGCTTTGAACTCCAGACCCTTATTTAAGTTCTTAGTCCCCCACCCAAATACTGAGCTGTGAGCACCACAAGAACGTTTTCATCCACACCACCAAAGACTGGAACCACTTCAGCCACAACCAGGTGAACGCACCCCCCCCCCCACCCCCTCTTGAGGACTTCAAATGACTGATCGCCACCCCAAGTACCATCTAACTCGCACTCCCTTCCCTTAAGTAACTAAGTAAACATGGTGCTTAATGAGTTAATGTCCACAGAAACCATTACCATAAGGTTTATTTAAGTTATTAGGAACTGGGGGAGGGGGGGGGGGGGGGGGGGGGGATTATATACACATATCGATACACTGTCACCACCAGAATGACTTCTGCATTAAGATGGGCAGCGATGAGAGCCATTTTAATGTTTCATTAATTGTGAGGGTCGAAGTCAAAAGACAGTGTCCACAGACCAAGACTTTTAAAGAGAAACGACAGCGAAGCGGATTCGAACCGAGGTCCCTCTGCTTACCAGCCTAATGCCTTACCGCTAGGTCAAACCAGCAAACAAGTTCCCCTCCCGTCGAATCTATACCTGTTTAAAATTAAAGTTAGGTCTTGCGACGTATGGACATAATGGAGTCAAGATCAAGATGCTTGAAGTTGAACAAATTGAACTGAGCGACAGGTCGAACGCGATCGGCAGCGTTCTCAGCTGCGCAGAATCAGGAAGTGACGTGCCTACTGCAGGACTATCATTTCTCAAGCGTTAGACAACAACCTATGTCAGAACTAGGTGCTTTCCTTGACGTGTGACGATGATTAACATAAAACAGCGAAACGAAACTGCACTCACAGTTTGAACTTGAAACGGCCGCCATGAACCACGTTAGGCAACTCTGAACTTCTACGAACCTCCGAAACGTTTTTGTCTCCCTTCACCAGATTCTGATGTATCGAGAAAACGTATTTTCGTAGTATGTTTACCATTGCTGGGCCCATTCACAGATTCTATAGCTACATAGTAAAAACCATAGTGGGTAACGCTCTAACTACAGTATCTCAGAACGGGCCCAACTTACAAAAAAACGTGACATCTCAGTGTTCTGTGGGCAAACTCGAGTCGCCCCTGCGCGGCCCGGCCGGCTCCACTACTAAACTGACTCAACGGTGTACTAAACTGAGTCACGTTTCACCCCTGCCAATGAGTTGTTAATTATCATTTGTTTATGGTGCCTCCCCCCCCCCCCTCCCGGCCCCCATCCAAAGCAAATAAACAAACAAACCGTAAGAGAGGTTCCCGCGGACGATAAGCACCATGAAACTCAGTGATTATTTTTCCTCCAAGATTGAAGGGGTAGGCCGGGTGGGGAACCGTGAGGGGAGAGAGAGTGAGGTAGAGAAGGCTAGGTTAGACGGTTAGCTAGCTAGCTGAGTTTTGAACGCCCTACCAGCCGCAAGAGGTCACGTAAGACAAACAACACAGTGGGAAATCGACAGGAAATTGATTTAAACAGACTTTTATTAATGATGAAAACTAACTCCGAGGGCAAACAAGTAAAACAAGTAGATGAGACGTCAAATAGCAAGCAAGATTTTAGAGAGAGAGAGAGAGAGAGAGAGAGAGAGAGAGAGAGAGAGAGAGAGAATGGGGTGGGGAAGGAAAGGCCGGAAAGCGGAAAATGGAGGACAGGAAATTGAGGACTGAAAGATTTATCGATTTATTTATTGTGCTTAATCAGGTTAAATTATTACTTGATCTGCTTGCTTGCTTGATTAAATGATTGAATGAATGAATGAATGAATTGCTGACTCAGTGATTGATCGACTGCTGACTCAGATTGATCGACTGATTAAATGATTGATTTACTAGATTCTTCAGTCGGTGATCGGACTGGAGAGCCGATGCTTTCAACATGGTTGCGCGTCGTTGGCGAGTGAGTTATTGTGTGGCTGGTAAGTGACAGATTGATTGACTGACTGATTAACTGATGGGTTGACTGATTGTCCGGCCGATGCAGGGACGGAGGACACGGCGGTGGAGGCGCTGACGGTGGCCATGGACAACAACGGCGGGCACGGTGTTGGTGGGGGCCGGCAGGGGCGGATACAACTTTGGACTGGTCCCGGTCATGCTGGACGATGCTGAGGGTCCGTGTCAGTAATAAGCATCGTGAATGATAATAATAATTATCAGGTGTACTTACAGCGCCTACCCCCTCCCCCAACAAGCCCTAAGTACTTACACATTCTTTAATGTACAGTTTTCAAGATTAAATGCATACAAAACATACACACACACACACACACACACACACACACACACACACACACACACACACACACACACACACACACACACACAACACACACACACATACACTACACAACACACACACACACACACTACACACACACACACACACACACACACACACACACACACACACACACACACACACACACACACACACACTCATCATGGCAATCGGGCTGAATAAAAAATTTTAAAAAAGAGAGAGAAAAAAAAAAAGGTTTTAAGGTAGATTTGTAAGAACTGACAGAGGTTGACTGACGTACAGAAACAGGCAGTTGGTTCCAGATAGTCAGTTATAGTCAGATAAAGAGGATACAAAAGCACTTAGCCGCCTAATGCCTGCCAGTTTTTTTTGTTTTTGTTTTACTAAAGTCCTTGTTCTGTGTTTGCAGATGGATTCGTTCTTGTCAAACGGTGGTAAAAACCTTGAGCAAATCTATCGCTATGGAACAGAGGTAAGAATTGAGATATTCTGAGTTAGTCAGACAATTACAATGCAATACAACGTTCTGATTGCCAAATTTCAAGACAATTGCACGAGGAATGTTTTGTGTTACCAAGTACACTCATCACACATTCACGCCATTCATAAAACATAATTATTTTACAACAACAGCAAACAAACATCCAGGTAAAAAGTCATTCATAAATAAATACACGAGAAATCCTACTGACACCAAGCTGTGCATATCATATAAAAATTGCCTCTTCACGAGGTCCCCCTTTAAATATTATCGTCCTAATAAAAGCAGTTATAAAAAATATCTACAACAAATTAATTAATTAACCCGGCCGGCTTACTCCGCTGCCCACTATCAACCTGTTTTACTCATGGACCTATATATATATGTGTACAGCCTAGGTCCATGGTTTTACTCCCATCATGACCCTGACCCCTCCAAGATCCTATGCCCCAGAAGCATTCCCGCCTGGACTCAGCTGACATGGGAGTGGGCCTAGTGCAGCTCCTGTTGCACCCAGTTCCACCCACCCCCACCCCCCAGCTCCACCACCCCAATCTCGAGCAACAACACAACACGTGTGGTTAGGGGAAGCTACTCTGGACAGAGCCGGCGAAGAAAGCAGACGGCATTCGAAGACGGAATCAAAAGATTAAAAGCTAGATGGAATTAAAAGTAGGTAGTAATATAATGATTCATTTTCTTTATATATTGCTGTTTCTCATATGGCACATGTACTTGTATATTATACATTGTTAGTTGTCATAATTATATGTATTATGTTTGTGAAACTTAGAAAATGTTGGACTGAGAATGTAAAGCGCAGTGAGTTTGGGTACACCAGAGAATAGCGCTATACAAAAGTTATCTATTATTATTATTATTATTAGTGTTTGAATACCCTGAGTACCATGGAGACAATGAATGCTCTTCAGGCGTAAGTAACTGAGCCACTGCAAAGAAGGAGAGAACACTGCAACTCCAGCTTTAGGGTAAGACTATGTGCAAATGCAGTTGACCCAGAGGTCACGTCAGAGGCATGGAAAACTATCGCTGTGTCGGGGTATCAGTCTAGGTCACATCTTTTGCAAATTAAAAACTGTGAACACAGTAAAATGAAACTAAAATAAATAAAACTCACTTCCACGCATGATCATCAGCAGTAAAATGAAACTAAAATAAATAAAACTCTCACTTCCACGCATGATCATCAGCATATGCCATCCCCAACCCTTTCGGCACCCACATAAGAGTAAAACTAACCGATCAATGAATAAATATGATACGTTTGTGTAAAATTAACCAGCAGGCAAAGCATCAAAATGTAAAAATTAAGAGTAATTTGATTCAGTAAAAATTGATCAAAATGGTAATAATAAATAACAGATTAATTGTAATAGGGGACCAGGTAGGCCTGTTTACCCCTTGAAAGCAAGCCATGTCATCACATTTTTTTATGATAGAGAAAAAGAAAGAAAGAAGAAGAAGAAGAAGGCATATTTGCATTTAAAAGAACTGCACAGTACAAATACAGATAAGAACAAATCAGATAAGGAAGGGGGCGGGGGCACTACATTAGCACTATAATAGCAATATGACCTTGAACTTGAAGAACAGACTGCTTATAATGCACATTCTGCCAGGTGACCTCCCAGACTACATAACATGGTCTCAGCAAAATTGTAGCATTATAAACTCTGCATGAAGATGGTAATAAAGATTGTGATTTACGTTGAAGACTAGCCTGTGAGGTGGGAAAAAAACCCACAGACAATGCCGTGTGCATGTTCAGCAAAACCAGATTCGTTTTCCACCTAGTCACAGGCCTGTCTTCAACACAAAACCCACCCCATCCCTGTTTCTCTTCTTCTACTTTTGTTTAAGCCGGGCTGCCTTGGGCATAATTGGCTCTGGTTTCTGCCTAGCTGTTTTACTGAACCTGCAGAATGGCTGAAGAAGTAAGGAATAGAGGACACTGATCAATCCAGTGACCAGCGCTCTTTCTCTTACAGGCCCCAACTATTTGGAAGACAGATTGGCAGGCTGGTAGTTACATTTATAAATGGCTGGATAGACAGACAGATGGACAGACAGCAAGCCAGACTGACAGACGCAGATGGACAGAGAGAGACAGACCGGGCCAGACACCAGAGAGAGACAAACACACGTGTCCTCCGGCATCACTCATCACGTGTTGCTCTGCCCACAGGTCAACCAAGTGGTCATTCAAGAGAAGGGCAACAGCCGCCTAATCCTGATCCAGAGTGACCAAGGCCTGGTTCTCTTCAACCATGACCTGGACCATGTCCTATGGAACAAACGTGAGCCACCCTTTAATTTGTCAGCTGCCCCAGGTGGGGAAACCCAGGACGCAGAAGTCGGGCCCAGCATCAAAGCCAGAAGCCATGGACCTATAGATATAGATATAAAAAATAAATATAGGTTTGTGGATGGATACGCTGCTCTCTCATACAGAGCCTGCTTGCTTTGTTTGCTCGGGAATGTGTTGGGTTTTGTGATTTGACCACCTTATTTATGATATGCTTAGTGGGTTTTTTTAATTTTTATTGTTTGTTGGAGTGTATTAGAGAGAGAGACAGACAGACAGACAGAAAATGTGTGCATGCGAGTGAGCACACGCGCTCACATTGGTTGCGTTTTTGTGATTCCGTTATGTTGATGTTTCGAACATAAATGCCCTTTTGAAAATATATGACCTTGAAGTCTTATTGAAACGCAATTCTTCTCAATTTCAAGTAACCTAAAGTCCCTGCACGTACATGTACATAAAAAATTAAAAAAATTATAGCCTCCCGCCTCAACACCGGGTTTGCGCTCGATGTTCACGTCCATATGACTATAGCTGTGTGCCTTGTTTCACGTGCAGCCATGGCCTGTCCCCGCGACAGATGTTACAGTGACCTGGCCACGGACGGCGCTGTGGTGGTGTCCCCGGGGGAGGGGGAGTGGGGAGCCCCCATCTTCACCGTGCAAGTCTTTGATGTGGATGGCGCCACCATCGGCAGCGCTGACGACCCAGAGAAGATTGGCGACGTGCTGACGGATGTCGCCGTGGACCCACTTCACGAGCAAGTATGAGCCTTGCAGGTCAGAGGTCGCAGTTATTCCCTTTCACTGCCATGATGTCAACTGAAAATGACCTATAGAAGTGCAAAATTTGAAACCGTTAAGCCTTTTTGTTATCTTTTTCACACCAGTATGTGAGAGGATTTTCATAAAATCGCATAGCATTAAAAGTAGATGTATTATAGGACCAGAAAATATACTGTGTGCAGGCGCGTCCATGCATCTTTCAGCCCGGAAATTTTACAGGATGGGGCATGAAGGTGTTAAGGCTGGTCATGAAAAATATAACCTTTGGAAAATGTATAGCCTCTTGTGTCAGCAAATCGAGACATGCCTCCCATGCATTCATTTTCAACCCCGCTGATACCAGCTGCAGATTGTATTCTTTTGAATGTTATTTAGCTTCAGATCTTCGTGCATTCCACTGACCTGTACAATGCTGTGATCAGATAGAACGCTTGTGGGAACATAAATATGGGAGGCAGGACTTAGAGCTGATAAGACACAATTAGACACGAGTTTTATTTTTGCCAGCGAGTAAAACAAGGAATATTTCATGGTGTTGGTTCATTCATCATCACTATCACACCCACACAACAACCCTATTTCCCCAAACAAGTCCTGGTGCCAAGTACTAGCCCACTCACATTCACGCTAATGATAAGATGAAAGCTTACTACCACAAAAGAAAACAAGAGCAGAAAAACAGTATGATCAAACGTCATAAATACATTCTGACATTCCCTGCTATCTCCCTCCCCCCCCCCCCTTTCCTCCCCTTTCCCCTTCATTTTTGTGTGTGTGTGTGTTTTGTTGTTGTTTTGTTACTTAGCTACTGGAGTACATCGTCATTTTTCTTCAAGAGTTTGAATAAATCTTTGAAGAAAAACATCTGCCAAAGAAATCGATTTCGATCTGATCGTTGTTTACTGATAGGTACACACATTTATGCTACGGTATAGAAACAAATAAATAATTCAAAACAGTACCTGCTGGTGTGCTTCAGATTTTTTTAACACCTCTGTCTTCTGTACAAGTGTGAATTGTTCTCCAAGGGCGGGTGGAAACTGGTCCTGAGTGCGGCACACATAGTCATTCATGATCGTGGGGTGGAGTAGCTGAAGGGTGGCGTTGTTTTAAATTACATTTCTGAAAATAGTGGAATCGCACATTGCAGTATAAATCCCACATGGGAAACATCACAGATTTTAGTGTAACTATTATATCACACCCTGACCTTTAGTACATATTGCACACACTAACCTTATATTGATATATATTTGTGCTAATAATTAGTATTCATGTGAATGTTTATAGTTCACTCCACCCCCACCCCACCCACCCAACATCAAACACTCTAAACACTAAAATGGAAAATGCAAAGTATAAAGTAAAAACAAACAAAGTTAATACAATTTAAAATTCTCACCAGTGCCTGTCTCGCATTCATTCATGTGCACAGCATGCGCCAAGATCATTGCTCATGTTGAGGCCCCATGTTAAATTTTCACTAAAAGAAAGCATTTTCACAACCAAATACATTAAATCCACCTTCTTTCACCATCACACCCCCACCGTTTCCGCCACAGTGACATACTCACAAGTACGTAGGCTTCAAAAGAAGATGATCAAAAACTGACAGTAACACTCACTTGAACTGGCTGCAGATTTGCAATGCCATGATGTCGCCACAATCTCTTTGACAACAGGCTGAGTGAAGATGAAGAACACTGCATTCTCGTTGACCAGTGGTGTGGGTTGTTCAACATTTTGCCATGGCTCGATCAAGATCCAAACACGTATTTTGTTTTTAAACGCTATTTACTATGACAAAAAACAACATGCGACAATCTTCTGTGTTCGGATCTTGTTTTACAGTGCTAGCAGTATGTCATTCTTGTTTCCGATTTTTTGTGGCTTGCTCAGCACATCTCGTTTCAGAGGTGTCACGTCTGGGTTTTGCACCCCGCATTCCATAAAGTTACTGTATGCAACAAGTGTTGGGACAGGATTCTGAGGTACCGGTTTACCAAATCGACAAAGTGCCATGAGAATACTGTCGCATATCTTGAGGACTTGTAGTCGACTCTCCGAACTTTCTTCGGCCATTTGCCAACCATTGCCAGTGATTGTTTGTTGACGTTGAAAAAAAAAACAAAAAACATTCAACAGTTTTACCTTTGCATGTCATATTAGTGTGACCGGCGGTTTTGAGCGCTGATTGTGGGTGTTTGTGGGTATGAGAGAGAAATATTCATAGTAATAGTAGAATATAGTCAGCAGCTGATTGTGATATGGACCTGCACGCGCCCAGCATGGCAACATGAATATTTATTACAAGTAAGTAGTAGAATGTAATACCTCAGGTCATCATTGACGTGACGTCATGATTTTATGAGGTAAATGTTTTATGTCAGGGATTACCAGCTTGGGGTCAGGAAATAATTTAAGTAAACCGGCCGCAGGCTTATGGTCTCTTCACCCCCAAATAGTTTTTTTAAGTTTTTTTTTTTTTTTTTAAACTTCTCTCACACGCAGGGTAAGTACATTTATAATATTTATTGGTTTGAGAATGTAGTTGAATTGTTGCTATTCTTTTCTGAATACTATCATTATAATGAAAAACAAATAACAGTTGATCGGCGGTGTTATGTTGCACCGTTCGGAATATTGTACATTGTGTATATGGAGAGACTGAATGAGTCATTGAGTGGATGAAATGAAGGAGTTTGGGGATGTTGTGTGAGTTTACATGTGGTTGGATTGGTGGTTGGATATTGGCAGGATGTATTTTGACAGCTGTTGACGGTGTGCATGCATGTGATCGTGATGTATGGGTCGAAAATGTTCGCATGTATTGCAATAGGTGCTGTTTGTTTTGTGTTTCAGGGTTTATCACTTTAGTTCCATCTACTCTTATCAATTTATTAGCAGTCTGTTAGCGGTCTATAATTATCATCATTACGTAGTATTCTCAATTCGTCACCCAATAATTTGCTTTAAAAAGAAAATAATAAATTAAACAACGTGAAGTCTTGTGTCTTTTATTTGGAATTAAATATTTGAAAAAGCGGTTACACTTAAAAACATATTTTTTTTATAGAAGAACCTAGATTCCGTCTTTCGACTGTCGTTACAGTCCACCGCTACACAGTGCAGATTCACCTTATTTTTTAAATATTTTTTTAAAACTACACTAGCAGAACTATTAGACTTCGACTCGCTCTCTCGCTGACCACCAGCCTTGCACGCTCGGAAAAGTCGCATGCGCAAAATCTCTAAGGTCTCGCGAAGTAACGCCAGATAACGCCGTTTTACGGCGAGACTTGGAGGGTCCTGGCTGTTTGGCAACAAAGCAATGGCCGGACACCATAGAGAGAGAGAGAGAGAGAGAGAGAGAGAGAGAGAGAGAAACTCGAAAACTTTATTTTACTAGGATTGTAGTTTAGTTTTAGTCAAAAACCTGTCTAACAACTAGTCCTTGCTAAGCTACTGATGAGTAAATATAAAATTACTCTACAGGAATCATTTATATATATATAGACATGAATGAGTGAGTGAAACGTTATACATGAAAATGTCCACACAAAACAGCGTGTTCACAGCGCCATATGCACACATGCATACATCACTTATACATTATGAGCGTACAACCAGCAACTAAGGCAGTAGAACATCTGATCAGTTCATATAACTAGTTCTAGTACTGGAAAAGAAAACAGAAGCAGCCAATGCTTATCTTATAAAGAACAGTGTGTGTGTGTGTGTGTAGGGGGGGGGGGGGGGGGGGGGGGGGGCACTCTCACAAGTAATGGAAGGACCGGGCGGAGAGAGAGGGAGAGACAGAGACAAAGACAGAGAGACAGAGACAAAGGCACATAGAGAGTGTTTGTATGCTTGGAATTTAACGTCCCTTTAACCGCACAGGGTCACCTAAGAAGAGAAAGCGAGCGAGCGAGAGAAACAGACAGGCAGAGCCTACCTGACAGTGTTCTACTGCATTGTGTCAGATCATCATCGGCAGCTACATGGATCGAGCCGACCTCAAGATCCCCAGCGTCATAGCCCTGGACTACACAGCGACAACACAGCGCTGGCGGGACTACTGCCTGGACGGCTGGTCAAAAACGGTCTGGAGCTAGCCAGAGCTTTCAGCAACAACAAAAAGTGACAATACAGTCCCGAAATAAACATCAAAGAGTATCACTATCCGGCAAGTTGCCGTGAAAGTATTGTGAGTTTTAGGTGTCCGTTCAAACCCCATCTTTCTTCACAGTCCACATCTCTCTCTCTCTCTCTCTCTCTCTCTCTCTCTCTCTCTCTCTCTCTCTCTCTCTCTCTCTCTCTCTCTCTCTCTCACTCAATCTTCACCTCTCCCTCCTTTCTAACAATAGCTATTAACATAGACAAATATACACACGTGAGCAGCGAAGGGACATGCACCATTGTATGAACGAGCAAACGAATAAAGGAAAGAACAAGCACAGGTAATTAAACCTTAAATAGCCTACAGGTTTAAAAACCCCATGATTTAAGCTGAATTCCTTAATGTCACTATTCTCTTACAACGCCAAACCTCTCTTTTCGGAGCCTCCTGAATTCCCTTTTGCAAACATCGCAAAACGTTACAGAGGAGGAGCTGATTCAAACGGACAACACTGCCTCATCCTGGATCAACCGTCTTCACTACAGCGACTTTGACGACAAAACTGTTCACAGCCAAATCAAACAACCTGCTTATACCACCGGGAACTGTAACGAAACGACACTAAATGAAACCCCTAATACCAACGAATTTTCTACGATGGTTATTGCCTGAACCCAAACCCTGACGATGCTTTTCAATGTTATTACGCAGAATTCCCCGGACGAATTCCCCGAGTGGCAACGATTTGGTCAGCAAGGACATCAGCTCGGGGCCTGAGGGCACGGTGGTGCTGGCGCAGGACGCTGCCGCCCTCATCGAGAACCACGACCACTTGACCGTCAACCATCAGATACTCGCCCCCTACGCCGGGCCGAGTGAAGCTGTGCTGCTGGGTATGCTTCTCTCTCTCTCTTCTCTTCTCCTCTCTCCTCCTCTCTTCTTTCTCTCCCCCCCCCCCCCCCCACCCCACCCCCGCCCCACCCTCTCTCTCTGTGTGCAGCATTCCCCTAAAAGAGCCCGAGGGTGCACGTGCGAAAATTGGTCCACGTTTCTGAGCAATGACATCTGAAGCGGCTGTTTTTTTCTTCTTCTAATAATAGTTATATATAAAGGAGCGCTAATGAAAGCGCGCCTGTAAAGGGAGAGAAGCTGATCTAGCTGTACCACAGAGTAACGCACTCTTCTTGATGAGCGAACTTTTACGTGTGCTTTTACAACTAATGGCTAAACGGTACCCTTTAAAAACTGTCTGTACACTTAAAAACAGAAGGAAAAAAGAAGAAGAAAAAACATCAACAGCAACAAAATACGCGATTCCCTTCTGAGAGAACCTCAGCAATTGGGAGCATAAGTCCCTTTCCTTTTAAAATTAAGTTTAAGCTCCTTGGCAGGAAGTCTTTATTTCATTTTCAAATGTCATTTCACTGCACGTCTCTCTTGCTTTGTGTGTGTGCGTGTGCGTGTGTGTACATGTTTGTGCGTGTGTGTGTGTGTGCGCGTGTGTGTGTGTATTGTGTGTGAGTGTGTGTGTCTGCGTTATATGCGTGTGTGTGGATGCGTGCGTGCGTGCGTGCGTGCGTGCTTGCGTACGTGCGTGTGTGTGTGTGTGTGTAGGTCTACCAGCACAGCTAGACAGGCGCCTGGTGTGGCACTACTTTTCCAGAAGTTCGGGTGGAAGCCATGAGTGACAGTGGCTGCCAGCCAGTTCAACAATCGCACCCGTGTCGCTTTCGTCGCCTACTCCAACGTAAGTAACGGTACGCCCAGCATTCAGAAATGCTTACCTTACTCAGTGTTGGATTCTGTTGCATGCACAAGCCCGATGAAGTGTTCGTATCACCTCCTTTCAGTTCTGTCCCTCTTCGGAAGAATATATGGTACGGATACCAGCTAGGGTTGCTCCAAAAGTTTCCGGATACTCGCTACTGACTGGACTCACCAGACAAAATATTACTCTCGAAGAACCTTCCTCCAGCAGCTATTCACAAATACCAAAGCGGTGAAACCACTTGTTCCACTCCCCAGCACAGGTTGATTTGGACGTGTCTTTAACAGCCCTCGTGAACGCTCGGCATGCATATTCGGCGCTCTCAAACAGGGTACCGGGCCTTCACTTGTTTCTACATGTCTGGAAATAGGAAGAAGTCGTAGGCAAAGAGGTCTGGATAATACGGTGGGTGCAGCAGCAGCAGCTGCACCTCGCTGTCACCATTGACAAAGTCAGTCAACCGTTGCTGTTGCTATGTGAGCACTGGACTGGCCTTGTCATGATGCCGAAAAAGGTTACGGAGTCCCGTGTGTGGGCGGCGCTGGCACCAAATGTCAAAGACCTTTTCTGCAGGTATGGTTTCTTCAGACGTTTAGGTTACCATCGTAGACGCCGGAGCGATGTGTATATAGTGGCTCAGTACAGTCCCTTTGCCTGAAAGCATGTACACTGGCCCATCGGATCTGTGCAAAGAAGGACCAGGAGACAGGCTATGGCATATTGTACGGGAAGTACTCGGATCGCAGTCAAGTTCTATTGAAACCATTACCGCCTGTCCTTCCAAGTCAGTTTACTTTCAGTAGGCAGAAGGTATATAGCCTTTTTTTCAGACGTACGCATGTTTTCAGCTGAAGGTTTAATGTTTCGTCCATCATTCTGGATCAATTAAGAGAAAATACCGCGCGTGCACATATAGAGATACGCGTGCGCGCGCGCGCACACACACACACACACACACACACACACACACACACACACACACACATGCACGCACACACATATGCACACACATACACATATGCACGCACATACACATTCACGCACAAACACACACACAACACACACATACGCGCGCGCGCGCACACACACTCACTCACACACACAAACACGTACGCACGCACACACGCACGCACCCATGCACACACGCGCACACTCTCTCTCTCTCTCTCTCTCTCTCTCTCTCTCTCTCTCGCGCGCGCGCGCACCCACCCACCCACACACACTCTCATCGTCGCCCGCGCGCGCACACACACACACACACACACACACACACACACACACACACTTCTCGTTCACACACACACACACACTGATGCAGACAGTAACAATAGCTCTAGCGTTGTAAAGCTGTTTAGGGCAGGCACCGTGCCCTCACTGCCCATGAACTCCCGTTTAGCGGCAAGATGGTGAAGAATTTAGGAAGCGAATGGAAACTAGGTATGGTGGTTCAGACGTCACAACGAATAGAAATTGTCCAAACTTCCACCGTGGCGCCTAAACCACCACACCTAGTCTGTCCCATCACCCATCACAGAGTCAATCGGTACTAACGCTGTTTTACACCACACTTTAAAAATTCTTCTGTTCCCGGGCGAACCCGGTCACCTAAATCACAAGTAAATACTGGTAAATACAGTAAATAAGCGTCAATATGCATTTGTGGTGCCCATTGTGGTGCATTGTGTCCTGAGGTGACTATGTGCGGTTGATAGGACGTAACGTTAAAATCTAAGTAATTCTTAAAGTGTGGTGCATCATTTTGATCTGTGATGTCCAGAGCCAGAGATAGTCTAAAACGTACCGTGTGTGTCTGAACTACGCACCACACTCGTCTTCGATATCCAGAGCCACAGTTCAGATGTATCCTAAGGCACCTAAACCACCACACACTCGACTGTGAGGTCCAGAGACAGACAGAGTCAAAATGTTGTGCCTAAACCACCACCCTCGGCTGTGATGTCCAGATCCAGAAGGAATCAAAACGTGCCCTTTGGAAAGAGCCCAAACGTACCATGTGGTGTCTGAACTACGTACCACACTCGTCTGCGATATCCAGAGCGACAGTTCACATGTGTTCCAAGGCGCCTAAACCACCACACTAACCTGTGGTGTCCAGAGCCAGAAGGAATCAAAACGTGCCCTGTGGTGTCTAAACAACCACACTCGCCTGTGATGCACACAGACAGAAAGAGTCAAAATGTTGAGCCTGAACCACCACAGTCGTCTATGGTGTCCAGAGCCAGAAAGAGTCAAACTTACCTCGTGGCGTCTGAACCACCACACTCGTCTGTGGTGTCCAGAGCCAGAAAGAGGTGGCGTCTAAACCACCACACTCGTCTGTGGTGTCCAGAGCCAGAAAGAGTCGAAACGTACTCCGTGGCGCGCGTCTAAACCACCACATTCGTCTGTGGTGTCCAGAGTCAGAAAGAGGTGGCGTCTAAACCATCACACTCGTCTGTGGTGTCCAGAGCCAGAAAGAGTAAAAACGTACTCCGTGGCGCGCGTCTAAACCACCACACTCGTCTGTGGTGTCCAGAACCAGAAAGAGTAAAAACGTACCCTGTGGCGTCTAAACCACCACACTCGTCTGTGGTGTCCAGAGCCAGAAAGAGGTGGCGTATAAACCACCACACTCGTCTGTGGTGTCCATGGCCAGAGAGTCAAAACGTACTCTGTGGCATCTAAAGCACCACACTCGTCTGCGGTGTCCAGAGCCAGAAAGAGTCAAAACGTACCCCGTGGCGTCTGAACCACCACATTCGTCTGTGATGTCCAGAGCCAGAAAGAATTGAAACATACCCTGTGGCGTCAAAAGTACCACACTGGTCTGCGGTGTCCAGAGCCAGAATGAGTCAAAACGTACCATGGGGCGATTTATCCACCACACGCGTCTACTCTACAGCCGGAGTCTAAACGTACTCCTAGGCGACTTAACAACCACACTCGTCTGTCTAAACATACCTTGTGGTGACTTCCATCACTACTGTCAGTAATGTCCAAAGTCATCGTACTCGATGACGCCTAAACCACCACTCATGCAGGATACGGAGTATAAGAGTATGAGCTGAGAGGTCCCAAACATACCTCATGGTGCCTAATGCATAAACCACCACATGTAGTAGAATTAGAGTTTGGTGACTGAAAGGCGTCTGAACGAGATTTGCCATCAGAGGGAGGTTGAAGTTCACAAGACTGGTATTCTGGTCCCATTGGATCGACTGTACTGACGAGTGACCGGAACGAGGTAGGCAATTAATCTGTTACATATGTACACTGTCTTTGTTCTTTATGTGTGGCACCCACATTTTCCTTTGAAGGAATAAAGAATTTCTTGACTTGACAATCTTCACCACCGAATCCGGATTTGTCGACAGTGTCACAGTACGGAACCAACCCTTCCCCCACCAGCAACGAGTGCCCAACGGTCTTGAGACGGTTTCGAGCAGAGCTGCAAAGTGCATGACACAGCAATTTCAATTCAACCAAAAAAAGCATCTTAACGTGTGTCGGTACCTCACCTGCACGACCCTGGATCTGGATCTGGACCCCTCTTGCTACCGGGCGGCTGTGCCCATAGCCACGACGGTATCCCCAGTCACCCATGGCATTGTCGATGATTTCCAGCCCCTGGGAGGGAGTACCCTAGCTGTTACCCAACCGCAAACCATCAGCAGGGCAACCGGGAAAACTGCTGATGTCGCACATCCAGGACGGACACTTCCAGGCACTCTTTCTTCCCCCTCTGCCATCGTAGTGCGTAGCCATCCGAGCGCTTTTTATCCACATACACCCTAAGTGTCTGCAAATGTTGTGTTTAGGGCTGATCGAGTCCCCACCCTCTGTAACTAATCCCCCCCCCCCCCCCCCCACCCCCAACATTTCCCCCCCCTCCACCCAGCTTCCCTTTTCACCACCCACCTACCCCGTCTCTCTGTCTTTTGGAGTTTTGTTCACATCGTTTGGCTTTCAGCAATATACCGAAGAAAAGGATGAGCGACCAAACGAGGTTAGAATTCACGTGGCAGGCATTCCGGTCTCATGGTTGTAGATTGCACTGACAAGTGACCAAACCGAGATTGGAATTCACGTGGGATGCACTGAAACACGTACCCGAAACTGGAATTCTAAAGGCATGCGCACACACGAACAATCCCGCGTAAAGCAGAGAAGACTGGATCAGTCCAACTGACGTCTTTTAAAATAATAACAACATTGTATTTCATTGTAAAAGGTATACACGAGAACGAGAAACACTGAAGCATAACTCAGTAATAAAGATTCAATCAAAGCATGGACGACTACTGCACATTGTGTAAATTTGAATTAAAGGACAGTCGGCACTGAGTCCAAGAGGCGAAGAGCAGATCAGTAAAAAGCGAAATATAGACAATGGGGTGTGAAGGGCAAAGGAAGGTTTCGAACGTGTGGACATAAATTTCCAACTTGATTTACACGAAAATCCTCGGCAGTAAAAGAGCAGATATGCAGCTGTTTGGAACTGCTCTGTGTCGAGTCTACTTCACCCATTATCTTGCCTTTGGGTAACAGTCTCGATCTGCTAGCAACAGCACTAGTATCAGTTCAGAATGCTTTTTTGAGTGGATTGAAATGTCACCAAAAGAAAGTGACATTGTCATCACCGAGGCCGCTCTTTTGTGCACGAGGTCGACTTTGTGATTATAGACCAATTTCCGGGCACGGGGAGAGCAACGTCGCCCATCAACCAGTACGTTCTCATCGTCCTGGAGTTACCGGACGTGTCTACATAAACTTCACGATCAACTTCATTTTCTATCAAAATGCGAGATTCGCATGAATGATGTCGTTTCGTCAAGTCGGGAGATTGTAAATAAAACATGGGGACCCGGTTGTAACTATACAAGTTATAATTTTAGCTGTTTTATTATATTTTTAGCTCAGTTGTTTGTTTGGTAACTCAATAATTTGTTCGTTATTGTTGGACAGATTACACACGCGCGCGCGCGCTCGCACACACACACACACACACACACACACACACACACACACACACACACACACACACACTGAAGTCAACAATAACAAAGCTCTTGTTGAGCGAGTAACTTGGGTTTTTACGCCGCAGGGCTAGACCGGGGGGGGGGGGGGGTCCAAAGTTCCTCGCCCCCCCCCCCCCCCCCCCCCCCCCACCCCACTTTACCCAGGCTGCCATATACCACTTACCATCAGTTTCAAATAGCTGCCCAACAAGAGCCGTCAAAAAGCGTCTATCTCTTAACGATACCTATCTGACAAAACCGAACAGGTTTGACTCTTGAAATTTAAAGTTCACTTAACTCCCCCCCCCCCCCCCCCCCACCCCCCAAAGTGTCGTTTGTAAGAAAACAGAATGGGTTGGATTCACTCAGATAACCTACACAGTCATTATTAATTAGATACACACACACACACGCGCGCGCGCGCGCGCGCGCAAATGCACGATTGAAGCATTTATCCTGCAGACCTGCCACTCGCCATGATATGGCAAGAAAAAATGCTCACAACTCCAACTGGACAACTGGGGGCGGTGTTTATCGTGCTTCTTGCTCGAGCTGACGGACTCTGCGCCTGCGTGGTAAAGTACAGCCGCATGATACTCGAGAGCTTATGCTGAGCAGCATAGCATAGCCACCGTACGCGCACTGTAGAAACTGCAAACGAAGAGCTTCAAACAGCTATTGCATGCACCTGTTACTTCTCTTTTTGTGACACGTTCACAAGAAGAAGAAGAAAATGGTTGGCTTTCAGTGTTGAAACTGAGCCTTGGATTGATGTAGGAGGAACGAATGTAGGGTGGTTCGTTCGTGAGTGTTCTTGGAGTTGAACGTCCCATTAACCGCACAGGGTCACCTCGGAACGAATGCAGAATGGACATGCTGGGAGGTAAAAGTTCCAAGATTTTAACGTCTCGTCACCTGCACAGGGCCACCTCAGAACGAAGCTGGATTGGCATGTTGGAAGGTAAGTAATAATAATGGCGGTCAATTCTGAACTGTTCTCATGCACAAAATCAGTCCAGACACAAATATAAATCAAAACACACACACATTACGTATATATATATATGACACAGACATGAAACACATTTTGGAATAGTTAGATCCTTTTATATTGCCCGAGTTATATATAAAAATAGAAAAAGACATGCGGTTACAACATGCCCTATTTGTCGACCCTTCGGTCCGATTTATCAATACCAGATATTAATGTATTTATTTTTTAGTGGAATGGACAACAAATACGATTTATTTGGATACATACACCATGGCAATTACTACTGCCATATTATAATGGCAGCAGGCTGCATATACCACCTATCACCAACCATCATTCTCGAATAGCTGCTCAACAAGAGCTATTCAAAAGAGTCTACCTCTTAATGAAACAAATTGGAGATATAATAAGACTGGAATAAATCGGGAGAACAGGCCATTAGCAACAACAACAACAAAGGACAAGGCTACAGGTAGAAGAACAAGAGGGGATAGGAAAGGGGAATCAAATGAAAGGTCTGCGATTTCAGACAGGGGGGGGGGGGTCAGGCATCCCAGGCTTCAGTTCGGGGCTGCAGGGAGGTAGCAGTAAATAAGGGAAATGGTATAGATCAAGGGTGGCAGTGAGACAGACACGAATGAAAGGAAAGAATGCACAGAGTTAAGTTGTAGGCATACACTGTACTTACTAGAAAGACAAACGAAGATGGACCGGGGGAGGGGGGGTCATGTAGAGAAAACCCGCCACGAGGTTTGCACTCTCCTGTAAAAGTAGAACAGAAGCTGAGCTCCTCGAAGGCCACCACGATGACCAGCAGCTCCGGCAGTACCTGTTGCCAGGTGACGGGGTCCTGGAGGGTGGTGGTGTTTTTGTTGTTGAGGCTTTTATATAGCGCTATTCTCCGCTTTAGAGCAGACTCACTGCGCTGTTATGGCATGTGGTTCTGAATGAGAGATGGTAGCCTTTTATAACGCGTTTTTTTGTTTTTTTTTGTTTTTTTAATCCATCCAAGTGGTGTAGCTGGTGAAGCTGGTGCATGTGACATAAGAATGGAAGATTTTGCTCAAAATTCCTCCAATGCTGTTGTACCTTTCCCCAGCTTAACACTCTGGGGGTCACCCGGTATATGGGCGAGAGGATTGCTTGCATGACCGTTTTTGAGGGGTGGGGGTGATTTAATTACTCCGCCATGTGGGCAGCCACACGTCGTCTTCAGAGGATTTATCTCCATTTCTAGAAGGTGGATGCTGTTATGCAGGGAGTTTATCATGGCTGAAGACGTTAAGCACCATGTTTACTTACTTACCCCACGTAATGTTGCAGCGCATAACACATTTTTATGTATCCTTGGCGTTCTTGCTGGTGTTAGTGTGTTGTGACACAGCCAAGGCGGATCGCCTCAAAGGGTTGATTCCTTGGACAGACGCATACAGCGCAGTGGTTGCCCTTTATGTTGAGCGCCGTCTTGAACTGAATTCACCCCAGTAATACTTATGAGCAATGGAGGGCTCCGCGCTGAGTTGTGAGACCCTCCCCTTGCCTCACAAGTTTTCGATGGTCTGACCAGCATCTTGTATTGCTTTGACCGATGGAGTGCACGATGCTTCGTGTCTGATTCAGCAATCAAATGACAGCACTTTAGCACTTTACCTCATTTGACTGCATTTGATCTCTCTTATATTTTGAACATTTGACTCGGAATCCACCAGTCTTTCGCTACGTTGCTGTGCTGTAGCTTGTGGGGAAACCATGGCGGGCACTCTTCGGGTTTTTCGCGCGGAACCTTCCGTGTGACGTGATTGGAGGTCATGAGGAGGGCCAGTTTCGTGTCTTTGCCGCAGTTTACAACCGCATGAAGGACAGCAGGTGTAAAGGACACACGGTGCAGCTGGTCTTCATAAGGTGATAAGCTGTTTCCCGTCTGTGACAAAACGTAGTTGGTATACATTATCACGGGAAAGTTAGCCGCCTCCTCTTTCTTCCAGTGGGTATAGGACAAGGCGGAGGTGTTAGTTGGTGCTTTGAGCCCAGTCAACCACTTAGGGTTATATCAGGGCTAAGCCTAAGACCGAAAATGACATGGGGCAGTTAGCTGTCTTACTCTTCTGACAACAGGTATAAACACAGGTGAACGTCAGAGCTCAGGAGCTGTGTGGAAAATAAGGTGGACGTCCTGGGTTCCCCGCCCCTAATAGTCCGTACGGTCTCTGTGGACGTAACGCAACACTGAAACGAAACGAAGACATAGGTGATTGACAGTAGCTCTGGGCAGTTAGCTAGCTGTCTCTCCCGCTGTACCAACAAATGTATCATTTCAAAGTAGCTGATCTACAATAAAAGACTGGGACAGTAAGTTAACTACCTCGTTTTTCTGCCAACAGGTGTGATTAATGTCGGTCACGTACAATGACGTGAAACAGCTAGCTGTCTCTCTCCTCTGCAACAGGTGTAAACGTAGGTGATCTACAGTAACATGGGGCGGGTAGCTGTCTCACACCTCTACCAACAGGTGTAAACGTAGATGATCTACAACATAGGACTAGTAGCAGTCTCACATCTCTCCCCAAAAGTGTAAACGTAGGTGATCCTCAGTAGTATGGGGCTGTCTCACACCTCTACCAACAAGTATAAACACAGGTGAAAAATAGCTGTCTGACACCTCTACTAGATGTAAACGTAGGTGATCTACAATAGCGTGGGACAAATAACTGCCTCGCATTTCTGCAGGACCATCTCTAGTCACTTTCTCCGGAAATGACTAGACCGTGAAACAGTGTACTGTCTGACGTCTCGACAGGCAGGTAGGAAGGCGTCTGACCTTCATGGGTCTGTGGGCGGTTTTACCTCACTAGCAGCAATTGTACACACAGCTTATCCATGAGACAGTGAGCTGTATGAGAGCAGCTGATCTTAATGGGACAGTGAGATGTTTCACCTTTATGGCGGCAGGTGTATGGGTAGCTGATCTTCATTTGGCAGTGAGCAGTTTCACTTCATTTTGTAGGAGCAGCTATACGTTTAGCTTATCAGTGAGACAGTGAGCTGTGTGAGGGCAGCTGATCTAGCAGTAGTTGTAAGGGTAGACCATCTTCATGGGGCAGTGAGCCTTTTCATCTCTCTAGCAGCAGTTGTAAGGGTAGATGACCTTCACTGGACTGTTAGCTGTTAACATATGTGCCAGCAGATTTGAGGGTAGCTGATCTTCATGGGGCAACAAGCTGCTCACATATCTGCCATCAGGTATGAAAACAGTCAAAGCGATGAGAAACAGTGACTCATTTCACATCCCTGGCAGCTGGCGATAGGGCAACTGATCTTCATAGCACAATGAGTTGTTTCAATTTACCGCAGCAGGCATGGAGGCCCGTAATGTTCACAGCCCGAAGATATGCAGCTATCTTCGTGGAACAGTCAGCTGTTTGACATCTCTATAAGCAGGAATGGGGACAAGTCATTTTCATAGAAAACTAAGCTGTTCTCTCTCTCTCTCTCTCCTCTCTCTCTCTCTCTCTCTCTCTGTCTCCTTCGCTCGCTCTCTCTCGTCGTGGGAGAGTGAGCTCTTTCACATCTCCACTAGCAAGCTTGTTAGGGTTATTTGTTTCCATTTTCCTGTGCCAGATACCATGAATACGCATACAGGCACGCATATACACTTTTTTTTCTTCAAAAATGGAACACACACACACGCACGCACGCACGCACGCACGCATGCACGCAGACGCGCATGTACACAAAGATCCCCTCCCTCGCCCACACACGTGACTTGACGCGCGATTTATCAATTCGCCCCAACAAGAGGTTTTTGTTTAGCAACATCATAATGTCAGAAATAGAAGTGAAGAACAAGATCACAGCAAATGATTAAAGTGTACACAGTATCTGTGAGCTACTCCTGACGTGATGGCGCCTTTGTCGACGTTAGTTACAGCCAGTAACGGACACAAAATTCACGAACTGCTTGAAAAACGTAGCACACAAACAGTACAGGTAGCAATATAGAGTTGTAGATGACTAATTTTTACACACCCAGTCAACCAAGATGGCGATATCAGAATGAAATGCATTTTGTCAGAACACAATACATGCCAAAATATCTACATGTTTTAACTATGACATTGTCAGATAAACCACATTTTGAGAAGTGGGTAAAAACAAAATCATGTCCAAATTGAACAAACTCTTACAGTAAAGAACAGTAACAATAAAACATCTCTACAAAAAAAAACGGCTTAGTGGTACGAAATGAATAGGACTGACATTTTCCAGTACAACATCATTGTACACACAAGCAAGAGTTTAAAGTTAACCACCGTAGGTAACGAAATTGCTCCATCGGGGAAGAGCGCACTGTGCAGAAGGTTTCTTAACACACAGCCAGCTAGACCACCTAGGTGCGAGGATCGTACATGACAGAAAAAGGGCAGCTCGGTAATATAGCTCCTTGTTGATTCCACCCGGAAAGCACATTCTTAATTGGGCGAATATTTGTTCGCGAACCTAGTTGGGAGTATTCGGCGAACCTAGCTGGTTCTTAATTGGGCGAACTTTTGCTTCGCGAACCTATATTCGGGGTCCAAAAAGCTTCGCTCAACATGTTCTGGGAACATTTGCCCAGTTCGACGAACATTGCCTCTGATTGGCTGAGAGCAGAGCTCTCCTGTGGATGAGGAAGAAAGAAAAATACACTGAAATGTATGACGCTTCGGTGTCAATACTTCACTCGCTTCGGAGGGAATTGCCCTATTTGTTGTCTCAGTTGTGGGAGAAGCAGCTGTGTCTCTGGGATCCAGAATGATACAGTAGTTAGTTGAATTACCTTGTGAGGGATGATTAAAGTATACTGACCTGACTTGACTTTAGCCTACATTTTGGATCATCAGTGCTGTCTGCTGCGCTTCTGCCGGCGCAAGTTGGGCTGAACCTTGCATCTCGTTATAAGCCAGTTAAGAACGAAGCATAGTTCGTCGAACTCTCGGAACCAATGTTCGGCGAAGGAAAAGTTCAATTAAGAAACGAATTGTAGTTCGTCGAACTGTCCGAAGTATGTTCGGCGAACAAACATTCGCCCAATTAAGAACGGGCTTAATGAAATCTAGCACCTAGACTTCACCTAACCAAGCTGGTTTGTTTTCAGCTCGGTAATATAGCTCCTTGTTGACTCCACCCGTAAGGAAGTCTAGCACCTAGACTATACGTAACCAAGCTGGTTGGTTAGACGCCAAGTCCTTGGTTAGACATTTCTTTTTGTCGCAGAATTAATTGTCTCCGGGTAGGTACTGGCGAGGACCGAGATCCTACGAGGTGTGGAAAGAGTTAACTGTAGATACACCTAGCATTAAATGATGGGCAAAGTCAGAAGGCTGTGTCCAAAAACCATAACTTTTGAAGAGAGAGGAGACCTGAAGAGGACTCGAACCGAGGTCCTTCTGCTTACCAGCCTGATAACAATAATAATACTAATAATAGAGCGCCTAACCCGCACTGGCTCTAAGCGTTTAAACATTCTTTAAATGTACGTGTTTTCAAGATTCAGCGCACGCGCGCGCGCGCACGCACGCACGCACGCACGCACGCACGCACGCACGCACGCGCACACACACACACACACACACACACACACACACACACACACACACACACACACACACACACACACACACACACACACACACACACGTATCTCAAGGCAATAGATCTGAAGAAAAGTTCTTTTCGAAAAGAGGAAGGTTTTCAAAGAAGATTTTAAAGAACCGACGGAGGTAGAATGACGGACAGAAACAGAGTTGGTCCCAGTTTTAAGGAAGATTTGACGGAACTGACAGAGGTAGAATGACGGACAGAAACGAGTTGGTCCCAGAGAGCTGCATGGAACCTGGTAAGAGAAAGAGCGCTGACCACTGGACTTTGTGCGGAAGGGAAGGATGGTATTTTGAACACTCGCCCTACCGCTGCGGCAAACCGGCTGAGGTGAATGTGAACAGCCAATGAAAGTCCGCAAGCAGCCAGTTCTCCTGGCTTGTATCGATCTGACATGCAGCCACCACTGGGAACACGCAACCAAGGATAAATTGCAGCGTCTCTGCTACGCCATTGCAGTGTCCTGTCATCATTTCCAGACTGGACCATTGTAACAGCGCTCGGTTGGCCTTTTAGCTAACCAACTGTATCGCCTACAAAAGATCCAGAATGCCTCTGCAAGCAGTGTGACCAGATATCTACAGCAACTTGTTTCCCCGTACAATCCACCTCGCTCGCTCTCTTTGCTCCGCTTTCCCGACTACGCGTTTCTGGATTCGACGAGAACACACTCCACCAAGCAAAGACATTGCATCTCTTCGGCGGCAGCTGAAATCACATTTGTTTGCAGCCCTCACCCCCTCTCCCAGCACCCCTTTGCAGACAGTTCCTCCACCGAGCGCAAAGAGCATTTAGCGACGAAAATGTGGTTCATGTACTGAGGTCGAGCACGGTTGTTATAAACCTGCTGTATCAAGTAATCAGTCAGATTCATTCAATAAAAGTCTGTATGGCGTAATTTCTGACAAGTTCTAGGGGCCTAATATTTTAAACAACAACAAAACCGATAACACCAAACATGTGAACAGATAATAGCGTAAGTAGTTGCTAATCAGATTAAGTGCCAAATGTTTACAACATTCACCTAAAGAAGCCAGCCAGACAATGACAAAACACAACCAAACCATCGTGACAACACTCAGCTAAAGGAGCTAGTCAGACAATTGCCATAATGTATATCAAACATACAACCAAGCCATTGAAAATCCAGCAAGGCAAACGCAGGACTGCTGGCTTTCGCACTTTCTCTTGCTTTGGACCCCACATTTGGAATTCACTTCCATAAGACCGTATACACTGCTCAACCCTGTCAACTTTCAAAGCCAAACTGAAAACCTTCCTCTTCTCACAATAATTCCGTCCCAACTAATATCAGTACCCAGTTTCTGCTACAGTCAGTGTGTGTGTGTGTGTGTGTGTGTGTGTGTGTGTGTTGTGTGTGTGTGTGTGTGTGTGTGTTTCCATAAAATACCTTGTCTAAATTGTTTTGGTAGGCCTGTGCTCTATGTGTGTATATAATATTGTATTTAGGTTAATATGTATCATGTGAGCGTTCAGGGTGTTGAAGAGCGCATTATAAGTGTACATTATTATTATTACTGTAGTTAGCTAGTTAGCAAATGGATTTTAACGTCCTGTCAACAGCCCGGAGTCTCCTCAGGACGATCAAACTCAGTCTCATTTGTAAACCCTTTTTCCGGTCAAATCTACAAAAATCAATCCATACACTAATGTAAAACAAAAAATACACACACGAATATTAAACCATCAAACACAAATTTTCGAACAGTTAGTCTGCATTTCTGCTGTTTAAAACAACAACAACAAAACAACGTACAACAGTGCTCCCGATGTCGCACAACTGCGGGTCTATTACGCACAGATTTAAATTTTGACGCACAGATTAGAGATCCGTGCGTTATCTTGACGCACACATATTTTCAAAGTGATCGAGATAGTCGACGGTCATTTAGCACGCAGGTTCTACCCAACACGCTGATAGCACACGGCACGGGTTCTACCCGACACTCTGATAGCACACGAGTTCTACCCGATACGCTGATAGCACAAGGGTTCTATCCAACAGGCTGATAGCACACGGCACGGGTTCTACCCGACACTCTGATAGCACATGAGTTCTACCCGACACGCTGATAGCACACGAGTTCTACCCGACACGCCGAGACCACACGAGTTGACCCGACACTCTGACAACACATGAGTTTTATCCGACGAGTGTCGGATAAAACTCATGTGCTGTTAGAGTGTCGGGTAAACTGACAGCACACGAGTTCTACCCGAGACGCTGATAGCATACGAGCTCTACTCGATACTCTGATAGCTCATGAGTACTAGATACGCTGACAGCACGACTGAGGCAGGCAAACAAGACCTGCGTGGTCAGTTAGTTTTGGGATTTTAACATCCCCTCAACGGAACAAGGTCACCTCAGGACGAATCATACATTCAAAATTCGTTTACACCTATCAGCGTGTCGGGTCGAACTCGTGTGCTGTGAGCTTGTCGGGTAGAACTCGTGTGCTATTAACGTGTCGGGTAGAACCCATATGCTATCAGCGTGTTGGGTAGAGCCCTTGTGCTATCAGCGTGTCGGGTAGAACTCGTGTGCTGTCAGCATGTCGGGTAGAACTCGTGTGCTGTCAGCGTGTCTGGGTAGAGCCCATGTGCTGTCAGCGTGTCGGGTAGAACCTGCGTGCTATCAGCGTGTCTAGGTGCGATCGCAACCAGGCGAGCTGAAGGGTGGCGTTCGACCCCAATACGACGTCGTTTTTGCCCGAGAACGTCTGATCGTGAGTACTGTGACTTTGCTGGATGGAATCTCTTGCTTGAAAGAATAACCAAAGCATGTGACCGTCGTGGCTGTATCTTGTAGTTGTGTTTACTCGCGTGCCATGTGGTAGTTATTGTAAGTGATTGACGTATCGGTTGTTAGTCCCCCCCCCCCCCCCCCCCCTTCCCCCACTTCGTTTTGCGTGTGACGTCAAAATAGCGTTAATTTTGCGTTGTGTGTTAACAGAAGAATTACTCAAGCTTTCTGTGTATCAGCTCTAAATGATTATACCCGATTAATGTTACAACCAGCCATGTTCATTTAGACATGTTTTGTACTGTCATCTAAAGATAAGGTGATTATAAACAATTTTGCCATATTCCTGTACTCAGCCTTCAAACAAAGAGAAATTGCTATTAATTAAATGAATGCTGATGCGACTATACAGTACATCATGTAACCATTGAAATTGGTGTGCATAATATATTTTGTTATATACTGTTGCAGCTCTAGATAAATTTGTGTGACTGCAGTTTGATGTGATTCACATGCTCGTCTGAACGCTTTGCTAAAGTACAGTATGTAATCATCAGTTTAACCTTTGCGAATGCCACGGGCCAATCAGATACTTTCGCATCTTGAGTCTTGACCAGCTAGCAAACAGAGAGTATATACTTATACTTTTCAATACTACGAGGGGCGGGCATTTGGTGATAATGATCTTAACTGGTTCATTTCATTTCCGTTAATGCTGATGATAGAGATCGATTTACGAAGTGCATTAGTTCGTAGAAAAGATTAACTATACGAACTACCTCCTTTTGATACCGGAGCGTTGAAATCTGTAGATTTTGTCAAATGTTTGGTTGATCCATTGGTGTGTGTGTGTGTGTGTGTGTGTGTGTGTGTGTGTGTGTGTGTGTGTGCGTGTGTGTGTGTGTTAGAGCGCCGGACTCATGATGGAATGGTCCCGAGTGCAATTATTTTAAACGACTCTGACTTTGACAGCAGTCGAATGGAAGGAAGTGGAAGACTGCGAGTCCTAAGACTGCAAGAACTAATCGGTTAAAATTTCCATACGTGCCATTAGCAGTGTTCGTGTTTGATGGAAGTTTTGAGCGTACGTAAGGTGACAGGAGTACGTGTGTGTGTGTGTGTGTGTGTGTGTGTGTGTGTGTGTGTGTGTGTGTGTGTGTGTGTGTGTGTGTTTTCGTGAGTGCGTGCGTGTGTGCGTGTGCGTGCGTGCATGCGTATGTGTGCGTGCGTGCGTGCGTGTGTGTGCGTGTGTGTGTGTGTGTGAGTGCGTGCGTTTGTGTGTGTGTGTGTGCGTGAGTGCGTGAGTGTATTATGTATATTTATACTGTATAATTTTACACATTGTGATGATTTCTTTTTCTTTTTTTCTTTTCTTTTGTTTGTTATTGTTATTGCTTTTATGTGATTTTTATATGCGAGTTGACATTGTAATTTCCCGTAATGGAATGAATAAAGCAGTCTGTATTATGTACTACTACTACTACTACTACTACTACTACTACTACTACTACTTTCCTATTGTATGGCAACGAGCTATCTGTGTTAGTGACGCGTGGATTTGAGCAATAATTAGATTTGTTAAGTCGCTGTATATTTCCGTTGTCAGTGTCCGTAGTGGCTTTTAGCAACGCCGTGTAGTCTAGATGTAAATAAATATGCACAGTGTGTCTGGCCTTCAGAGGCCTTCAGAGGCCTTCAGAGGCGCTTCTGATTATGATTCATCGTTGTTTGTCGCAGTACCAGCCACACTCATAGTTCAGGAGCTGTGTGAGAGTCGAGGTGGCCGTCCTGGGCTGTCCGTCCTAACAAGCCTTCTGGTTTCTGTGGACGTCAAGCTATATTGAACCATGCTTCGGCATTGGTCTCAGCTTGTCCCTAATATGTCAACTGACATCTGAGGACATTAAGCAACACTACCTACCTACCAGCCACACTCGCTCATTTGTTCTCTGTTAGTATCGTTACTTACCACTGGCGAATTGTCGGTGTTCGTTGCTCATTATTAAAGCTGTGATACGTTAGGAACGTCATACACTCACTGTGTGTGTGTGTGTGTGTGTGTGTGTGTGTGTGTGTGTGTGTGTGTGTGTGTGTGTGTGTGTGTGTGTATTCTATATGCCTGAATGATCCCACATCTCTCTATTTTAATGAACGGGTTGTATTCAGTAAAATTGTGCTAATATTTAAAGCATAACAGGAATCTTACGCCTGTGTATCTCAAAGATCTTTGTTCTAACACACTTTCCCCATCGCAAATCCACGACCTTGCCCAAGCCTAGCATTTAAGCAAAATAAAAATTAAAAATAAAGCTAGCATCTTCTGTTTTTGTTTTTTTTGTTTGTTATTTGTCGACGTATGTCTAGGTGTGTTGGATTTGTGAAGTTCCTTAATTCTCAACGACTGCTGTGCCATGGTTTTTAGTTGTCACTGACTGCTGTATCAAGGTCTTTAAATGTCAGTGACTGCTAAGTGCTATGTTGGTGGGTCGGTCGAGCTCTTTGTCAAAGACTGTAGCTTTGGTGAACGGGACTTGCTTGAGTTCTTTGCAACGAATACTGTCTTTGTTGCATCAAAATATTTACCTTCCATTGAAGAATCCAATTATTTTTATTGTTCTTCTTTGGCTTCGCTCTGGGCGTTAAAATATAAAGTAACCTACCGCCCCTATCCCACCACGCACAGTCTCTCTCTCTCTCTCTCTCTCTCTCTCTCTCTCTCTCTCTCTCTCTCTCTCTCTCTCTCTCCCCCCCCCCCACTTTACTCTCTCCCCCTCTCGCTCCTCCTCCCCCTATCCCTCCCCCCTCTCTCTATCAGTCCCTCTCTCTCCCCACCTCTCTCTCTCCTTTACTCTCTCCCTCTGTCGCTCCTCCTCCCCCCTCTCCCTCCTCCCTCTATCAGTCCCTCTCTCTCCCACCTCTCTCTCTCTCCTTTACTCTCTCCCTCTATCGCTCCTCCTCCCCCTCTCCCTCCCCCTCTCTCTATCAGTCCCTCTCTCTCCCCACCTCTCTCTCCTCCCTCTCTCTCTCTCTCCCCCCCCTCTCTTTACTCTCTCCCCCTCTCTCTATCAGTCCCTCTCTCTCCCCACCTCTCTCTCTCCCCCCCCCTCTCCTTTACTCTCTCCCCTCTCCTCCTCCTCCCACTCTCTCCCTCCCCCTCTCTCTATCAGTCCCTCTCCCCCCCCCTCTCTCTCTGTCTCCCCCCCCCCTCTCTCTGTCTCCCCCTCTGTGTCTCTTCCCTCTCTGTCTCCATCTCTGTCTCCCCCTCTCTCTGTTCTCCCCCTCTCTCTCTG
>JABMCL010001558.1:72500-115000 GCA_018857735.1 Alviniconcha marisindica
TCTTTCACCTTCTCAGTTTAGTGTGGAGATCCACGGCTTTCACCACCTCAAGCGACCAAGGAAGTCCACGACTTTCGCCACCTCATTTGAGTGTGGAATTCCTCGACTTTCATCACCAAAGTAAGTATGCCACTCCAGGACTTTCATCACCTCAAATGAGCGTGGGATTCCTCGATTTTCACCACTTTAGGTGAGCATGGAATCCCACAACTTTCACCACCACAAGTGAGTGTAGAGTTCCTAGACTTTTGCCATTTTAAATGAGTATGACATTCCTTGGCTTCCATCGCCTCAAGTGAATGTGGGATTCCTCGACATTCACCATTTCAGGTAAATCCCATAAATGTCACCACTATAAGTGAGTGTGGAATTCCTAGACTTTCACCACCTCAAGCGAGTATGGAATTGCTCGACATTTACTACCTCAGGTGAGTATGGAATTCCACGACTTTCATCACCTCAAACGAATTTGGAATTGCTCGACTTTCACCACTTCAAGTGAGTATGGAATTCCATGACTTTCACTACCTCAAATGAGTATGGAATTCCACGACTTTCACCACCTCAAGAAAGTATGGAATTCTGCGACTTTCACCACCTCAGGAGAGTATGGAATTCTGCGACTTTCACCACCTCAAGTGAGTGGAATTCCACGACATTCATCACCTCAAATGAGTATGGAATTCTGTGACTTTCATCACCTCAGGTGAGTATGGAATTCCAGGACTTTCACCACATCTCAATTAATCTGTTTATGTACTGATTATTACAAGAATCTAGCAGGCTACTCTTTCACATAATAGGTGAGGTGTCTGTATCTGGGTCGTTGAGTGTGGACGGAAGCATATGGATAGAGAGAGGGGAAAGGAGGGGGAACCAGGAGAGATCAAGGCGGAGGGGGGAGGGGGAGGGGGGAGGAGAGGAGGAGAGACTGAAAGGGAGAGAGTTTTTGAGAGAGTATTGCTAATTCACTAATTGCAATGTGTATTTGAGTGAGCGATGGGAGACTGATTGGTGCGCGTGTGGTTATGTATATATATGTATAAATAATTATTGTTTGGTAGATGATGATGTTTATGGTAGAATACTAAACATAAGGTTCTGTTTGTTGAAATGTATGTAAATATGGGTTTTGTCAAGTTGTTTGTACAGTGAAGTGAGTTTAACTCTTGTTAGGTAATGGTGCTTTATAAGGTTTTTCTATTATTATTAATTATCATGACTTTCGTCATCACAAGTGATGAGGTGAATGTTGCGGAATTCCATAGTCATAGAATTCCTTGACACTCATCTCATCACTCGACTTTCACCATCACAAGTGAGCGTGGAATCCCATGACTTTCACCACCACTAGCGAATGCTTGTGTTGAGTGTAGCTTTTAAGAACTGTACTTAAACCCGAAGGTGACAACAACGACAGCAACTATTTTCGCTGTGCCGCAGGTTCAACGCGTGTTACGGGGTGCTGGGCATTCTGGACCGACTTCACGGCACGGATGCACCGTTCCGGAAGTCCAAGGCCAGTGCGCGACACAGGATGCTGTTCTCCCTCACCCCTCTCTCGCAGCTTGTGCCTGACAACGACCCTGGCAAGACACGCTAACGCCCTCCTCTACGCTCCGTCATCATCTTCTCCTCCTTCAGCTCCCTGAATTGTCCTATGGGTCATTTTCACAGTTTGTGCCCGACGACAACACTGGCAAGACAAGCTGCCCTCGGCCACGGCTCGTTCAACATCTCCTCCACCTTTAGCTCCCTCAGTTGTTCCATGGGTCGATCACCTTAAAAGAACTTTCCTTCGGAGGCTAAACTTCTCGTGTACTTAGAGGAGGTGAAACGAACATGATCAGCGTTAAAAGTTTTGTGATTGAACGTGCCGTTGATTTTATAACGAATTTAGAAGAGGACTTTCCAGGCAGTGTTACTAAGACTGTTTTCACGAGCTCTTTCCCGTGTTTCAGTATGACATCATTGATAGGATACCGGAACTTCTCAGTTTTGTGTACATGTCACGTATAAATTATTTTTGTCAGTGTTTATTTTTTAAATCTGGACAATCTGTGTGAAATAGTTAAATTTTCCTAACCTTTCCATGGAGAACAGCATAAAAAATTCGGAAATAAACTGATATTGTTTGAAATTGCCAAGACGAACAATGAAATGATGTCTAGCGTTTTTTTCGAACATTTTAGGGTGGCCTGGGGGAAATTCGTCCAAACAGGTGTTTGATTCAAATGCACGCTTCGAGACACGATTCTGTCCCACTGGCTCAACAAACACAAGCTCGTTGTGGTTTGCAGACACCTCCAACCAATCGCAGACTAGTATACAACTACCCGTGTGATCTCATGAATATGAAAGAAAACTTCTTTTTCTGAGGAATGAGTGAACAACTGCTGATGAGGTTGACAAAACTGATAGAACAGATCTTGGGAAATGTACTCACCTATACGACGTAACACAAGAAAACAAGGAAATACAAGCGCTTTCGACAGTAATTTGTCTTCGTCAGGTGCTAGAAGATAGATAAAGAAGAAAGAATCTAAGAAGACAGACAAGAAGAAGCTGATGTAAAAAAAAGAGTTTAAGAATGTATACGTAGATTTAAAACGACGTCATCAAAATGACGAAAATTACTGAGGAGGATTTTTAAATGGGCAGATCGTGGCAAACACTGACTTCAAAACAAACAAGATCTGCCAACAGTATATTGTCCTTTCTTTTCGTACAACCAACACTATGGTTTTGTTGCCAAGCGAATAGCAAGGCTCCCAAAGTGGTACAGGCTTTCCCATACGCTACTTGTAACAGTCACTCTCGTTTGTCGTTTTCTTTGTGGACTGATCCATTATGAAGTTGATGTTACAGTTTGGAAAAGTTCAATTGTAGGAGTTGATGCGTAGTATTGAGTGCAGTTCACAAGGTGCTTGGATGGCCGAAGTTCCCCCAACCGAGCGAGTGGACATATTTCCCCCATGCCACCCTATGCCGCTCAATGAAAATGATGGCAAAATTATTTTGACTTCATTACAATGACGCAAGATTATAGAAAGGAGAAGGAAGAGTCCAAGGAAACAATGGCTCTAGAAGTAGTTACTGATCGTAGCACGACAAAACTGAAAAGAATGACTAGGAGTATGTATACAACAAGAGAACACAGGACAGGACGTGCGTTGTTTTGTGTGCTGCCATTTTTTGGTGGTAATAGATAATAAATACATTCTTTTATCTGCTATTATATGGAGCAAATAGCCCATTGAACGAAAGCAACGAAGAACTGAGAACGAAACAGTGGTGTTGATATCTTCACAGTTTTTTTTAGTTTTTTTTTAAAGATTATGCAATCAAAGCAGAGATAATGTGGAGTTACTACCATTTATCTTTGGAGGGCCAAAATAAAAAGAACGTTTAGCTGGACTGGCAAGAGACCGACAACGCAGATGCAGGTTGTGGCTGGTGAACCTGGGTGACCAGGTGGTGAGGTGGAGAGAGCGGTGCACAAGGTTAGACGTCTGCGATAGGAAACTGGCAAAGCAGTTACTGGACAAGTAAAACAAAAGGTTCCTGATACTTCTCTTTGTTGTTGATAGAAGTACCATATGTTTAAATATTCTACTAAGTACTACCTGTTTGCGTAACGTGTGTGTTTCTGGCGTGCCACCGACCAGTAGATTTTTTTTCTTTTCTTTATTATTATTAGAAAATGGTGTCTGAAATATAGCAGCATCGGATCAATACGCTGAGAAAAAATTGTCACCCAACACCTTGCACCTCGCCGAGCATTATTATTAAACTGCAGCTATTGGTCTCATCCACTATAGTGAAGTACACATTGCACGATTAGGAGATTTATTCAAAGAAAGATATAAAATTATTCACAAAATCATAAGTCGCCCGACAAATTATTAGGCCTGAGCAGATTTCGCGCCAGAGACAACGCCATTATCATTTGTTTGTAGGCCGAGTCTACTAAAACGTGTGTAAAACAACAAAATGTAATGACGTAATAGCGGTAATACGCATTCCGTAAATAGCTGCAAGAAAATCATACATAAAACAAGAAAAAATCATGCCCCAAAAATCGTTTTTTAGCCAAATCTGCGTGGGCCAGTCCCTTTAAGAGTCACTGAAATTGTCTGTTACTTTGTTTTTACCTCAGATTGTTTTGGGAGTGGGTGGGTGGATGGTTGTTTGATGGGTTTGTAAATTGAATCCTGTACACTTAGCAGAAAGGTGTACAAAGTGTCAGCAAGATTACATAGCACAACTTCAGAGTGATATCAGATGAAATGTCAAAACTAAAGTAACTTGGCATGCACTAGGAACACGAGTGCAATCTAGTTAACAGCTGAGAACAGTGCTATCTAAAAGCAATCAATTAATCAGACGTAGCAAAAAACTATCATACATTGAGATCACACACACACACACACACACACACACACACAATGTGTGTATATATATACATAAACTGTTGAATATCTGCAGAAGGGTGTTAGGCATTTATTTGTAGCGGACATATTGGCAAAATTGCATTGCTGGTGCTGAAAAACAAGTTGGCACAAAACACATCAAGAACTGAACAAATTTGATGATACAGTTGTGTGTGTATGTGTGTGACTGTTTAACTGAAGAGATGAGCACACACACCCAAAAGGATATTTAAAAAGTTTCACAAGTGACAGATCTGATGTTCTTTGCCAGTTTTAATGACAGTAGAAAAATACATTTACAAACCTCGTCGACAATATGAAATTGCCCAAAGTACGTACGGTGACAACTTCTTGTCCATAAATAATACCTAGATGACAGATCATTTTTCTTTAAGTGGAACAGATTCTTTCTGAAAGAAGAAATTCTCTCTCTCTTTCTCTCTCTCTCTCTCACACACACACACACACAGAGCACATACACTGTGCATGCCATGTGCACATTTGTTTGCACATATACTAGAGATCCTTAAACCTGTGTCAGAAAAATCAAATATATGATCCAAACAAAACCAAAACTAGGATTTTTTTAATAATTGAAAATCTAAAAAAACTAATCATATGGTCAGACTCAACACAATTCTAAAACACTGACGACTTTTCAGATGAAACACAGGATGCTTATGGTGCAAATTTGTCAGATATTATTTGCATGCCCTGTATGATTGTTCTCTACATACTTGTGCCACAGATGTAGATGTGATTTTTTTGGGGGTGGGGGGGGGGGGGGGGGGGGCTTTGAATTTGGCTTCCTCAGCCATGGCCACAAGGATAGGACCTGTGGTGCTTCTTTGCTTGGGGCTTCCCTCAAGTATTACATGCACGCAATTGCACTAAATGTGATATTGTAAGAAAACTGTTCCTGAGATAACAAATCTAAAATCTGAGATTCTCGAGATTTTTTTGATTTTTTTTAAACTCGAATTTCCAACTCAATGAAAGTGACCAATAACACTGTCATTCTTTTTGGTGCTCATGCAGGTTGGTGCTGTTATGTCTGCAGATAAACTATGCTGTGAAAGTTGGCACTGAGGTGATGGCCCTAACTGTAACATAGTGGTGATGACCACATTGAATGACAGAGAAAATATCATGTGCACTGAAGGTCATAAGAGATGCAACTTTTTTCATCAAAGATTTTATTTGCTTCCTTTTTCGCCCCTCTCAGACTCCAATACAACCATTATGCACCGGAAAAACTACACTGCAATACTCGTTCGTCTTAATGTGTGGATTGTGTTCCAATAAAAATATTTAAAAAATGTGTACACTGTATTTATATCTTCAATTAAAAGAAGAAGCATATTTTAGTCTTATATCCACTAGTGTTTATTGTTCAAGGCAAATGAAATGATACCATAGTGCATCATTATCAAGGCAAAATTTGTGATGGTTGTTTTTTCTCACTATAAAGTTTTTGTTTAATTTTTTTAGATCATCACCCTTGAAATACTGCAATTTAAGTTTTAATATATTTTGCACATTTCAAAAAGTACTCTAACACCTCTTCCTTTCAATCAAGAAGAAAAACACAACAAACACTAATGAAAACAAATCTAAAGAGAGAGAAAACAAATCAAAACAACAGTTGTCAAACTATCCAAAATATTGATCCCAAAACATAATACTTGGGACAGAACCGGCTGACCTTGTCAGTGTGAAGGGGTGGATCTATCGGGTACACAGCAAAGAGGCTGGGGCCTTGAATGTGGATTTGGGAGGAAGTCTGGGCCTAGCCTTTGCAAATGAAGTGGTAACTTCAGTTCCAAAGTCCACTTCCACATCATTCCCCCTCCATTCCAGAATGGTGCTTTTTCAGTTCCTGTTAAAGACTCCCCAAGAGACTCTTCAGTGCAACCCTTCAAAGTCTTCTGCATCCTATGGATTTCACCCCGGGGCATGGACAGGGTCGGTCATTTCTATCCTCTACAACATGATCTGGCAGTCAGTCACCTGCATTATTCACCATCATAATTTCACTTCATCTGTACATGACAACACATGCGCAACCAAAAAACATGGAATAAATATCCAAAGTAAACATACAAAGCAAAAGCTGTGCTTTTTAGTAATGGGGCTGCACCTTCAAGAGAAAGATGGTGCATATCTGTGACTTATATATGCACAGGAGTTTCTATCACAGCAACTGGAGACTAGTGTGATACCCAATCCAAGCCCAAAAGGACCCTCAATGATGCCATAATAGTGTCAGTTAGCTCTGATTTCATGGAATACAAACTGTTTCTGCAAGACTTGTATGATCATATCATAACATGAACCCATGTAAAAAAACAGCAAAACAAAAACCAAGGCAATACAGCCATGTAGTTGTGAACTACAAATCAAAAGATTGAACAAAACAATGAAAATGGGGCATCTTATTCTTAACTATCTTTTCCAAAACTATCCTGTGGCTGAGAAAATGCAGCCTGTAGTTCTACCTTTCCAACACTCCTGTGACCTTTGAATAAGGAAGGTCAAGGGCATTACAGCTGATGACCTCACTTCCAAAAATCTAAACATTAAAAAAAAAAAGAAGCAAACATTAACAGGTCTGAGTTGGGAAATGCATTAATGATCTCCACTGTGTACCTACTAAAATAAACAAAACAGTACATTATATACGTATATGTGCAGTTAACAACTGAACATTGTCTGAAGCTGACTAAATACAAACTTACTGTGAAAACATAACATTTAGCCTAAACTTATTTAACACCACTGTGACCTTGAACTGGGTCAAGGTCACTGAAGTCAGGGGACTGAGTGAAGTCCAAACATGCAAAGTCTGACACTTTGACATTAATAGTGTCCAAGATAATCCCACTGTTAAGGTTTTTATCATGGCCTTGAAAGCTAGCCAGCCCTTAACAACGTCACAAAGACTCACCCCCTTTTTTTTTAATGTGGCTCCCCAAAATGGTGTCAGTTAATGAAGTGAGTTTTAATCAACAGATTTTATTTAGGGGTAGAACTCTTACACACAAAGGCATGGAGGGAAGTGGTGGGTGGGCTACTGTGGGGAGAAAAGGGGGGAAATGGCAGCATATCACCGGTGGCTGATTGAAACCTATTCTGTTGGGAGGTTGGGGGGGGGGGGGAGGGGATTATCTATCTTCTACATAACTAGCCTATTTTACATCAGAACACAGACATTACCTTTGGAAAATGGAGGGGGGAAGGGGGGGGGGGTCTTGGACCAGAACATATGTTGAAAAGTGAAAATGTTTAGATTTATTTATTTTTAATTAAAAAAAATTGAGTTATGAAGCTCTGATTATTCACCAACAATCTGCTTGTTGGTTAAATACTCCAAACTCAAGGGGAGAAACTAAATGGTACTTTGCTGTCATCACTGAAACTATTGCATACACACATCATGACATGATTCCACCAAGATGACACAAAGTCTTCAAAGAAGCAAACTGAAGCACTTTTGGTTACAATTCAACATGCAATCCACAAAAAGTAAGCCAACATACAGGTGGGTGTCTACCTGCACTCAAACAGAAGATACTTCAGGGTCTGGAATAACATCACCCCCTTCAACTGGCAAAGTGACAAAGACCTGACATCACTCAAAAGATTGCTCTCTCAGATCTAGGTCTAGGAAAAGTGTTGATTTCTCTGCCGACTCAAATCCAACAAATTTATAACTGTTACATATTTCAAACCATGTGAGTGTATACACCTTCCACAGTTTCTACTCTGGAAAAAGAAAAAGAAAGACAATTCTCAGAAGAAATGATGTCCTTCAATTCTGATGGGTTGCCACCCCTTTTTTTTTTACCCTTCCCCTTCTTTCAACATAAATGTCCAGTTATTATGAAATGTCCCAGGCAAGAACCCCCTATGGCATCTCCAGTGACATTTCTGTAATTTTAATAGCTCTTGCTTTTTGGGGGGCTGCTTGAATGACATTAATCAGAAAAATCTGCTCTTATGATGAGGCGCACAAAAGCCAAGATTCTGATACAAGGCAGACTGGTCAGGAGTTGGGAGTGATGAAATCTGTGTCTGCTGACCAGCAGCTCACTCTGACTTGCTCTTGCTGGTCTGGTCGGGGAACTGCTGAAGCATTGGGGTAAAACCCAACAGCAGGAAGTGGCGTGCATAGGCCTTGGAAGCACGGAACTGATTGTCAGTGCCATGAAGTCTGTCCAGCACACCAAGCACACCATAGTTCTGGTTGAACCTGCAATGAAATGCAAAGCAGTCGTACTGTGTGGAAAGGAAACAGCACACAAATAACTCTGCCTGCATTGTGGAAGAAAATGACCTAAAGACCTAAAATGTACCGTAAGAACATCAGATCTGGTTATCTAAAGCAAAAGTACAAGCACACATACATATTTTATATGCACACTCGTACACAAAGTTCCGAGCATTTTCTCCCATGCAAATTCACACACACACGCCGAGGTCCAACACAAAGATGTAGCACCTCTTGCTTCACAAGCTCACACAGAAACACACACACACACTGCTGCATAAATGCAGGCCTTACTTGAGGTGGTGGTAGTCGTGGGCCTCGGGGGAGGGGAGGAAGGGGAAGTGGTAGCCGCAGTGAGCCACGGTAGTGGACATGAGGGCCAGGGCGAACCACATCCAGGAGGTGGCCAGGTGGGAGCCCAGCAGCAGCGGTCCGACGGCTGGGGGAATCAGGTTGGACAGGATGTGCTCCACAGGGTGAGCGTAGATGGACACGATGCCAATGGGGGCAGTCCACTCATGGTGGCGCTTGTGGATGTGCTTGTAGAGACGAGGGTGGTGGAGCAGCCTGGAATGACATTGTTCTTTGCTAGTGAGTGCTGCAGTAACCACCCAGGCATGCACATGTGCATGAACACGCTCCACCACCACCGCACACACACACACCACATACACATATTAAAAGACACAATCACAACTGACATAATAATAATGTCCATTTATCGTGCGCTCATCAGCGCCCTGAGTGCTCACATCACACATATTAACCTAAATACAATATTCTATACACACATAGAGGACAGTCCTACCAAAACAATTCACAAAAGGCATTATATGGACACACACACACACACATGCGCACACGCACATACACACAATGACTAGCAGAAACTGGGTATTGATATTAGGGGCGGAAATACTAAGAAAGAAGAGGAAGGTTTTCATTTTGGCTTTAAAAGATGACAGGGTTGAGCAGTGTCTAAGGTCTTGTGGGAGTGAATTCCAAATGTGGGGTCCAAAGCAAGAGAAAGTGTGAAAACCATGTCTTGTGTTTGTATTGCTGGATTTTCAGTATGCAGGTGTCAGCATACGAGACAGATTGTAGACATGTAGCAGTTCAGAAAGGTAAGCCGGACCAGGACATATACAATCACCACACTCGCACACTCTCTGTGTGCCCTACCTTTGTGAAAAGTAAAAGCTGATCTTCAAAAGCATGCAGACACATACACACAGTCACACTCTCTTCCTCTCTGTGTCCAACCTGTGTGAATAGTAAAAGCAGATCTCATCCATCAGTACACATGCACACACACTCATACACACACTCCCTCTCTCTCCCTCTCTATGCTGAACCTGTGTGAATAGTAAAAGCAGATCTCATCCATCAGTACACATTCACACACACTCATACACACACTCCCTCTCTCTCCCTCTCTATGTTGAACCTGTGTGAATAGTAGAAGCAGATCTCCACCAATGCGCGCACACACACACACACACACACACACACACACGCATTTTCTCTCCCCCTTTTTGTGTCCAACCTGTGTGAATAGTAAAAGCAGATCTCCTCCACCAGCACACATATAATGAGCTCCAGCAGGGCCCAGTGGAAGGTGGGCAGATCATCGGGCATAAGGCTGCACCCACGCCACTTCATGGCCTGGAAGACCCCCATCGCCACGGGGATCCCCACCACAATCTGGTTGAACAGCACCAGCCGCACTGCCCGTCCTAAATCCTCCTTCGAAACCTGGCACAGAGGCACATAAAGGTTTTTGTGCACACAATTCCACACCAATGGAACCCTAACATCAGTCTCAGCAAGGCAAGGTCATGCCTGTTGCAAAGCATAATGATAGATTTAGAACTAATGAACAGGTAAGGGTACAACTACTAGGCAATCTTGGGAGCCTTTAAGAAGGGTTTGCCATGTGCCTTTAGCTTTTGACAGGCCTATGGCAGGCACCTTTCACCTTAACTTGACAAGTTAGCGCAACATGTTTTCGGCCGGTGACAAATTTGCAGACTTGCACATCTTTTGTACTCAACAAGTGTGTGTACCACCAACAAGAAAGTGAATATGTTGCTTGCACTACCTGTTGAGATTTCAACCTGCATAACAAGCACCGGCACAGAAGAAGGATGTTGCTCTTTGACCAAAAGTTCTGCTAAGTCATGAGCTACAGTCAGATTCATTGACACTTGCTGTTATTGCAGAACTAGAGTAAGATACTAAGAATCTTTGTGTGTGTGCTTGCATGTGTGCCTATATGTGTGTGTGTGTGTGTGTGTCCCCTGCCTTCTTTTCAAGCAAATACCCCTGAAATAAGCATGCAGACAAAACAACCATCCATGCAGGAAAACAGCTGCATGCACAAAACCTCTACCAGCTCTGGACAAACTTCCCAGCCGTCAGGAGAACAAAAACAAAAACAAACAAAAAACAATGGTGTTCATGGATTGTGTTGCCACACATGATACAGGTAGTCAGAATGGAGTTACAGACTCCTGAATTTGCCAAACTCACCGGCACATTTTTGTTCGGTTGCACCTTGTACCGCAGCAGAGCTGCTGGCCTCCCGGTGACATCCAGGAACAGAAGAAACGCATTGGACAGCCAGAAGACCAGGAAGCCAAATATGGTGGTGCCTGAAAATGCAACAAAGTTGGAAGGCATCAGCTAATTCTTCTGCTTGCTTTCCCTACTGCCAGGAATTCCCACCTTTCTGGTTTCAACCTTCTTGCTTCATTATTCTTCATAAAAAAGATTATGTGTCACAAAATCATGTAACAGTCATAAAGTTTTTATTTGTGATCATGACCTGTTTTACACATAGTGCAAGACCTTTTTAGGCACTTAGGAGCTAGATTTATATTCAATGACAAGACCTTTTCAGTCACTTAGGAGCTAGATTTATATTCAATGACAAGACCTTTTCAGTCACTTAGGAGCTAGATTTATATTTGATATTCAGAGGAAAGAAAAAAAAAAGTACAATCAATTGTACACTAATACAGTAATAGTATTAAGTAATACAGAAAATTTGGGGAAAGAGAATACTCATTTAAAGCAGCTGCAAAGGAACAAATTTAACTTCGCTTCATGTACAAACAAAATTATGACAACCATCTTCTGCTGACATCAAGGCAACATTTTTCATGTAGTGAATTACTATGGAAAGCTGGTTAGGGATGGATGACTCAAACAGTGCTCCCAGCAAGTGTTTATCTTCCTTTTTATCACCTTAAATTAAAACACCACATTATGAATTTGCATCTGATTGCATTTTATCTTCCTTTTTTGTTTCCCTGAATTCCACACAGACCAAGACAAAATGACTGAGTCAAAATGTGTGCTGAATGAAAGCTGGCAACAGTGGCATGCAACCTGAACCTGTGTGAACCGCCAGTGTTGGTAAAAACAAAGCTTTCTGCTGGGTGATTTTACTAAAGACAGAACAAACAAAACTGCTGCATCCATGCAGACCAACAAGACCCTGACACTCTTGGCATGTCAGTTAACAAGAATGTGATTTAAACTCAAAGCTGGAAAAAATCCAATGTCAGTTAACAAGTTTGTGATTAAAAAATTTTTTTATCCAATGTCAGTTAACAGGTTTGTGATTTAAAGCTGGAAAGAATCCAACTTTGCTGTTCAAGGAGTTCCTGAAAGAATGCTAAGGGCTACCTCCCATATTGCCCGACTCCACAGTCTTTAGATGACACTTTAAACTGAGGTCCCTTGTGGGTGTATATATATATATATATATATATATATATATATAGTCTCTACGGACAATATTTTGTGCTTTATACTTTAATTGTTATTATTTACACACATGCAAAAAGATCACATATTACATATACATGTTAAAGATTCTGCAGTCCATGTCTGAGTTCAGTGGATTATGGAAACATTAAAATAACCAGCATGCAGAGCAACCAATTATTTTTTTTTAATTACTGTGTAAAGTGCTGTGAGTATACCTGTAACCTGAGAGCAAAAAATTGTGCTATAACATAAAAATGATAAACAACTTAACCATGACACCTTCATGTGGGATAAAACTTCTAACCATCTTGACCATTTTCCCAGACAAGGGCTGTGTTCCTAGGATACTCTAAGTGTAACTCAGCGACAGGTGACACTAAGGGTTTGCAGCACAGAAAATGGACTACAAACCATAAACACCGAGGATATATGGGCTGTTGCCGCAAAGATGGAAAATGTTCTTCCAGCGTTGTTGCCAAAAGTCACCAGATGCTCCCCAGAACTTCTGCATGTGCCTGAAAGTTTTGAACTTGATTAGAACACAAAATGTAAACATTTCAACTGAGTCTTGCTATCTCTAAAACAAACAACTTTGGAACTTTTAAATACATGTGCCAGTATACAGGCTAGTATATGTTAAGACACAAAAGAGTTAGTTGTCGTTCAGCATTCTTCAGACTCGGTTCCCTGAGAAAGGATTCAAGAAAAACAAACATTTTGAACACAATGTGTTTACTAAACTGCTTTTTATTTACTCTGGATGAAGACACAGTTCTTGAAACATAGAGTGTTCTTTTTTCTTGTATTCATGACCTGTCTTCTCTCAGTGTCCTTTAGCACAAGCAGAATGACCTTTTTTTTGGCGAGTACGGAGACCTTTCATCAGCAGTTTCACTACAGACGTAACAAAAACAAAACAACTATCCACGATGCTCACCATGTGATGGAGTTCCTGGCTGCCACAAAGATGAGCAGCGCTGTGCCAAGGATGAAGAGGCCTTTGCGGACAGAGTCCAGAAGGCGAGGAATCTGACCAACCATGGTTCACTGTTGCATCAACGTCACAGACCACCTTGCTCAAATGCTTTTATTTTTGCAGCCACTGTTGTCCCTGCATAAAGGGGGGGGGGGGGGGGGGGAGAGAGAAAAAGAAAAGCAAATGCCGTTTAGTCATACCCATATCACAATAAGAAAATAAAAGTTACAACTTTCATTATATTTTGTCTGACTGTCCTAGGTCCCTGTAGATGGGTCAAGGTCGCTGATGAAACTAGTATTCATCAAAGTCTGCATCAAACTAAAATATTTAACTATTCCCATGCCACGTTTGGCACATCCAGCTAATGAGCTTACACAGCATCAAAACAATAACAACAAAAAACAGAAGAAAAAAAGAAAGCAAACACCAACAATAACTAAATAAGCCATAAGGTTTGTAACATTCTAACATGTCAAAAAGGAAATGTATCAATTGCCAACGGTCAACTGGTTTAACTGAACCTCTTTGTACTGAGGGTAGTGTTGACAGATTAGCATAATAACAAGGTTCCGAGGCAGGAGGCGCCAGGAACCTGATGCAATTAATTCGCTGGTAAAGATATGGGTCAACTTTAAAAAAAAAATAAAAAAAATAGTGAGATGACCACAGTCCAAACGTTTACAAATTACTACTCCGTCAGTGTTCTTTGAAAACGTACACGTCTCCAGCACAAGACAAACACGCAGTACTTTGGGCCCGCACTCTTGACAATCAAGACTTACTTGATTCACAGAAGAACAATCTCTCCAAATCGGTTGTTGTTGCTCAACTAACAAAACAAAAAACAAGATGAAGACCTAGGCGTAAGCGTACTTACTGTTCCAGTGAAGATCTAGTTTTTGCTGCTGTTATTTGCGTTAGTCCTGTGTTCTTATCGAACTATGATCAACTACCCGAAAAGAGCGACTTCCCTCAATGTCACGTGCGTCACGTGTGGTTGGTCCTTTGTTTTGTTTACGATTCTGTCGTCTGCTCCCTCACGTGACCTACCAACCACACCGATTTCCCAAGGGAGTCAAACTTGCTGCAAAATCGGTCAAAGCCGGCGAGGATATGATTGATAGACGCTACTACGTTGACGTCAACCCATGTACGCCTGTACAGCAACGCAACTTATTACCAACCACGGCAGACTAACGCGCAGCTACTAAATTGATGAAAAGTGGACTTTGCACCCATAATCAGTTTCGCTACTCGAAAAAAATCGGTCAACACCGTTATAAAACAGCTTTCCACAAAAGGGGCCGCTCAGACACACAAACTACAATGAAAGAATGTACCAAAGTCCACCGAATGCAAAAATATATGAGCATACGCACCTTAGCAGAAGATTTTTTTTTGGGGGGGGGGTTGCGGAGTTGGTTGGCAAAGACCGCTGTTGGTCTTCGTGCCGTCTGTCCTCACGCTTAATCAAAATATCACTGACGTCATGTCTAATAAGGGGAGTAACTCGTCGAATTAATTAGCATCCTCGATGGCTCTGGGGTATCGTTCTTTACTTTCTTTTTCTTCGTGATAACGTAACATAATACTTCATTCGTTTAAAAGGGAATTTAAGGTGTTGCTGGAATACCGATGGTGGCGGTCGGAAATTCCTGGGCTATTTTTCACGCCGTTTTGGGTCACATAATTATGTTACCGGAATCATCCAAACAGTCGTATCAGAAACCAAAATTTCCAACATTAAAAGTGAGTCATCATATTTGAAAGACTTCAGTACATGCGCATGCGCTATGGACGTTTGACTTAGATCTAGTTTCCTAGTAACGAGGTGCACGCTTCCTTAGTGCTCACGCCAGCAAAACAATCGATAGTCACAGTGTAATGACGGTGTGGCGGGGCTTAAGTGATGTCATCCGATCATTGTCGGGCTGACATATTTGGGACACTGCGATAGTACAGATGACTCACCTTTCATGGACTGTATATAATTAAACTCACCTTTGTTGCGAATTCAGTCAGTGTCAAATGTCCCAGGAACTTCAGTGATTTGCGACTGTCTCATCAAACACACACACACACACTGCGCGCCGCGCGCACGCACCAGCCGCCGCAGACATAGCAGCCGGAGAGTAAAACTGTAACCGGACCATCGGGGAACTTGACAAAGTGACGTCTGATGCCGAACAGGGAGCGAGGTGGGCAGGTGGTGGTTGGGGGGGGGGGGGGGGGGAAGGGCGACAGCAAGCGGAGGATGGATGTAAAAGATGTTTGATGGTGTGGCTGATATACCTGGGAGTGACTGATTTAGGAAGATATGATGTCAGCTTTATTAATTTGGCAAAACACAAGACAGTGTGTGTGTGTGGGTGTGTGTATGTGTGAGTGTATGTGTTTGTGTGTGTGTGCACGCGTGCATTCAAATGTGTGTAAAAATTTCTGCTGACTTGCTGTCTTTGAAATGTCAATAATTTAATTCATTGTAATAACTTAGATTATTTATGGTGCCCCATCTCATCAGAGACTGGAGTGCATACAAAGGCCTATGGATACATGCATTTCATCACACACACACACACACACACACACACACACACACACACACACACACATATGTGCATGCATGGACGCATGTATGGACGCATGCATGCACACACACAAGCACACACACGCACGCATGCACACACACACACACACTACAAATACATGCCTTACTGGTGATGGGTTGATAGAATGAGAAGAGTAATGCAGTAAGCAACTTGTTTTTTTATGCCCAATTGTTTTATCAGGGCAAATAATGAGAAGAAAGAAAATGACAAATCAGTATGTATAAAGTATACCATTATCTTTGGGGGTGGGGGTGGGGGGTGGGAGTGGTTTCACCTTGATCCAGGAAATGTCAGTTTGCAGAAAGGGATAGTACAGGACAGTACACACATTTTAACTCATTTGTTCTCTTAATTTGACATATTGCATCATGTATTGGATCCATTTATTATTATTCTCCTTCCGTGGACAGAACCAGGTTCACAGGGAACGTGGTTGGTTTACTGGTGGAGTCTTCTGAGCAAGTTGTTTTGGCTTTGGATGGAAGTGGCTACATAATTCAAAGATTTTTTTTTATTATCTCATTTTTTTCTGTTGATTTTTTTTTTTCTTTTTTTCTCTCCTTAAAAAACAACATTTTTTCAGCAGTTTTTGGAGTCAGGAAAATGCCTGTCTGCCCAAAAAGGTGTGATGTCGGTGTGAGGGTATTTGTAGGCTGGCTACTTCAAAGGTCTGTAAGAATTAGAATGGGGAGCTCTAAGTGCACGAAAACCATTCTTGTAGCAACTATTCATTTTGTAAACTGTAACCGTTGTTCAAAACACACACACACACACCAATTCCCAAACACAAGAACAAAGTTAGAAATGCAGTTTTTATCAATCACAAGTGTTTATTATTAGCCACTATGGCATTCTAACACAATCTAACTCTCTTACTTGCTTCACTATGTTACTTGTACAGCATATTTAACCACAACTAGTGTATAAAAAAAATATAAAATAAAAAAAATGGGTGGAACAAAAAGAAAGGTGGAAAAAGAGAACAAAAAAACCTTCTGGCCATTCCCAAATTTGGTTGTAGACTCGTTTTAACTTGTATAAGTATACAAAAACTCCAAAACATCACACTGTTAAATGAGCAACTGAATGCAGTTACTTCCCTTAATCTGAAAAACATGCATGGTCTTGTCATTATTCCAATCCACCCATATGTTACACTGCCTCCCTCCCCCCACCCCACCCACCCCCCAAAAAGAAGGGTAGGAAAAAAAAGTATTCAAAAACTCCAAAACATCACACTGTTGAATGAGCAACTGAATGCAGTTACTTCCCTTAACCTGAAAAACCATGCATGGTCTTGTCATTGTTTCAATCTACCCAAATGTTACACCCCCTCCCCCCCAAAGAGAGAGACAGAGACAGAGAGAAACAGAGAAGAAATGCATTAAAAATGACTGAAATGCTTTTTACTACTTTTAGATGTGAAAATAATCACCTAAGAGCCCCCCCCCCCCCCCCCCCCGATTTTTACATCATGATTGATTTCATTACATGAAGGTCAAGGCCACTTCATGTTGTGATCTCGATGGCTTGCTTAATTGCATAAGATCTTTTGAGAAAAACTAGGGTATGTTGTACCTTTCAGCCAAAAGTTCAGGAGAGCTCAATATTAAAGCGAAGATCACAATTGCTAACATGAACAGGTGAAGCTTGCTACACTACAGGCCAGCAACATGCAAATTTGAAAGGTCTCCCAAGTCACCAAGACAAATTTCAAAGGTCTCCTCAGTCACCCACTCAAATCTGAAAGGTCTCCTAAGTCACCCAGACAAATTTAAAAGGTTTCACAAAGTCACCCAAACAAATTTGAAAGGTCTCCGGAGTCACCCAGACAAATTTGAAAGGTCTCCCAAGTCACCCAGACAAACTTGAAAGGTCTCCCAAGTCACTGAGACAAAAATGAAAAGTCTCCTAAGTCACCCAGACAAATTTGAAAAGTCTCCTAGTCACCCAGACAAATCTGAAAGGTCTCCTAAGTCACCCAGACAAATCTGAAAGGTCTCCTAAGTCGCCCATAACAGCAGTGAACAAACCCAACATTAAAGTTTCCAACAGCAGGACAGCTGGCAAAACAGCAACCAAGACTTACCCTTCTTTTGTCTGGGGACTTACATAATATGGCTCTTCTCTTGCAATGGGCACAAGTACTCAAAATACACCACAATCAGCACTGTGTTTTGATTATCCACATGCTGGACATTCACTCAATCATATATTATACTAAAACAACTGAAGCCAGAATTTCACAATTTCAGCCACATGATAATAAATGCAAACAAATACATTATACAAGCATACTGATCCTGATAAAAACAAATGAACAAAAACAAGAAATAGCAGTTGGACACCAACCTGTTTCATTCAATTTTGATATGGATAGTGCATCAAAATTCACACACACACATAGTTTCAATTTTTTTCAACTGAATCAAATTAAAGAAAACAAGTGGTAGAAGGGAAGAGAGAGAAAGAGAGAGGGAGAGAAGGAGGCACCTATAATAACAACCAGCATAATATTGCACATGTGTTGTGACGTGGAGAAACATGTGAAATAAACAATATGAAATGGAGTGCAAAATGGTGAATCACACTATGATCAATTCAGGTGACATTCACCTACCCTACACAACAAATAACTATGAATATTTATTGTCAACATTTCTAAGTCACTCCCCACCCCCAACCACCCCTTTTGGGTGTTTTTTTGGAGGGGGGTGGGGGGGGGGGATAATACCTGTCCGAGTACCCCCCTAACCCAACCACCATAACTTCACTTGATGGCCAGTTTGCAAAAACTACAGCTGTGAGATTACCCCCCACCACCACCACCCCAGATACAAAACAGATACAGGTCATGCTGGAGGGGAGGGGGGTGGGGGGGGGGGCATCTTTATTTTTTTCTTCTTCTTCTGATATAAAATATTGTCTGGTAGTAATTCTGAGGAGCTTATCAAACTGCCAATGCAGTCTTCCTTCAATCTGAAAAGGCAATGACAACTGCAGATAATGTATGTACGCATTATATAATAAGTCATAAGTGCGTGCATGCGTACACACACACACATACACACGCACACACATGCACACACATGGGGCACAGATTGTCAATACATATATATGCAAAATGACCGGATTTAAAACAAAAATCTTATACTAGCTGATACAAAAAACCCATGCTGAACACATTAACTCTTCACACACACACACACACACACACACACACACCACACACACACACACACACACACAAAAGGGGAAAATGGCATGACTATTTGGATGTGGGGACAATATTATTACCAAACAGGGCTATTTTGTTTTGAGAAAACAGAAAGACATCAAATTATAATAAAGAGGACATAACTAGCAAGATCTTCCTGCATTAAAAATCCTCCCCAATCTGAAGTGAAATCACAGTCATTACTGGGCACAAATGCATCAAAGTACAATTGTGAAAAATACATATGTACCATTTTGCAAACTTTGGAAGTCTTCGGATGACAAATCTGCACATATGTCAAGAATTGGTTTCTGCTCAGATTCAAAGAAAAAAATGTCATGTTCAAACAGTGGCTGGGTTGAGTGAGTATATTTAATGTCTACAGGATGACAGCTCCAAGGACCAGGTTTTTAATACTCTAACTTGTTTTCGTTCACTGCCCCAACCCCACCACCCCCAAAAAAAGAGAGAGAGAGAGAGAGAAAGAGAGAGAAATCCTTTCAACAGGAAGAAAACTCCTGCTTCAACCACCACTAACCTAGCTTGAAGTAGAAAACTGATGGCAGATTTGTACACTGTCTATACACATGTCATATATACATTTTTGTAGACCACCTCCAGCCGTAATATGTCAGCCAGCACCTTTAGAAAGACAACACAGCAACCACTTTGCACTGCAAAAAGCAACAACAAGAGAACTTGACTTACACAACAGCTATGATGCAATCAGTCTGAACTGCAGCCATTCAGAACAGCAATTCAAAGTACGCTGATCAGCAACAACATGGCAGCCAGCTCTTAACTCCTCCTGTGGATATATTGTTCGCTCCTATACAACAATCCTTTCTCACCAAACAGTACTGACATTACAGGGCGAAAGGCTATAAACAAAACCCCATGATGCTTTTTACAATAACTTACAGTCATGCAAAGCTAAAACCATTTTATACATATCTCAAAAGCAATAGCCCATGAACAAGTTTCTTTTTTCCACATTTCAGCCAGTTTTATTTTCAGCATTCGCTGTCTACATAAGTAAACAAGAAGTGACACACTATATAAGCATCCACATCCACACCACAATGCACTGGCCACTGACCATACTTTTAGAATCAATCTGCAATCATTCCAGTATTTGGCTTGGCAGACAAACTGATGAAGACGGTACACTGAAGCAATACATCACAGTAAAATTCTGTCCAAGTAATATGGCTGACTGCTTATTGTGATCGTTCATCTTTCATCTCCATCACAAATGCATTGTGCTAGTGCAGATCCACAACCAGTGCTGTGGACCGGATACTGAGCGTTGCCTGCAGTAATAATATTTACATCATCATGTACATCTAGTGTTATGAGCTGCACATACTCCACACTGCACTGTTAGACAGAGCAACAAATCAAATTAAACAAAAATAAAAAACCTCATTTAACTTTAAGACTAGCAGGTAAATCAAACCTGAATGTCTGAAAAAAGAAAAGAAAAAAACAAACTTCTAAACAAAAGGAAGGTAGTTTTTCCTACAGGGAAAATTTTAAAGTTTGAAAGATTTTTTTTTTTTTTTTTAAAGTAAAAAAAAAGGAAGGTACATTTTCCAAGAAGTAACACAAGCAGTGAGACTACAGAGTAATAACTGAACCTTTTTTTCCTTCTTTAACATGGAAATGTGGAGAGCTAAGTTTACCAAACAGGTTTTTGGAGACTGGTTTTTCTACACAAAACTGCAAAGACTGGATCATGGATGAAATTCCCAAAAGTGGGTCTTATTCATTACAAGGTGTGTTCTTTGCTAAGTGTTTTCTTCTGCATTGCAACATGAAGGCCAGAGTTTACAAAAAAATTGTTTAACAGGAGGATCAACACATCAGTCTTTCAACTTTGACTCCAGCACACACACATTTATTTTGAAAAATGTGACCTAATACAAATTTTAAGTATTACACAAAATCTTGTATAGTCACTCTTCAGGGGTGTCAGACTGGGCGAGATATTCAACACCGCCCACTTGCCCAGCTCTCCCAATGCTACTGATTTAACCCTTTTGCTGTCACAATGTCCTCTGAAAACGACCAATAAAAATGCAAAATGTGAAATCCTTCAGCCTTATTTTTCTCTCACTTTAGCATCTGAAAGGATTTCTGTCAAAATGCACAGTATTATGAATAGATTTGTTTGACATAGGACTGAAAAAATATACTGTTTGCAGACATGTTTATGCACTTTTCAACTCAGAAAGTTTACAGGCTTGGGCAGTGAAGGGGTTAATAACCCAATGATTGATGTAATCCACAAAGTGAAGTGGTGTGATCAAGATGTTCAACACTGCCCAGCTGCCCAGCTGTCCCACTGCTATTTATTGAATAACCCTGTGACTGATGTGAACCGCAAAGTGAAATGATATGTGCGACCAAGAAATGGAATACCTCTGACTTTCACTTTTGTGTACAGTCTTGTCTCCTATCTCTTGACACAAACACAGTACCAATAAGTAACCCTCCAAACATTTCACCCTGATACCCCCATCATTTTCACTCCCTTCACCCTGATACCCCCATCATTTTCACTCCCTTCCCTATACCATACACAACAATGCAGAGCTAGCAACCAGTGGTCAGCCCATTAAAACTAAACAATAGTTCCACTGCAGAACAACAACAACAAAAAAAGCTGCTGAATACAGAGGTCTCTAATGGTTAAAATGGGCGGGGGGAAGGGGGGGGGGGGGGGGGGGGGGGGGGGGGGGGGCATATCACATTCAAAAGTAGGCATGATGTTCGCTCATGATTTGTAAGGATTCACACAAGAAATCAAAACACACACATTTTGGAATGGTCAACACTGATCAAAGCTGAGAACACCCACTGCATGTTGTAGTCAATGGCACAGCATAAATGCATGATTACAAGATCAGGTCTGAACACAGAATGAGCCTGGATTGTGAGCTGATAATTTGCTTCGGGGATCAATACAAGTGGAATGGATTTTTTTCTTCTTCCGCGATAACAAACAAAGTTTTCATCAAATGTGCTGCGTTACAGTGGTTTCCACTGTAGGCCTGCTTCAATATATACAAATATTTGACCCGCATAGCATCACTGGGTCTCACAATAAAAATCTCTCACTTAAACTGAGAGTTTTGTAGCCACTGAGCTCCCATGCTGACAAAGAAAAAAGTGTCAAATTGTGGTGGTACTTTTTCCCCTTACATGCTGGGGTTATGGGGGAAGGTTCAATGAATCAGTCGCCACCTGCACTTATTTTTATTATTTTTTTATTGGGCAGTTCAGACGGGGTTGTTAACTACCTTGACTTTTGCCTGGCATTGCTTAAGTCCCTTGGCTGTTTTTTACTTCCGGTGCACACTTTCTTCACAGTGGAAGGCAGTGACAGTGAATTTGTGAAGTTTACACTGCCAACTTCAAAGGCATTTTTGAAGGCCCATTTCAGAGTGTGTCTGGCAACAAGCAAGAACTTTTCATCTGAAAAATTATACAAAGACACTTTTTTCCCATCTTCCATCAACGTGCCCCTGGAACTCTTACAAATGCAACAGTAGCAGCATTTGTACTGCTTCACAATTCTAGGTTCAACTTCCATGGTTATACACAGCGTGAAGCAACGCCAACTCAGAAATCAGCCCAGAAGTGGCAGCTGCGACCTTTCACGACTTCTTGCGTGAAAGATTATGAAGGGCATTAACTCATGCAATCCAGCTTCACTGAACTGCTCAATAAAGCAGAGATCGGCGTATGTGCCCCAGTTCCACTCTTCAGGCCAGGGATCAGTCCACTGTGGCACAGCAAGCTGAGATGACTGTGGACATGTGCTCCCTGACAGTTGCGTGTGAGTTCGTTCGCCTGATGGGTTTTCATAACTACACTTGTCAAATTCTATACCTTCTGTATTCTACAACAAACAGTCAATTCTGAGGGGATTTAGTACAAAACAATGGTTATTTACCAGGTTATGCTGTTTGTATTTCTTAGAAAAAAATAAACAAACAACTAATTTACCATCCCACTGCCTACTTTGTCCTTTGTCCTTTACACGCAAAGTGGGAAGGGCACCAAGAAGTTGTTCTGTTAGGCAGTTAGTTGTGTTTTTAGTACAAGCATGCACGGTGTTAAGAAGGAAGAGGGGAATTTCAAATGTTTATGTGCTAGGACAGTAGCAACAGCAGCCACAAGTCCTGATAACCATCATCAGAACATTTGCAGCTGACGAAACAGACACGGTATCATTTGGCTTTTCTTCATGGAATTGTAACTATTTCATCACACAAAAATGAGAAATGGAAGGAAGACACAAAACAAAACAAAACAAAAAAACACCCCACTTCACCTCCCAACCACAAAAAACAAAAACAACAACAAAATACATAACAGCAAAGAACAACGAAAATCACATCCATGGTAAGTGCAGGAATTTCCCTGACACAGAATACAATGATCACAACTGAACACAGAAACAAGCAACGGCATCCACAATCATGTTAATGAACCGCCAACCTAAATTTACCTTTAAAAAGATAGAATAGCAAATGCTCTGTCGACTCACGTTATGAACAGCCAAACTAAATTTACCTTTAAAAAGATAGAACAGCAAATGCTCTGTCGACTCACGTTCAAATCAGAGGGATTCACTTTCTGATGTAGTTTCAGACTTTCCTCTGACCTAAAAATTGTCAAACAGGTACTTGTGAAGAAATAAAGATTAACACAAGCTTTCATCACGCAAAGTTTCAAAGGGCAGACTGTGTAAAAATAAAAAAATAAAAAATGCCAACATCTGGTCAAGTAAAAAACAACAAAAAACAACAACAATTGAATCACATGCGTTCCCTTGAAACAGGTCAAGGTTAACAAACTGGTGCAAACAGGTGACAGTAAAAATGAGTTATACTATGTACAGCTAAGCTGTAAGTTTGAAAGACTGCACTTTTCAGACAGCAACTAAAAAAACTCCCCTAATCTTATTTTCTGGGTTCGCACCTGGCAAAATGCTGATCATTACACAGAGTGACAAATTCACATCATTTTCACATCAGCAATTTTTGTTTGTCCATTTTTATGTGCAACACAACTGCCACTAGCAAAAAAAAACTATCACATTATGCACAATGGGTTCATGAATTTCTACTAATAATTAAGCAGAAGGAAGCATTGCTCATCATCAATTTCTACAAGTAGAAAGCTTTACATCAAACCAGTTTCATCTTCACCCAATAAATGTCTAGAAGCTAGCCAGCTTCACATAATTGTATACACCAAACAAACCCCCACTCTTCTTGGGAACTGGTCAGTCTTGAGAAATGCACCACAAACAAGTGATCCATAGCAGTCCTGCAGGTGTTTCTGGTCTGTCCGCAAGAGTGAGTGAAGCCACATGTAAATGAGGCTGAAAGAATGTGTCAGGTAGAATTTCATCCATGAAATCGTATTTCTCCAGATAGAATTATGAGCCTTACAGCACACCAAGCACACTAATAATGCAAGTCTATCCAAGTAGCAATACCTTGATCTAAGTCAGTCACATTCATTCAATGTCAAACAACCTTGAACTTCATCACGCTGGTCAAAGCTGGTACACAACATCAGGACACTTGCTCAAGGCCATCTGACAAATGTGAAGGTCATCAAAAAAAAATCAAAAAATCCCACAAGATCAAAACAATGTGAAGGTCAATGATGTCAAGGTCATCAACACTATCCAGTGGTGGCTCCTTCGTAACACACAACCCATCCCCTGCCCTGTCACAGGTGGTCTGTGGGTCCACGGAATCAACTGACAGGGAACTCAATGGAAGGAGAGTTGCGCAGCACCTTGTAGCAGGGTTTGCAGACAGGGACAGGCTTGCGGGAGTAGTGCCCTGGTAGCGATGTGTTGTGGGCGATGCAGCGCATGCAGAACACGTCTCCACACTTCCAGCAGTGAAACTGCAACAATGCATTCAGCAGGAGTGAGTGAAAGGAGGTCAGAGACAAATGGGATGTTTATAAATGAAAGCTAAAAAAAAGAAATGTAAAAAATAATTTGGTGAGGAGAAAGTATGCTACAATTGAGTGTTCCATGTGCAGTAGCTAGCTTGAATTAGATTTTTATATTTTTATAAAGGAGTAAGTAAGTAACTTGGTGTTTTACTTACTTACTCCTTTATAAACACTATAAACAATCTATTTTATATAGGAAACAGGATCAGGATGAGGTAAGCATGGAATACATTGTCTGTGCCTTACTCTCTGACAGACAATTCTGGTAAGAAAAGGTAAACAGAACACCAAGGTATCCAGAGGCAAATTGTTTGTGGATATAAAGAATAATAATCACACACAAAATATACCAAGAGTCACCACAACCACCACCAAAAGCCATAATGCTAGTCAATTTTGAAATGAATGATTTAATGTTTGCACACACATCCATACACCCCCCCCCCCCTCCAAAAAAAAAACACACAGCAAAACACCTCACATAAAGTAATACATGTACACACATATGCATGCATACACACAGAGAAATGGAGATTTTTCTTTTACTGTCATTTGCAATTACTCTCCCATATTTTACACACACAAATAAAAGGGTGTGGGGGGCAGGGAGATGAAGCAAAAAAAGGGGAAAAAAAGAAAATGGGCACTGACCTTTTTAACATAGTAGTCAAAGGGAGTAGCACAGCTACATGTCAGTACATTGCGGAGTGACTTCCACTCACAAGCCACCGTCTTCACCTCTGCACGAAGCATATCTTCACTCAAATTGTCAGAACTTGGTGACCGAACCATGGATGACATGAAGGCATTTTCCTCAATTCCTGACCTTGACATCTGTGAACTGGATTCATCAAAGCCAGATTCTGAGTCACTTTTGCCATGACTTAGGCCCACCTGAAAATGAAAAAGAAAATCAAATCACACTGCTGAATCAAGTAAAGGGCAAACTATAAGTGAAAGCAGTAAACAACAATAATTTACAATGTACAGTAAGTAGCAAGGGTATCTGACAACCTTGCCAACACGTCAATCTGAAACCAATAAATTTCTAATTTCAGATTACATTTGCATGCAAGACCCCAAGGGCTGCTGAAATCTGACTACTCATTGATAAAAAAAAAAAAAAAAAAATCTGCTTTGTGACCATTTGCTGAAACCAGAGCAAACTCTTCCACACTGACCCAACAATCCAGCAAATTCACCAGTGAGTCAATTCTGTCAGCAGCACTTTGGAAGTATTAGTCCAAATAGTCTGGGGTGCAAATTCAGTTTTAAAGCACTGTGCTGTGGTGTCAGTGATCTAATGCCCCTGCCTGTCAACTGCGGAGGCTATTACAGGGTGAAACACAGATCAACCAAACAATAGTGACAATCTGATTCACTCCGTATGACATCACCCAAATGGAGGAAGGATAAAAAGCATAATGCTGAATAAGCTAGGCTGGCAGAAACTGAAGAAGCAGAATTCTCTGCAGTGGGGAAAGTGTGTAAAGTATGCATGTAAAGTAGTACATTTCTGTGACTGGTTTTGACTGATTTGTTACTGATTTTGATGTCCATTACCCTTAAGAATGGACCAAGGTCAGGTTACTATCAAGTAAAGACCTCAGTTCAAAAGTGTCCCAAAAGAGAGAGAGAGCCACTGTAACAATTTTCACCTTGCTGGAAACGCAGCATTTATTTCCCTGAATCTAAGCCACAGACAAAAACAGCACTATATACACAAACACCTGATCTTGTAAACGTACACAGGTATCAGCCAGAAGAAAACAAACTTGAACTCAGTCTGGTAAGAACTTAGAGAGAATACAACTTTCACTTTAACATCTTTGGTATCACTCTGATCTGATCAAGGTAAACGAAACTGGTGTGAACAGACAATGAGCTTAATAGGGGTTACAGTCATGCAAAATTTAAAATATCTGACTTTGACACCAACTATAAACATTCCAATTATTCTAGTTTGGTTTTTTTTTCTTTTCTTTTTTCTTCTTTTCTTTCTTTCTGCACCACTGGCTGGCTGAATACTCACCACTACAATCTTGTGTTTTTGGGGGGTGTTTTTCTTGTTAACTGGCTGGCTGAATATTCACCACTATAGTCTAAATTACACAGGCTCACATTTTGGTGTTGCTGTTATTGATCGTTTTTATGTAGCGCTATTCTCCACTCTCGTGCAGACTCACTGCGCTCGCACGTGATTCCCGATTTTCCTGAGCGTGAATAAAAAGGAGCGTTACAAGTACCTCCAGAGGCAGATGACCATTCATGACAGGATCAGCCTCAGTGCTGTGGATGGGCGCGCAGTTGAGGTTGATGGTTCCAACCCCATCCTCCAGGGACCCAGTGGCCACATCAGAGAGCGATTCCACTGAGAGGAAGCCTTGCAACTTGCGCTGAATCACATCCTCTGGCTTGTTCATCAGCTTGCATAGGTGGGTGATTCTCTAGGAAAACAGAGGCATGCGCAGGAGTGAGAAACATTACTGAAGACTGGTGCCGGTAGTTCTTTGCTTGTTTGTTTGGTGTTGTTGTTGTTGTTGTTGTTGTTTTCTCAAAGAAAAATATTATGCAGAAGGCAAGCCATGACTATGTACATACCAGCAAATCTGTCAAAGTGAAATAATCCCAAAATGTTGAACAAAATTCACCAGTCACGGCTCAAGTTTTCAATAATAATTTACAGATATGCTAAATCAAGAATGACACAAGTAATTAGTTTTACGTCATTTCAATTGAAGACTGCTGGTAAAACAAACAGACACATGTAGTCACCACCACATACATGTAGTCACCTCATGCACACACATACACACACACACACACACACACACACACACACACACACACACACACACACACACACACACATGATTGTAGTCATACACAAATTCACATGCACACAAAGTCTCTCTCTCTCCCCCCCTCTCTCTCACACACACACACACACACACACACACACACACACACACACACACACATGATTGTAGTCACACACATACAAAATAATTCCCCACACACACACACATTCGCACACACACACACACACACACACATGATTGTAGTCATACACAAAGTCACATGCACACAAAGTCTCTCTCTCTCTCTCTCTCTCTCTCTCTCTCTCTCTCTCTCTCTCTCTCTCTCACACACACACACACACACACACATGATTGTAGTCACACACATATACAAAATCCCCCCCCACACACACACACTCACACACACACACATGTAGCCACACACACACACACATGTAGCCACACACACACACACACACACACACACATGTAGCCACACACAAAGTCTGTTGCACAAAAACACATTTCTTCAATTTTATCACCACATCAACACAACCAACCCAATCCAACCCACTTCTGGAATGAACTCATTCACTTTCAGACCTGCAAGAGATGCACTGCAGACAGCTATGGCGATCACTAGCATATGGCAGCAAAAGAAGCCTGAGCTGGTAATTACACCCACTCCCAGCAGACCATAATGGGGATAATAAAGGGTCTGTGCAACTGGTACAGCCTGTTGATAGTGGTGTTATCGACGGCTGCCGGGACACCGTGTTATGTGCGCCATTATCCAAACTGTCCCTCTCCCAGACGCTGGTGCCAGACATCTCCAGTTTGCAAACTACTGCCTGAAGGTATTACTAGGTTTGAATGTCAGCTTTAAGAGCACACCCTTTGGGATCTGGGTGGAAAACAGTGCTGTTAAGTGGACCACACCACACACACACACACACACACACACACACACACACACACACACACATATATATATAGTCCACTTAGGAGCACTGTATTAAGAGAGCACTGTATATATAATGGCAGCTCAGAAAAAGCATTCATTTTCTCCCTCTCTTCCCCTCGTTCTTCTGAACTGAGATTGTAGCCATTTTATCACTACATGACAGAAAATGCCAGCAGTTACAGATGTAAACTGCCATCAAAGGAAACCCACAGTGGCTATTTTATGAAGTAGTTCACCATTTAACCCAGTACCCTGTTATGGGGAAGACCCTTTCAGTCCCTGTTGATTGAACATGTAGCTATCAGGTGCTCTCATATACCAAAAAATCTAATCCCCTTCCCCTCACCCCCCCAAAAAACAACAACAACAACAACCCTAAAAACAAACAAAAACAAACAAAAAACAAAAACAAATTGTTTTTTTAAACCAACTACCAAAAAATAAAAAAATAAAATGCTGCAATCTGGAGTGTGCTATGTTGTTGGCACTATTCTCCACTCTCGAGCAGACTCACTTTACCACCCAACATGCTTAAGTTTTATGCAGATGATCGCTAATTCCTGATCACTGTTCCATCTCTGACTCCTGTCCAGTGTCTGGCTTCCTGCCACAGGCTCTCACAGTCACAGCCAATGCAAGACCCAACAGAGAACATACAGATGTGAGCTGAAAAGACACTTCAGTTCAAGTGCATCCAAACACTATTAACTTTTACCTTCTCCAGAAGTTGCACATGATCCTCCAGAGAGGCACTGTGGTCCCTGGCTGTGCTCAGGATGTCCACAATGTTCTCACGAGGGTGGATGCCATTTTCAAACCTGTTGTACATCCCACGCCAAAACCTGGAAATAATGAGGCATAAATGTGACAGTCTGCATTTGATGTCATGGACATTTGCCTGAAAAGAAGGTGTTAAGTGCTTCACGTCAGACCAAAGATTTTGCATCACTGAGAAATCAGAAGGCCAGCACAACAGGCCACAGTGGGTGGGGGGGGGGGGGGGGGGGATTCAACTGGTCCATGTTGTGGATGCTGCCTTTACTGTTGATCAGACCAACACTGGAACTCTTTCAATGGCAGCAGTGGGGAAACTTCTGAGAGACAGGGTGGAGTGAACACAAAATGGACTTTCCTAAGCATCTTCAATCAAACTGAACACAACTTCTGTCATAAAACGGGACTAAATGAAATCTCAATTTGGCGCACCAAATGCATGAACTACATATGCATAATGAAAGGACCAAAGATTTTTAGCAGCTGCTAAAGTCTTGCCTCAACCATTTTTGCAGGAAATAAACGCGTTTTTGTTGTTGTTGACACAAAACCTTCAAGACTGAGGAGATGTGAAGTATAAAAAAAAATGTGCCTGGTGCAAATGTACATGTGGTAACTGTAAAGTACATGTATGTATCTGAAGTTATTCTCTCAGCACCTTCACTGTCATTGCAATTTCACAAAGGCACTTCATTTCCAAGTGAACATCTACACAAAATAATTAAATAAATCAACAAAAAACATCCCCATAAACCGCACATCAAGACTGGACCAAATAATATTTGAAAAGAAAGCAAACTGAATGCACACACTAATTTTTTTTAAATATTTTTAAATGAAGACAAAAAAAACCTGACGATATTACTCAAATCCTCTTTCTTTCTTTCCTTTTCTTCTTCTTTTGTTGTTGTTTTGTTGCTTTGTGTGTGTGTGTGTGTGTGTGTGTGTGTGTGTGTGTGTGTGTTGTGTGTTGTGTGTTGTGTGTGTGGTGTGTGTGTGTGTGTGTGTTGTGTGTGTTGTGTGTGTGTGTGTGTGTGTGTGAGTTTGTTTGCAGTTGCTGTTATTTGTCTTAGTTTTTGCTGTTGTTGTTGTTGCAGCAGCATGAGTCAAAAGTGCGCACCAATTCCAAGGAACTGTCTGAAGCTCTTCAAACACTAAATTGGCTTCGTGAGGGCCTGAATTCACTGCCATAAGTATTGATCGAAAAGTGCTGTGTCAATAACTCATTCTGTCGACCCCCTCTCTGTGTGGTGGGCGGGGGACTGGCTAAAAACTGACAGACGAGAGAAGACAAATGAAGGGAGGGAGAAGACAAGGCCTTAGGATGGGCTCTGTTTTTTAGACCCATCAGGACACTCATCGGAAAGCACGTGTCAGGCTCCTGCTCTTCACTGTGGTTGCTATCAGCTGGCCCTTTATTCAGCCAGTCTGCACACATGCACCTTTGTGAACTCAAAGCTGAATTACTCTTGGAATACAGAAAATCTCTTTAGGAACTCAAAGCTGAATGAATCTTGGAATACAGCAAATCTCTTTGTGAACTCAAAGCTGAATGAATCTCAGAATACAGCAAATCTCCTTATGAACTCAAAGCTGAATGAATCTCAGAATACAGCAAATCTCCTTATCAACTCAAAGCTGAATGAATCTTGGAATACAGCAAATCTCTTCATAAATTCAAAAGCTGAATGAATCTCTAAATACAGTAAATCTCAAGGCTGAGTGAACTTAATTCTGAATGAATCTCTGAATGCAGCAAATCTCCTTATGAACTTAATTCTGAATGAATTGTTGCGAACTCAAAGCTGAATGAATCTCTGAATGCAGTAAATCTCCTTGTGAACTAAAAGCTAATGAATCTATGAGTGCAGTCAATCTTGTGAGCTCAAAGCTGAATGACTCACTAAATACAATAAATCACTTATTCAACTCAGAGCTGAATAAATCTCTCATCATATACAGCTGTGTCTATAAGCATGCTTTTGTGAACTCAAAGCTGAACAAATCTCAGAATACAGCAAACCTCTTTGTGAACTCAAAAATGAATGAACTGATGTATACCCACACCTAAAAGACAAAAGAACCTCTTTATACAGCAAGTCTGCACAAGTGTTTGTGCACTCAAAGATGAATGAATTTGTGCATATATATATATCCAAGCTTTTGTGAACTCAAATATGCAAGCTTTGTGAACTCAAAGTAGAGTGGACTTTTGTATACAAGCTTTTGTGAACTCAAAGTAAACTGGACTTTTGTATACAAGCTTTTGTGAACTAAACATTGTTGCTGTTGTAGTGTTCCCTAGCTGAACAGAACACTCTATGTGTCACCCAGTATATGCAATTGTACATTGCCAAATGCATTCCATAGGGAGAGAGGACTGTGTATGTGGCTGTTTTTTGTTATCACCCTGTCACATGGATATAGCCAGACACCATTATCAGAGGATGTATCTATCGTCATTTGTGGAAAATGGCTGCTGTCATGCATAGCGCTTATCATGGCTAGGTTACTGCCCACATAATCCTGCAGCACACAATATTTTAATGTAGCCTTAGTGTTCTTGCTGGTGTCAATGTGTTACAACAGCAAAAAAAAAAAAAAGAAGAAGAAGAAGAAGAAAAGGTAAGTGAATTCAAAATGAACACACTTTCGCTAGCAAGGAGTTTACACAAGCCTTAAGCCTTTGTGAAACTTGCTGAATAATGAACTTCTACAAGATTCAAGATTACTATATCATCAGAAATTAAATTTGTGGCTAAACATATACCACATCACAGTGAACAATAACAGTTTACATACAGAGAGGCATCTCTACACATTACAGGAACTTTACACTTTACAGCAGCCTTTGTGAATGTAAAGCTGAATGCAGTTCTGAGTACAATGAAGCTTCTGAAAACTCAAAGATTGATGAAGTTCTACCCAAGGGCTTTGAATGACAGAAGTTGCTTCAGGAAGAAAAGAGGAGACAGGTATTTGAATTCCCAAGACAAATGAAACAAAATGAAGATGGACAGAGAGCAAGACCCACAGCTGCCCTGACCAAATTAATTGACATTCCTCAGTGCACAATGCATTTTAGCAAATGCACACATACATACACACACTGCAGCATGTACACGCACACAGTCACACACACACACACACACACACACACACACACACGCACACACACACAGACACATGCACACACACACACACACACACACACACACACACACACACACACACACACACACACACACACACACACACAGAATCACATGTACAAATACAAACATACATTCATCCCCTCCCCTTGTACACAACCCCCTCCCTCCCCCCACACTGTATGCATTGCACTTCGCGTGCTTGCTTTTCTTTGGGGAGAGGTAGGGGGGAGGGGCGGGGGGGATGTCTGGGGGTGGGGGGGGGGGGGGGGGGGGAATCCATGGAATAAACATATCAGTCATAAATGCAATGAAACCCAAAATGAAAAGTAAGAGAGCATGCACGTACATGTAAATACATCAAAGAGAAGCAACTGAAGTAAAGCAAATAAAAGTGTGTACACAATTCTGAGTACGTTCAGACTGAAATATTCATGTTGATATTCCAAGATGCTTGTATGTTACAAAACCTCACAAGCCCCAATCCACCCCCCACCCCTACAAAAGACCACCTATTAAACATCAAAGTATTCCAGTTTAACTGTCGCTCAGGAAAAAAAACAAAAAACAACAACAACAAAACAAACACACCTTCAATCAGCTTCAACCTTTTCAAAAAACAAAAACAAAAATAAAATATATAAAAAAAACAGGAAAGAAATCAATTACATGTATTCTTTCAGGCTATTTGACGTCGTGCATTTTGCACGTGATTGCAGTGATTGCAGGGATAACGCTGAAAGCCACCAGAGTGGTTCATTCACAGAGTCTGGAGGGGGAAATGATGACACATAATCATCGGCTACCACATTTGCTTTATTGATTTCACGTCTCCTTCTTTACACAGCTTTGGCCCATGAATGGGGCTCACTTGTGCAGAACCCTTGTCAATTGCATTACTGACTGGTGCGGAACAGAAATAAAAATACTGAAATTTCGAATGTTCACTGTAACCTTGACCTTGAACACAGCAATCCAATATTATTACTGGACACTTTGGCTTATGATGATACATATGGTTGCAAAAGAATCATTAGCTCAGAAGATCTAGTAGAAACAGTCATACATTGTTCATATAAACCCTCACCGTGACCTTCACCTTGAAGATAGCAACCTGCCACCCACACTTTTGGCAGAATGACCGGGATCATTTACATGCTACTGCCATTACACAGGGATGGAAAGGATACAGAAATAAGAGTCAGCATAGAAATTTGACCCCGGAGAAGAAAATTCTCCCACCGCTCCTGCTGGGACTTGAACAAAAGACCTTTCAATCACAGGTCCATCCTTCTACCTTATCCCAATCTGTCTTCAAAGAATGATGCCACATATGCAGTTTCAATCAGTTCAAACTTTTTAAGACTGGCAAATTCACTAAACATTTCCACTTTCCTACATTATGGTATGGGGACACTTTGTGTTTGACATGTGTCCACCATGTTTTGTTTGTCGGCTATGATGCTGCCAGACTTGTGCCTTATATTTGGGAGTATATTATCTGAGGATTTGATCACTTTTGAGCCAAATTTTAGGTGGCGCATCTTATATCAAGAAGTGTCTTTTAGTAAGTCAATTACAATATCGTAAAGATTGGTCCACAGCTTTATGAGATATGAATTAGCAGTGAATTACCACAAACACACACCATACACACACACACACACACACACACACACACACACACACACACACACACACACACACACACACACACATACAAACACACACTCACTCTCACACACACACACACACACACACACACACACACACACACACACACACACAGTCTTTCTCTCTCTCTCTTTCTCTAAATGGTGAAACAATGGTCCTTTCTTAAAGCCTGTCATACCCGTATCAGAAAAAAGACAGTTTGTCATTATGTAACACAGAGAGACACACACACATGCACACACTACAGCAGCACAGAGACAGGGAGGAGAGTGATGGGAAAGAGACAGGGAGGAAGAGATAAGAGAAAGAAGGGGGGGAGAGAGAGACACACAAGGAGAGAGAAAGAGGGTGGCAGCAAGAGGGCAGGGGAGAGAGAGAGAGAGAGAGAGAGAGAGAGAGAGAGAGAGAGAGAGAGAGAGAGAGAGAAGAGAGAGAGGGGGGAGAGAGAGAGAGAGGGGGAGAGAGAGAGGAGAGAGAGAGAGAGAAGAGAGAGAGAGAGAGAGAGAGAGAGAGAGAAGAGAGAGAGAGCTAAAACTTGAACTCAGAAACTTTAAGACTCAAAGATAGTGCATTAGGTCATATATACTACAGACACATGTATGCACGACTACACAAGAAACATATACATGCACAAATAGACAACAGATTAACACAGTTATACCACACACAGAGAGTGAAAGAGAGTGAGAGAGAGAGAGAGAGAGAGAGAGAGAGAGAGAGAGAGAGAGAGAGAGAGAGAGAGAGAGAGAGAAAACTTGAACTCAGAAACTTTAAGACTCAAAGATAGTGCATTAGGTCATATATACTACAGACACATGTAAGCACGACTACACAACAAACATATACATGCACAAATAGACAACAGATTAACGCAGTTATACCACACACAGAGAGTGAAAGAGAGTGAGAAAAAGAGAGAGAGAGAGAGAGAGAGAGGGAGAGAGAGAGAGAGAGAGAGAGAGAGAGAGAGAGAGAGAGAGAGAGAGAGAGAGAGATAAACTTGAATGAAACTTTAAGACTCAAAGATAGTGCATTAGGTCATATATACTACAGACACATGTAAGCACAACTACACAACAAACACATACATGCACAAATAGACAACAGATTAATGCAGTTATACCACACACAGAGAGTGAAAGAGAGTGAGAAAAAGAGAGAGAGAGAGAGAGAGACAGAAGGGGAGATTGGACAAGAGGGAGAAAGCATGAAACAGGCAGAGAGATAGAGAGAGGAGGGACTCACTTGAGACACTGAGGACTGACGCTGGGTTTGAGGACGGGGTTGGTGACCTCATGTTCCTTCTTAAACAAGGGGTTGATGTACTCCTGGATGTGTCGGGTCAGGTAGCCCCACAGGGAGTACGTCCTCTCTGACAACCTGAGCATAGAGCTAGTGTTTAAAGGACATACCACTTTCACTTTAAAAAGGATATACATTATACATACTATGCATGAACAACAACAACATAGTGGTCACATAGGTAAAATAAAATTCTTTATTTACGAGGGTAATAGATAAGCATGTATGCTTCTTTACATCCAGCACGTGCCCAAACAAATGACTATTCTAGATCTAATTATGCATGTGCACATTCTCTAAGCTATGACACACTGGTACACACATGGAACAAATGGAGGGGAATGGAGTGGATATACTGGGCTTTGAAATCATCAGTAGCAGACATTATTGGTGGGCAAATGCACAAAGAATGGGCACACAATAAGGTAAAAAAAGTTGCAGAAGGGTTCCAATCACCATGTTTAACATGCAAGGACAACCAATCATCATATAATGTATGATACGTAACAGGGTTTAAACATTTCAGTCCTCACTGGTAATCTAGGAGAGTCAGAAAGGGAGCACTGCCTCTACTAGGTTAGACTTAAAAAGGTCAATCATAGGGATTGGTATATTGAATTTTCCAGAATGTCATGACTGGTTTCAGGAAAATTTAGTTGTAAGAGAGAGTGGGGCTTTTCCAGACAAACTTTTGTGCATCAGAACTCTTTCATTATAGTTAAGTCTTTCTTTGAGGGGAATTGTTAGAGTTGTGGTTTTCAGGAGAACTGCCTTGAGCGCCCTCTTATATAAACTCACCAAGGGTTTAAGAATAATTTGCACTTGCTGAGTCCCTCAATGCTTATCTGTAATCAATGATGTACTGTCCAAACATCAGGGTTACAGAAAAATGGCAGGAATATTTTTTTACATTCTTGTTCCTAGCTGCATCACAACTACAGAACTACCTGAGATCAAGGTGGTCTTTTTCACAGTTGCCAATAAAGGTGCCAAACTGACAGGAGTAGGCGTGCTCAAAGATGGTGAGATTGAATCACAACTACTCATACCGTACCTGAGATCTAGGCGGTCTTTTTCACAGTTGCCAATGAAGGTGCCAAACTGACAGGAGTAGGCATGATCAAAGATGGTGAGGATGAATCGTTCGTTGAACTGGAAGGCGCAGGGAAACTGCTGCGTGAGCTGCCACACCGACTCCAGAAACTGGGCAAAGACCGGTGACACCTCCTTAGGATCCACGCTGTCCAGGTAGCCACACCTGTCAGTGAACTTGTGACCAAATGACAGCCACTCCTTCTCTATCAGCACCTGTACAGAATTGGAGTGATATTTCAATCATATGCACACTTCTGAAATACCATCATGGTTGAGCCATTCTGTGAACAGGGAAAAACATTTTGCCTTTCAAGCCCACTTCTTTTAAAACCATACAACATGTTGTATGAGATTGTGAATCAAGTGGAAGACCAGGTTCTTCTGCTACTCAAGTCATTGCTCAGTGCAGTTTTAATCCTGTGTGCGTTCAAACACACACACACACAACACACTGTCTCTCTCTCACATACACACACACACGCGCATGGTCACACACACACACACACATGCACGGTCACACACACAACACACACACACACACATGCATGGTCACACACACACACACACACACACTCACGCACGCACGCACGCACGCACACACACACAAAGCAGATATTAGCGTTATAGTTGCCACTGTGAAGCACTTAGAGCTCATCTTGAGATGAGGCCCTCAAGAAGCATTCACATAAAATAAATTAAAACACACACACACAAAGATATACATGCCTTTGGTTACTCAGAGTGTTCACTGTCACCCAACTGTTGTCAGATGCAAACAAAACCAAAAACAAAACCAGACACAAAACAAAACCACCAAAAGGTGACAGCAACAGAATCTACAAACCACACAGGCTTCTATGTACAAAGTAGATCCTTTTGTAACATCAATCATATGTGCCTTCAGCCATGATCAGCAGCAGAAGAGAGGGAAAGATTCAAACCTGAAACCCAGAAATGGTGCGGTAGTAAGGGTCCAGGATGAGACTGGCCAGTGAACACGTCTGCGCCGTCCGGTCCCAGCCATCTGAACAGTGGACCAGCACGCTGATTCCATCACATATCGCCTGCAAAGCAAGAGAAGAGGGACATCCAGTCATGTTCATTTCACTGTGAAGGCATCAGTAGCTTATAAACGACTCTCTATGATGTACAACATCACGGTGAAGGCATCAGTAGCTTATAAACGACTCTTGGTAATGTACAAAATCACTGTGAATGCATCAGTAGCTTATAAACGACTCTCCATGATGTACACAATCACTGTGAAGGTATCAGTAGCTTATAAATGACTCTTCATGATGTACAAAATCACTATGAAAGCATCAGTAGCTTATAAACGACTCTCCGTGATGTACACAATCACTATGAAGGCATCAGTAGCTTATAAACGACTCTCCGTGATGTACACAATCACTGTGAAGGTATCAGTAGCTTATAAATGACTCTTCATGATGTACAAAATCACTGTGAAGGTATCAGTAGCTTATAAATGACTCTTCATGATGTACAAAATCACTGTGCAGGCATCAGTAGCTTATAAACAACTTCCCATGTTGTACAAAGTCAACAGAGATTTGGTGCTGTCACCCAGCCTGAAATCAAGACTACAGACACTTCCACCACATCAACAACATGGACATCATCAACAGTTTCACCCTCATCCCATGCCAAACCCTGTATGGACAATCTTCCTTCCTCCTCTGAACCATCAGAGACTGAAATGCCCCACCCACAGAAGCAGTTGAAGCCAACACTCTTGGCACCTTTCTGTCATGGGTCCCCCGGTCCCAATACAATTAAATCCTGTTTTTGTTTTTTTGTTTGCTTTTGTTTTGTGCCTGCAGATCTCCTCTAAAAGTGGCAGAGTAATCAACACACTGATTGTGGCTACTTTACAGAAGAAGAAGAAACCTCATGACACAGGAAGCACCCTCTTGACACAGGAAGTATCCATGTAGACAATCAGTAGGCTAATCTGGGCATTACACAGAATTATAACCCCTGCTCACACCAGCAACACCCCACTCATACAGACAAATGGTGGGTGTTTGAGTGTTACCTTGTTTACAGGAAATATACACCCCCCTTGATGGGAGCACATGGCTGACTGGCTAACGTGCTCGACACTGATGTAGTGGCCAAGGCTGGGTGCCTGGATATGACAGGATGAAGGACCATTTGCTTCTGGGTCAACCCCAGTGCAAACTTGTCAGTGTCTGTCTCTTCCTGTGCACAGCGTCCACTACAACTGTTGTGTGAGTTAAAGATCCTCTGTCATCTTTTCAGACAGAGGCAGCCTAATGGCTGGTAACACAGAAATGCACAGATTCATAATGCATATCAGTAGCACAAAACTCAAAAGGGTAATTGTGGCTACTCCTAATGGAAGAAGAAAACAACACTGGCTTTGCAGATTTCATTCTGCGGAGGGTTTTTTTTCTTCCCCACTGTAGGAAGCTACTGTACATCATACTGACGACTGGAGTTTGGTACATTACTCACATTAGCGATGAAGACAGACGTCTCTAGAATGGCAGAGATGTGCTTCAGCCACCCACTTCCTTCCAAGCCTGACAGGAATGCAGTCATGGATGGGTTCTTCAACTCGCACACTGGAACGTAAAATAGAAAAAATTACATAACTGTGTGAGCCACACATTCTTCAAAAATATATTCATAGCATCAGTCAATCTGGGCAGTGGAGTTTTTGATTCTTACTTGGAAATACCGTTAGTATTATCAATAATGGCACCTCAGTCTGCACACTTAAAAGGCAACATCCTGACAAAAACATGCATGCACGTGGGCGTGCCCCCTCCCCCCCCCTCACCCCCCAACCTCTCCCCCCACCCACCCACACGCAACTTGAAACTAAAGAGAAAAACCTTATTCATCTGTTCATACAGAGGATTCCTTCACCAAATGCCACCCCTCTTTCAGTATTGCCTTTTGCTGATTTTGGACTTGAGCATAATGAAAGGGACTTGAGCATAATACATGGGTTTCCTCCCAGTATTCCCACACACACAGAGAAAAAGGAGGGGAAGGAGGGAGGGAGAGGGAGAGCAGGGGGGGGGGGGGGGGGGAGAGAGATCAAGCAAAAAAACAAACCAACAACAACTCAAAAAAGCTGCCCAGACTGACACAAATGCTAACCTTGCCCATGGGAACCCTAAGTTCTGGGAAGGACCCCAAACATTGTATTGACGACCACTTTACCTTCCACCAGTTTTTGCAGGCTGCTCCTCATGATATGGATGTTCTCTATACCCAGAAACTGGAACTTCATGTTGGAGTAAAAACTCTCATTTTCATAGCCCTTCCCCTGGGCTTTGTTCACCATGGCATTAATCTGCACACACACACACACACACACACACACACACACACACACACACACACACACACACACACATACACACACACACACACACCACACACACAAACACATACATGCACACACACCACACACACACACACACAAGAACACACACACAAGAACACACACACACACACACACACACACACACACACACACACACACACACACACACACACGTTATGCATAAATGCAAATTAGTTTCATATCTACTGTGATATTGACTTTACCTAGATTGATTGTAATGTTTTACATATGTTCTGAATGAGGTACATTGTAAAAAGTACCAAAATGCTCTCATTTGGTTACACTGCAGTTTTTCAAGCATAACTTTAAAAAGCTATACCAACAATAACAACACAGTCATAGTTGCAATATGACTGGTGCACATCTTTATAAAATTTTCACTGTTGCAATGCAGTTTAGTGCACATCTTTATAAACCGGTTTTGGTTGCAATGCAGTGTAATACTGCACACGATTTATAAATGCTGTTCAAGTGATGATACAGTTTCATCTCTAAAAAAAACTGCTCTGTTTAGTTGTTGCTCTTACTGATATAAGGCAAATGTACCTAGCACCATCCCAAGAAACCCTTTTACTCATAGTTCAGAAGCCATCATTAATATTTAAGGTACTTGTGCACAGCCAGATCCCAGTAGTCCTTTCTGCTCTATGTTAATGTTTCTCTGTTAATGAGTTGACACAACAGAGGTGGCCACTCACAAAGCTAAAAAGGAATGGTTTCTCTGTTAATGAATTTACACAACAGAGGTGGCCATAGCCACGCACTCATGAAAATTAGCTGAAAGGGAATCATGTGTGTGTGTGTGTGTGTGTGCATGTGTGTGTGTGTGCGTGCATGCGTGTGTGCGTGCGTGCATGTGATTTTTTTTCTCCTTTCTTTTCTATTATCATTATTTGTAACTCTGTATATATTTTTTTACATTTAACTACTATGTATAGTTCCACTTTTGGGAAGGGGTGGGTGGGTAGGAGCTGGTTGTACCTTTTGGTATGAGTGTCCTTTGGTAGTTTTAGCTTGCGAGAGCTTACATGTATGCACTGTGTGTATCTGGCGCTGTGAACACGCAAGGTTTTGTGTGGAAGTTTTTTTATGCGCTATATATAAATTTTCATTCATTCATTCATTTCTCTGCTAACAAGTTTTGGTGTTGAATCTTCAGTTTTTGGTTTTAAGAATCAGACTGCAAACTATCTCACTTTCCCAGTTTATCCCACATCTTTTCAAGGTTGTCTCCCTAACTTTGGTCTGGAGTTGGCGACACCCATGGAGTCAGAGCTGGTTAAAAGAAGGACTAGATTCAGTCTTTAGTTATAGGTCTGTGAATCATTCTGTTATACCATTTCACATTCCTGTGTCTGCCCTCTCACCTTTGGTCTAATGTCAGACTGACACACATAGATCCAGAGATGGCTCAAAGAAAGACTAGATTCAACCTGGAGTTAAAGGTCAATGAGCCATTTTGTTAACCATTCCACATTCCCAGTAACCTACATTCTGTGCCTGCCTTTTCACCTTTGTGTCCGACTGACACACATGTATCAGGAGCTGGCTAAAAGGACTAGATTCAACCTCCAGTTAAAGGTCCATGAATCATTCTGTCATACCCTTACACATTCCCAGTAACCTACATTCTGTGTCTGCCCTCTCACCTTTGGTCTAGTGTCAGACTGACACACATGTATCTGGAGCTGTCTAAAAGGACTAGATTCAACCTTCAGTTAAACTTAAAGGTCTATGAATCATTCTGTCATACCCTTCCACATTCCCAGAAATCTACGTTCTGTGTCTGCCTTCTCACCTTTGGTCTAGTGTCGACGACATACATATAGCTGGAATTGGGGTTGGCTTTGAGGACGGCTTGCAGCATCTGCTCATCTTCCATACACCGTGCACTGAATCCTGCCAGTGGCTGGCTGCATCTTGTTACCGCAGCCTGAGTGCAGAGAGAATTGACAGAATGCATTAGCTGAGCCTTGTGACAGATCTCAAGTAAGGCTTCAGTGTGTCTGATCATTGGCACCTTCAAAATGAGCTTGCCTGCAATGTTAAGTTTGAA
>JABMCL010001558.1:120000-132500 GCA_018857735.1 Alviniconcha marisindica
CACGGGACTCATGATTGAAAGGTTGCAGGTTCAAATCCCTGCTGGAGTAGTGGGAAAATTTTCTTCTCTACGGTCAACTTTCTGTACTGACTCTTATTTTGGTATCCATTCCACCCCCGTGCTATCGCAGTAGCATGTAAAAGACCCTGGTCATTCTGCCAAAAAATGCAGGTGGCAGGTTACAGCTAAACAAGCATGCACCTTATGTATGTGGCTTTGCATGAACTGACATGGTGCATTGTTGTATGGTGTACACAGAATGCACCGAGACGGCAGCAATTTCATGTGGCACCAGCCATGTCAGCATTGTAAATACACCACTTCAGTGGATATTAAAAAAACATGCATTATAAAAAAGCAGTTCACTCATGTAGAATTACACGCGAGCACAATGAACCTGCTCATGAGCAGAGAATAATGCTATATAAAAGTGATCAACAAGAACAACAAAAATACTTATGTGACAAAAGTCCTTGTTTGCTTTGAATTTGGACTCCCAAGGGCCCAGCCATGTTGGCTTGCTCTTTGCCACTGAAGGGCAGAAAAAGGTTCTCTTACAGAAATGTCTGCCACATATGCCAGCCTTGTTGTTTATAACATCACAGACGCATGCTGAATGGCAGCGCTCACGGTCATGTTTATGTGACTTTCAGAACATCAGTTGTTAACAAACTAGATGAAAGATCAACTGACAAAATGGCTGTGTATCTATTTTTCATTTCATTCCTACCGATAATGTCCACACTGCCTCTTTGCCTGGTGTCCCCTTTAAGCCAAACAAAAACATTCAAACTTTGCTCCACTAAAAAAAGTGAAAATAACCAGTTAGGAACTCAAGCAGACATCACAATATGACAGCCTACTGGCAAATCAGAAACACCATACCTAGGCCATCATTTGATGTCCCATGGGCAGACAATGGGCTAAAAGCTGGACATGGAGATGACAGGTCACTCACCTGATTTTCTCTGTGCAGGTAGGAGAGGGCAGGCAGACGTCCACGGCTGCGGAACTTGGAGCTGCCCACCAGCACTGGGGTGGTGGCAAAGGACGGTACGTACAGCAAACTGGGGTATGTGTCGCACAACTGCCGATCAATCAACACATCCATCAGTCAGCTTACGGACTCACTTCAGAAATACAGAGGAAACCTCACTAAAGGAAAAGTGGAGCAGGGACCACCAATTTTTTTCTTCTCACAACATACATTTGTTTGGAAATAGCAAAAACACAAGGAAAGATTAGCATGGCACACTGCCAAGGATATTTTTATGAATTTGGCTTAAGCAGAATTTCATCTAATTGGGAGTTAGTCTTCAGAAATGTCCTCAGGGTAGTGAACCGGTTAAGCAGAATTTCATCTAATACGGAGTTAGTCTTCAGAAATGTCCTAAGGGTAGTGAATGGGTTAAGCAGAATTTCATCTAATAGGGAGTTAGTCTTCAGAACATGTCCTAAGGGTAGTGAACAGGTTAAGCAGAATTTCATCTAATACGGAGTTAGTCTTCAGAAATGTCCTAAGGGTAGTGAATGGGTTAAGCAGAATTTCATCTAATAGGGAGCTTGTCTTCAGAACATGTCCTGAGGGTAGTGAAAGGGTTAAGCAGAATTTCATCTAATAGGGAGTTTGTCTTCAGAACATGTCCTGAGGGTAGTGAAAGGGTTAAGCAGAATTTCATCTAATACTAAATAGGGAGTATGTCTTCAGAACACTTCAGCACCATATGAGCTAGATGTTAGCAGACAGACAGCTGTCAGGATGTCCTCAGGCAATCCCCAAATACAGCAAAACCTACTGCCTGCCACTACATAGTTCTGAAAGCAAAATACTGCACTCTCTAATCTTGTGGCAAAGTCACTAAATCAGTCACCATAAGCTGCGACACCCAACACTTTGTATTATGCCAAAGTCACTATGTTAGCCTATGACTTCTGACTCTAATCCCATGGCACTGTCACCACATCAGCCCATAATTTCTGATTTATATGTATGCAAACTCCAGCTGTCTCGTAAAGTCATTGCATTATTATTCACACTGACTTAAAAATAAAACAAAAAAGATATTTGTTGCAAACTCATCATATTAGATCATGATTTCTAATGCCTTGACTCCCTATAGTCTCAACTGATGAATGGGTTGTTTTGTTTCTTGTTGCTCTGCAATGAATCTCTGCTCTATAGGAAAAGTCATTTGAATTATCCCATGGCTGCTGACATGTAACTCTTATCTTTATAATGGCCACAGCCAGTGTAATATTTCTGATACCTCTGACCATGTGACTCTAATCTTGTGGCCAGAGTCAGTTTAACAGAGGCTGGCCAGAGTCAGTTTAACAGAGGATTTCTGATACCAGTGACTCTAATCTTATGGCCACAGTCAGTGTAACAGACAATTTCTGATACCACACACACCTAATAAACTAATCTTATGGCAAAAGTCAATGCAACATAGGAAGTCAGTACAGTATAGGACTTCTGATACCAATGATTCTAATCTTATAGCCAAAGTCAATGCAATATAGGACTTCTGATACCTGTGACTAATCTTATGGCAAAAGTCAGTGCAATATAGGAGTTCTGATACCAATGACTCCAACTAATCTTATGGTCTCTAACTAATCTTACAGCCAAAGTCAATGCAATGTATGATTTCTGATGCCTGTGACTCTAATCTTATGGCCAAAGTCAGTGCAATATAGAATTTTGATACCAATGACTCTAACCTTACGGCCAAAGCCAATGCAATATAGGATTTCTGAAAGCTGTGGCTCTAATCTTACAGCCAAAGTCAGTGCAGTATAGGATTTCAAATACCTGTGACTCTGACTAATATTATGGCAAAAGTCAGTGCAATATAGGATTTCTAATGTCAATGTCTCTAATCTTACAGCAAAGCCATAGCATGGGCACAGGGAGAATGACACAGGGAGGGTTAAGCAAAAAGAACAACACATTTTAGGCAACACCCTTAAGAGGTTCCTTAGCAGAAAGCTGGAATAAGGCGGAATGAAGTTCCTTAGCAGAAAGCTGGAATAAGGCGGAATGAAGTTCCTTAGCAGAAAGCTGGAATAAGCTGGAATGAAGTTCCTTAGCAGAAAGCTGGAATAAGGCGGAATGAAATTCCTTAGCGGAAAGCTGGAATGAGGCGGAACGAGTGAGGTTTGGCACTGTGTGAACAGAAAGGCTACAATGCACTATAATTCAGCTGTTCTGTTAACGCGCTGCATTCTTCTAGCCTCCGCACAATAGCAGAAGTTACTGAGTGGGGCCAAGAAACAGAAACATCACGTAACCTCATAACTCTTGTTGAGGTTTGTGAGAGTCCAGTGTTCCGAGGGTGCCCCCATGCGGAGGTACTCGGACCGAATATCGTAGAAGTCCCAGCCATATGACCTGTTCCAGTCATCTATGGCTGTAAAGTTGAATGCATATAGACTCTCGATGCTACCTGAAACAAGAGATTGTAGAACAATGCACCAGGTCCATCTTCTTCTTCCCTGCAACTCCCGCCCCCATTTATTCTTGGATTAGTTTCATTTTTCATTTTTTTATTTTATTACAGGATAGAAGTGCTTCTGAACAGCCAGTGTAAACATGGGATCAGGTAATCTGCCCATTAGGCGGTAGTCAAGGGCTGTGTTTAACAGGTACACATATGCACAGTGCGAGTGAGTGAGTAAGTGAGTGTGTGAGTGTGAATGTGTGTGTGTGTGTGTGTGTGTGTGTGTGTGAGTGTGTGTGTGTGTGTGTGTGTGTGTGTGTGTGTGTGTGTGTGTGTGTGTGTGTGTGTGTGTGTGTGTGTGAGTGTGCATGTGTATGCATGCATGCATGCATTTGTTGTGTGTGTGTGTGTGTGTGTGTGTGTGTGTGTGTGTGTGTGTGTGTGTGTGTGTGTGTGCCAGTGTGTGAGTGTGGATGAACATGTTTTCATGCATATATGCACTTTTTTGTATGTGAATAATGTGCGTGAAAGCATGCATGTGTGCATGCATAAACTTTCCAGCATACACTGAAGCAAACATGGGTGTATGCCAACCATATGTGTTTATATTCTCCGGCCAGATGCTATATTATGCACTATGACAACTGCAAGCATATGAGCCATTTTTTATTTTTTTTAAGTGAGCAGAACTCACTGGGTCTGGAGAATTCCTGCAGACACAAGAAGATGTCCTGACAGTCCCGCTCACGGGGGAAGACGAAGGTGATGCACATGAAGTTCTTGCAACGCACCAACAGTGGAGAGCCCCCGGTCGTCAGTGGCTGCTTCTCCACCTGGCCCACATGCATGTGCAGAATCTGAAACAAGGCAAAACAACTGTGCAAACATATGCAAAACATCTCTACACCTATTCTTTCCTGTACACGTCAGTACCAATACAATGTCACTGTCAAATTTTGTAAGACTGAGACTGTTACACACACACACACACACACACACATGCACACACACACACACACACACACACACTGAGACTGTTACACACACACACACACACACACACACACACACACACACGCGTGCGCACACACACACACACACACCTAATAATGATTACATCTAAACAGACAGTACTGGAAAATCAACAAACAAAGGGAATTAATCAGTGCTCAACAGCTGTCACATGAACACAACAACAAAGACCCAAATCTCCACCGGCAACTCTCACCTGAAATGTGAGTAAATACAAGAAAGAAAAAAAGAGGATGTACCTCTGGTGGAGTTTATGTACCTTGTATTTACACATATGCATGGTGAGAGTTACTGTAGGCGACTCAGGTCTTTGTTATTGTATTTGTGTTATGTATTTTGAGCACTAATGAACTCCCTTGCATGTTGAGTAAGGTACATAAACTCCACCGAAGGTACATCCTCAGAAGACAGTACTGTAGCTCTCTAAAGAACTTCCTCAAGGATGTCAATTTGAAAGATCAACTGACTGAATAATCCTAGTAAACATATACAATTTTTGGGTATGACTAAGCGTTTCAGGCTGGTGAATACTTTGACCTAAACGAGAGTGGGAATAGCTCAGTGGTAGAGTGCCAGACTCTCAACCAAAAGGTTGCAGGTTTGAGTCCCAGCAAGAGCGGCAGGAGCACTTTCTTCTCCATAGTCAACTTTCTGTGCGGACTCTTATTTCGGTATCCTTTCCACCCCTGTCTTACCCCCAAGTCATTCTGTCAAAAGTGCAGGTAGCAGGTTACAGCTAAACATACATGCACCCTATGTATGCGGTTTTGAATAAGGTGACACTCCAAACTGGTGCACCATTGTATGACATACACTGAATGTGCACCCATACAACAGCAGTTTCATGTGGCATCATCCATGTAAGAACCACATGAAGCTGTAACCACTTTGGTGGATATTCAAAACATGCTGTGTAAAGTGACAGTCACTCATCCTGAGTTGCAATGCATACAACTAAAGCCCAGTGGGTCTGCTCAGACTAAAGGTTTAGCAAGGTGCACAATGTCTAGTAGTAAGGCACTGAAGGGCTAGAGGGGAGCAAAATGTTTAATGGTTACTGACAAAGTATGTCAATGTGCACAGTCTCATCCACCTGACTGCCTGCATGCATGTGAGTGGGTGGGTGGTTTGTCAGTCACAATATCAGCAATTTTGTACAAGACCTGACATGTGTGTGTGTGTGTGTGTGTGTGTGTGTGTGTGTGTGTGCGTGTGTTCATGTGTGTGTGCATGTATGTGTTGTGTTGTGTGTGTGTGTGTGTGTGTGCGCGTGTTGGTTGTAAGGATTAGTGAATACTTGAGAGGGTGCATCTTGTAACTGTAAGGCATGTTGAGCCTATATTATTCTTGGAATTGTGCCATACAAGAAATCTTTATTATGATTATGACCTGTGCTTTGATTCATCACAAATGCATCATGGACAATACATAACCTAACTTAGGTGTTCATATGAATCAGCTTCCTGTAAATGTGACTTGCAAAATTTTCCATGTAATTGTTAACAGTCAACAGTCATTTTTCTCTAATGGTATTATCTAGAGCTTTGAGGCATTCACAGAAACAATAAATAAATCAGGTTTTTTAAAGGTGCACAAATCTAAAACAAAAACAAAAATTGACTCACAAGGTTTAAATTGGCTGCTAATAATCGGCTACACTGACATTATCATTTATTCACCATAAATATACATTTGCTCACCACTGAATGGGCTTGGCAGGTTGAAATCTTCCATAACTAACTCTCTCTGTCTCTGTCCCCATGGATACTTTGTTTTGACTGGCATGTGCAAATGGCATGTGGCATGGCACCAAATCTCTAATGGATCAAGAGAACAGTGCCCGAGGAAGAACACAATTCTCCCCTGCCTGGACAGCTAAGACAGTAATGCAGAGTCCAATCAGCTAAGGGAATGAGCAGCCACAATGTTTCAAAGCTTTTTTCCCTTTCCTTTTTCTCAGGAAACTCATGAATCCTGGACGCAAGTTCTTGACAGCTCTCTGCAAAGCTTCAATAAAAAGAGACCTATTCCATGTGTATGTGTGTGTGTGTAGGTGTGTGTGTGTGTGTGTGTGTGTGTGTGTGTGTGTGTGTGTGTGTGTGTGTGTGTGTGTGTGTGTGTGTGTGTGTGTGTGTGTGTGTGTGTGTGTGTGTGTGTGTGTGTGTGTGTGTGTGTGTGTGTGTGTGTGTGTGTGTGTGTGTGTGTGTGTGTGTGTGTGTGTGTAGGTGTGTGTGTGTGTGTGTTGTGTGTGTGTGTGTGTGTGTGTGTGTGTGTGTGTGTGCTGATGTTGTGTGTTGTGAGTGTGTGTGTGTGTTGTGTGTTGTGGAGTTTGTGTGTGTGTGTTGTGTGCATATGTGGTTGTGTGTGTGTACATATTGTGTGTGTGTGTGTGTTGTGTGTGTGTGTGTGTGTGTGTGTGTGTGTGTGTGTGTGTGTGTGTGTGTGTGTGTGTGTGTGTGTGTGTGTATGTGTGTGCATGCATGTGTGTGTGTGTGTTTGTGTGTGTGTGAGTTTTGTGCACATCATTTCTGTTCTTCTCGTTATTTAATAAAAACAGGTACAGGCAGTTTCAACAGGAATAAAATGAATGCCACAACTTCATGAGCATCGTTATCAACCAATGAAATAGTCTGCAACCAGGCACACAGTATAGAGCACAAAAACAAAACAACAACAAAAAACTGCCGTTACTATGGCATCAGCCTCTGTTACACAACTCTGATGGGAGCTAGCTTCAGAGCCCAATAAAATCAGCCTACCCTGATTCATGATCACAGAAAGCACAGGCAGACTCCACAAGTGAGAGGAAAGTAATCAAGCTTGGGCTGGGTTACACACTGTGGCTGATGGCTGTCCCAGGGGGAAGCAGCCCAAATCCCCCGCAAAAGATCTATTGCTTTCAGCAGCCTGTGCCACTGGACCCACCAGACACAGGGCCAGTGACTGAGTCAGAACACCCAAACTTGAGTGGTGGAAATCAAGATGGACAACTGCTTCATGGTGGGAGAGAAGGGAGGCTAGTGGGGGACAAGGGGTTAGGTGGTCCAGGCTGTTTCTGCTGTTCTGAACTGCCGATCCATCAAAACTTATTTTCATGGTGCATCGCCAAAAGCTGAAGTGGAGCAATTCCACAGCATGTAATGCTGAGATTAGAAACATTCTGCTAATTCTGTTTTCAGGGTAATTAATACAAGCTAAATATAGGTGACTAGAACTTCTCCAAAGCCATCACAAAGAGCCTGCTTGTGAACAGTCCAAGAGTGGCCCATAATTAGTGGCCCATAAATATTACAAACAATGGCCCATAATTAGTGGCCCATAAATATTACAATCTCAGCTGAGCAAATGATTGCGACACCCCACTCGCACACTTCCAAAAATAACCAATGATAAAAAAAAAAATTGTCATTCCAAACATACGACATGTGACTAGTTAATTGCTCTGTTTATGTCAGCAACAGGCACATGATTTAATTATTTTAAAAAATTCAAATCAATTCTACTAACAGTCATGCAGAAGACAGGCCAACAACCAACCAAAAAATCAATGACATCTTACTCATAGCCACTGTTCAAGCAATATACATGCAAGGGAGCATCTGGCACTCACAGGCTCTTTCATACAACAGGGCCAAATATAACAGGCTATAGCAACTGATGGCTATCCCCAGGAGAAGCAACTGGAATTCCTAAAAATACTACTTGTCTCATGAGCCCTGTCCATGTCAGAATAATGCAAGAGTAGTTTCATTTACATAATTGTGTTTCAATGTGCAGGCCAGCTTCAAATATTCATTTAAAATTAAGAGCGTTAAGCCCACTTAATTTTATACTTTCAGTGACTTTTTCCCATGCCACAGTGACTTATTTAGTGCCAAAGTTTAAGAAGCAAACAGGCCTGCTCAGATGAATGATCTTCACACACCAGCAACACGCAGTACAACTCAACCACTGCATGATTTAACAGATTTAGCATCATCAGATAGCAGGCCAGGCTGCCAAGATGAGACTGTCTGCCAAATCAGATCAGAAAAAGGCCAAAGTTGAAAATGGTTAGGGTCGGTGCCACTTTGCGTGAAACTGACATTAATCAGAGGAACAAGACAAGACAGGACAGAAAAGCAGTCAGATCACTAGAGATAGCAGGCCATCCATCATTTATAGTTTGAGTGGCCCGTAGAGATACGATATAACCTACTGATAAATTGCCTTGTTTAGGTCTGCTGTGGTGTTTGTATTGGTTTGCAAGGTTGTGCTGTCACTGACACTGTGATGTATTCAAAAACAAAACTGTGCTGCCATATTTGTTTCTGTTTTTAACTGAATAGTATTTGACTGAGGCACTCCCCTTACTCCCCTTTCTCTTCTCTCCTCTCTCCACACACACACACACACACACACACACAACACACACACACACACACACACACACACACACACACACACACACACACACTTGTCATAATGAGTGGGGCAGTTGCACACTGAGAAGCTAAGGATGTAAAAAGTTGTACACCTCAAACACATACACACACACACACACACACAAACCACAACAACAACAAAACAACAAACGGGTGAAATAAGTCTTTGATATTTCAATTTTTATTTTATTTTATATTTTAGAACACTGTCTTGGCAATCTGATCAGTGTTCATATCATCTAAAGTCTGCACAACACAACTCATAAAGCCAAATCTCTCATGGCAACCATCCTCTTAATGTGCACTCGCAACTTCATCATGTCATCTCACATGACCTGATTGGCACTGACTTGATTTGGACAATGGTGGGCAGCCAGTTTGGCACCACCGGAGCAGAAAACCGGATGAAGGAATGGACAGGACTGATGTCAACAGAGACTAGGTGGGTGGATGGCTGGGCAGGCCAGGAACAATTCTCAGATGTATGGCATAACTAGGATTGGTGTGTGATGTCACACTTGCACCTGCACAAGCATGCTTACCCACACGTGCAGGCCTATCAGTAATGTCAGAACTTGATTTGATGATCTTGTTATCCAACACACACACACACACACACACACACACACACACACACACACACACACACACACACACACACACACACACAAATGTGTAGGCCTATTAGGTATGTCAGAACTTGATCTAATGATCTTGTTACCCAGCACACACACACACACACACACACACACACACACATGCGCGCGCCTATCAACATTAGGATTGTGAGAACCTGACTTAATGATTTTGTTATCCAGTATCTTCCAATTCCCATTACAAGGGAAGGGCGGTAGATACTGGGTCTTTTCACAGCCAGCCCTCACCCATGAGGAAGTAAATTTTATTGACACCATACATACATATATATTCAAAAATATATGAGGGTTGTTGAGGTGTGTGTGTGTGTGGGGGGGGGGGGGGGGGGGGGGGTAATTGTAAACATCAGGATTGTCAGAACTTGCCCTTATTACCATATATACACCTTCCAAATCCAGCTACACCCTCCAGGAGAAGAACTAAAAACAACAACAGGTATAACCAGTGTATACTTTGTTGGGGTGATGGGGGGGTGGGAAGTGGTGGGGGGGGGGGGGGGTTAAAAATTAAAAAGGGGTGGGGGCAAGTCAAGCAAAAATGAAAGTCTATGGTACAGAAAGAAGCCTGGCGGGCAGATGATGACTGAAGGCTGCAACACGCCCAAAAGACAGAAGCGGCATAATTGGCAGAGGTGAGGAGACATTAATATTGATGCTTTAGTGTAGCTGCCTTCCGGCTGACCCCAACACACACACCATTCCCCGGGGATGGGATCTTGGTCCAACTGTCTACACTTGTACAATTACTGAATTTCTTCCCCTCCTGCCCCTGTGAGTAATTAGCATCTCCACAAAGGCAGTAATGGACACCGAGCAGGCAGGCATTTTTGAGCAGGCAGGCATTTTCGAGCAGGCAGCCATTTTCGTCTCCTTACCATTCTATTTCTTGCTATTAGCCAGATTAGCTCAGTTAGCACAGCGTCTGACTGAAAAGCCAACCATACTATACTGATGCAGGTTCGAGTCCCTGGTGGGGCAAGCGATTTTTTCTCCCAGAGCCAAATTCTAGTGCAGACTCTCTTATGGTGTCCGTACAGCGCATGCATAACATCTGAAGTAATGTTAAAAATTCCAAACACTAGCAGCCATACCATTGTTCGGACACAAGAAAATACTACACACACTGATAGGAATGGGTAGCACTGCTCTTGCAGCTGCTGTGCCTTAGTTAGGTAAGGCGACCCAAATTTCCTGCAAGGGACAAAGAAATAATATATATATATATATATTAATGTGCGTGCGTGCGTGCGTGCGTGTGTGCGTGCGTGCGTGTGTGTGCATGTGTGTGTGTGCTTGCGTGCATGCGTGCGTGCGTGCGTGCCTCTGTGTGTGTGTGTGTGTATTTCACAAAATCATTAATGTCCCCTCTGCTGAGAACCCAGAACTATGACAAGCACCATTTTTAAAACCATGCAGCCCCCCCTCCATCCCCCACTGCCACCCCCAAACAAAATCATTGGTAGATAAAAGGAGGAATAGGGGGAAATGACTCGGTTATGAAGCAGGCAAGTTTTGACACTGACTTCCGAGTGTGAGCACGCACATATGTGCACATGTGGTGGTGGTGGTGGTGGTGGTGTATGCGTGTGTGTGCGCACGTGTGCCTGCCAAAGCAAAAACAAGTAGCAAAAATAACTAGGTGTATTCTGTTCTTGAAAAAGAGCAAAACTAATATGAGATCGGATTAAAATTAACTTTCAAAAAAGAACAAATCTAAATTCAGATCTGACATTTCAATCATAAATTGCCTATAAGGACACATTATATTCAATCTACACCCCCCTCCCCCATCCTCCTCCCCCCACCAACTTTCGAAAATCCAGTGTTTGTCATCCCTCCTCCCATTCAGTTAGCTCATCATGTGCACGTGTGCGTGTATTCACGGGTGTGCGTGCGTGCGTGCGTGCGTGCGCGCGCGCGCCTGTGAAAAAGTAGCATAAAATACTTGCATGCATTCTAGTCCTCAAAAATACACAATCTAAACTCAGATCTGACATTTAGTTCGTAAACAGCTCCCGGGTAAAACTGTTTCAAGCTGTGGATCGCAGACTCTGATGTTTTTCATCCATTCTCCAAAGCTGCTCACGGCCCTGACAATGCTAGGCTATTATCTTTTAGCCGGGCCTGAACAATTTAATGGGTATATATATATATATATATATATATATATATAGAGAGAGAGAGAGAGAGAGAGAGAGAGAGAGAGAGAGAGAGAGAGAGAGAGAGAGAGAGAGAGAGAGAGAGAGAACAATTTAATGGGTATATATATAAATAGAGAGAGAGAGAGAGAGAGAGAGAGAGAGAGAGAGAGAGAGAGAGAGAGAGAGAGAGAGAGAGGCCGACTGCGTAGGCCGCGAGTCGCGAACACTGATTGGGAAGACGGGAAAGTGACCAGACTCAATCAAACACAAAAGAAAACGATTACAACCATGCACGTAACGTCAATGTGGAACATTTACGGTGGCATAGCAATCCATTTTGCTGCAATCACGATACCCTCCGGGCATCTCCTTCCGACAAAGGCAGAAGCGAGAAAGGGGAGAGGGAGAGAGGGGGAGACTGACATGGATGGGGGGAGACGGGGGTTGGGGGAGTTGGGGGGGTCCCCCGGTCACACCAGGGGAAGGGGCTGGGAGGGAGGGGGGGGGGGGGGGGGCCGGTGGCAACAACTTCACTTGCGTCTTTTTCACCGTTGGAGTTCGCACTTAAGTCGCGTCCAATCATGCACAGATGGAGCGAACGCAGCCCACCCTCCATTAGAATAAATCGGTTATTCTTTCTGCGCTGTCTAAACCGCTTCCCCATTCGGTCCCGAATGTGTGATATGATTTGTTGCTTTCCTTGGCACGGCAAAGTGTTGGTGATATCCGATCAATGGGAAGACAGCCTGGTTGCAGTGCAGCTCTGATGATGCCGCGCTGAATGTAGCGTCTTCTCCGATAAAT
>JABMCL010001558.1:135000-370000 GCA_018857735.1 Alviniconcha marisindica
GCGCCAACTGTCCGCATCTGCAGGGCTAATAGTATCGTATCCTTGTCTCTGTGGATCAATGCTGACTGAGGTATCGGCGTCAGAGCTTGCTGAGCAGAAGGACAACTTCTCCATGTCTTGTGATCTTGGTCTGCACGTATTGTGAAGGTCTATTTTCGGAGGAATGCTTTGCTTCAAAAGGGCGGGCGGTGGTGTTTCAGCCACGCTGGCTCCAAAAAGCACATTTTTGGTTCAATTGGAACTGGCTGCTTCATTCAAAGCAGTCAGACAGAACAAATATCTTGCAAGTTCTTTAAAGGCATTTGAAGGTTCCCGGTGCATCTGACGTCTAAGTTCCAGAAACCTTGCACTATCGATGTGTGTGTGTGTGTGTGTGTGTGTGTGTGTGTGTGTGTGTGTGTGTGTGTGTGTGTGTGCACATTGTTATATATTACTTATGTACTTGAGTGGTTTTCTGCTCCATGTTTTATTGAATTGTTAAAGTTTTATTGTAAAATGTAGTAATAAAAAAAATAAAAAAATATAAATGTAAATGTCGAGCCGAAAGCAATATCTCTACACAGAGACAATAATCTTGTATTGTTTTGTCTGTGAACCCTCACGATAAGTAAATCAGGACAAAGAGTGCCAGAAACCTCGAGAAAAAAACCCTGGGGTCAGACCTTATAGGAAAATTACACAGACACGGGACTGTGACGGTGCGTAAACGTCAGCAATTTCCAACCATCTCTTTCAAAGCAGTCGGGCACCCCGCCTCCCCAACGGGAAGAGGGGAAAGAAAGGAGCAGGCAGGCGTAATTGTCCTGTGCTGATAATGAATTCCTTTAAGTCAGTAGAACAGCGACCCAACGTATTCAGGTCAGCAGCCTTTCAGACACCTCCCCGCCCAGAAATCCGTCTGGTACCCTCCGAGGAATCTGCCCCCAGACTACCGTCCAGTTGTTGAACAAGTCCACAAAGGTCTTGTCCAAGAGAGAATCCAATGAACTGTCATGTAGTGCCGGCCAGGGCTCTTTTTCCAATTTCCATCTTTCAAAGAAAAAACACGGGCGCTGAGCTAGCGGAGAGCGGAAATAAGAAAATAATATCAGAATGCGGAATCTGTTGGACGCACGCCCCGCTCACGCAGTTCAGCAGCGCGATGACTGATGGCACAGGAAATAGAAGCCTGCAAGTAAAGGGTCATCAGGACCAGCTTAGCTGATGGAGCCACGACTGTGGAAACAAATACGGTGGCTATAATTATAGCCTTTCCCACTGAATCTTACTCCTGTCATCCGGAGTATCTATATCTACGATCTGTGGAGAGAGAAAATTAAAAATATACACACACACACGCAAACAAACAAAAAATGGGGGGGAGGGGGGGGGGGGGGGACTCGTGACGGGTAGAGAGAGTGCAGGAGAAGGTAAGGGTGGGGAGGGGTAGGGGATGGGAGGTACAGGGGGGGAGGGAGGGGGGACTCGCGACAGGCAGAGAGAATGCGGGAGACGGTTGGGTGGGTGATAATGATGGGTGGGGGTGGGGTGCTCGAAGAGAGAGAGAGAGAGAGAGAGAGAGAGAGAGAGAGAGAGAGAGAGAGAGAGAGAGAGAGAGAGAGAGAGAGAGAGAGAGAGCGACAGAGACAGAGACAGAGACAGAGAGACAGAGACAGAGAGACAGAGACAGACAGACAGACAGAGAAGAGAGATGCGTGTGTTCGCTTCATTCAATTTGACACACACACACACACACACTACACACACACACACACACACACACACACACACACACACACACACACACACACACACACACACACACTACACACACACACACACACACACACACACACACACACACAGAGGCAACCCCACTGACAAACAGTCCATGTCTGTCTGGCGGCAGCCGCCTTGTACGGAACAGAGGAAAATAATCCTAGCCTTCGTTTCTCATCCGCAATAAAAGCAAGAAGATGAGAGGGGCGAAAGAAGGGCGAAGTGCTCCGGACCAAAATCAAAATTGCAAATAACTAGTAACTGGCATCATTACAGCCTGACGGGCTTGCTAATGGAACCGTTCAACAGTCTTCGACCAGACACACGCATTAGGCTGGCGGCAATTTGCCGTTTTTTGGAGGAAACTGAGGAGACGGGATCGAGAGGGGAAGTATGGGGAAGAAGCATGCTGCACTGATTACGAATTCCTTCCAGTAGCAGAACGATTCGAGTTCATTGTCCACTCAGGACCTCTGGACCCTGTCTTATTAAATGGTAAAAAGAAAAAAAACCCCCCCCCCCCCCCCCCCCCACACACACACATACACACAAGAGAACAAAAAACGCGCGTTTAATATGGGTATTTTTGGGTTTGGGTTGGGTTTGGGTTTTTTTTGGGGTTTTTGGTGTGTGTGTGGGGTGGGGGTGTGTGTGTGTGTGTGTGTTTTTGTGTGTTTTGTGTGTGTTTTGTGTGTGTGGGGGAGAGAGAGAGAGAAGAGAGAGAGAGAAAAGGGTGTGTTGTGTGTGTGTGCGTGGTGGGGGGGTTGCGTGGTGGGGTGGGGGTTGGGGGGGGGGGTTTGGGGGGGTTTGGGGTTTTTGTGTTTGTGTGTGGTTGTTGGTGGTGTGTGTGTGTGTGTGTGTGTGTGTGTGTGTGTGTGTGTGTGTGTGTGTGTGGGGAGGTCCCTGCAAGTGTGCGTGTGTGTGTGTGTATGTAAATAAATACCGTGGATGCGGAAATAAAGTCTCCCTCTGCTGAGAATCCGGAGCTATGGAAAGTTTCCCCTTTTTCAAGCCAGTTGTAGGTCGGTCAGAACATAGCGCTGCACGCTTCGATCATCTAGAGACAAGAGCAATTCTATTTCTGTCTAATTTCTGTGTTGTTCCGCTTCATTCAACTGTATTTTATCTCCCCCTCAATCTTCTCGGAGCCTAATATGACGCGTGTCACGAACGGTAAATCAAACTTTGGACTTGTGGTTTGATTGACTCTGTTCCACCCTGATATGACTCTCTTGGTTGACCTGGCGTCAAACATCACGCGGCTAATAGATATTCCAACAACAATGAGCTGGATTTTTTAATTTTTTTTTTTTAAAATTTCCCTTTCTTTCTTTTTTTCTTTTTTTGATGTTTTTTAGTGTGTGGGGGTGTGTGTGTGTGTGTGTGTGTGTGTGTGTGTGTGTGGGGTGGTCTTGTGTGGTGTGGTGTGGTGTTGCGTGCTGGGAGGGGGGAGAGGAGAGAGAGAGAGAGAGAGAGAGAAAAAAAAAAAGACAGAATTTTTTGTATACTTGTATATTATGTATTCATACCAGGCGTAGGTGTTGATATCCCAGTCAGGTATTATGTAGTTTCTCCCCGGCGAAGAAAGTCAGCTGTGACAGAGTCGTGCTACCCAGCCTAACGTCGGTGGCACTTCTACGGAATATTTTGCCAGGGCAACATTTGGTTCAGCTGCTGTGGGGTTTCTAACCTGCCCATGACTGTATGGCTTTGGATTTAACTTTTTCAAAACTCCACAGTCTACAACTCACCCATGTCACCCACCCTTCTTCTGCCGCTCTCTTCAATGGTGATTGTCACATAACTGACAACGAAACCGCGAAAAACATGAAGCAACAGCTCGCCCTTTACACCCCTTTTCGCTTCCTCTACACCCCTTTTAATTGCCGCAACACAAAAATCGATTAGACGCGACAGGCAAGACGAAGCACAAGAGGATGCGACCAAAAAAAAAGAGAGGGGGCGGAGGAGGGCCATGGGCCAAGTCTGGAGCCAGAAGGAGACTGGAGTGGAGCAGGGTGGAGAGAGAGAGAGAGAGAGAGAGAGAGAGAGAGAGAGAGAGAGAGAGAGAGAGAGAAGAGGAAGAAGACAAACGGCACGGGCCAGGTCTGGACCAGTAAGAGTTAAATTAAGGGAAGTGAGGGTGGCACAGACAGGCAGAGCAGTTGTGTATGTGTGTGTGTGTGGTTTGGGGGGGTGGGGGGACGGGCAAAATGGGACCAGAAGAGAGTGGGGGTGGGCCGGGGGGTGGGGGGGGGGGGGTTTGGGGGGGAAATCCAAAAAATTTAATGGGGGGGAACCAATTTTAAGCCAAAATTGGGGAAGGAATGGGCCCCCCCCCCCCCCCCCCCCCCCCCCCCCCCCCCCCCCCCCCCCCCCCCCCCCCCCCCCCCCCCCCCCCCCCCCCCCCCCCCCCCCCCCCCCCCCCCCCCCCCCCCCCCCCCCCCCCCCCCCCCCCCCCCTCAAACACATTTAAAACCCCCACCCCCACCCACCATCTTCCACCCCTTGCATCCAAACACGGTAATAATGTACTTTACTCCAGACATGCCACGTTCGCTGGAAAGGTCGTGAAGAACTGATGCAGAGATGGCAGCTTACTCGTTTGAGAAGTATTCAGGGTACAGTTTTGAAGCGCATCAGGTATTGGGGACGGGGTTGAGGTGGGGTTCAGGGGGTTGTAGCTGGAATGATGAATCTGAAGTGGCATTACACACGTACAAGAATCAATGGACAAAACTCATTTGAATCGTTAGTTAAACTAAACAAACCGTTATCACCTGCAGGACAAAAAAATATATCAAATTAATTCAAAAGAGGTAGATGTCACTTCCGGTATATGTGACTATAGCTTAAATACTGCAAACGGGGGGGGGGGGGGGGGGGGGGGGGGGGGGGGGGGGGGGGGGGGGGGGGGGGGGGGGGGGGGTTTTAGCTTCCTGATCATAGACAAATAAATTATTAATGAACTTCCCTCACCACCTAAAAGTGTCAACAAATGTACACACCAGTGTGCTGACTTGCTGTTGAACATTCTAATTTCAGATTTTTGCTGTTGAACACAACCCGCCCCCCCCCCCCCCCCCCCCCACACACATCAACACACACACCACACACACACCCCCCCCCCCCCACCACACAACCCACACACCACACACACACACACACACACACCACACACACACACACCCACACACTGGGTGAGGGGGGAGCCTAGAATAATCTGACTGCTGCGACGTGCGACGTCAGCTCAATTTCGTGTCTGGGGCAGTCTGCCAGTCGTAAAAAACGATTAGCAGGGATTCTGACTTGCCAGTGGCTATAGGAAAGGAGTAACAACAAAAAAGTTATAAGCCGATAACGTCCGGTCCGCCCATCAAAATATCACAGGCTCTCCCAAAATCATCACCGCCATTTCCTAGGGAGCCGGGCTAGTCAAAAAGTTTCTGGCCTTCGGTTAATAATCTCTCTATCTCTCTCCCCCCCTCCCCTTTTTTTAAAAAGTTTTTTTAGGGTTTTTTGGGCTTCCCCTTCTCTCTCTCACACAACACCACAACAAAACACACACCCCAACACACACACCACACACCAACACACCACACACACACAAACAAACAAAACAAAAACCCCAAAAAGGTTTTTAAACCTTCTTTGGGGGAAAGGTCCCGGAAAGCGGTGCTCAGTGTCACACCACACACCCACCACACCCCCCCACACCAACACACCCCACACACCACACACACCACACACACAAAACCCCCCCCCCTGTCTAGTGAATAGGAAAGCACCCGGAAATATTATTAGCATCCCCTCTCCCCCCACCCCCTCACACCCCACCAACACACACCACACACACCACACCACACACACACACACACACACACACACCCCCCACAAAACACCACACACACACCCACCTGTTCGAAAAGCTTTGCCCCTTTTCTCCCCCTTCTCCCCCCCCCCCCCCCCCCCCACACACCCCCACACACAACACACACACACCCCACACACACACCCCACACACACACACCCACCACACACCAACACACACACACACACCACCAAACACACACACACCACCCCCACCCACACCCACCACACACACACACACACACCCCCACACACCTTTTAACAAAAAAACCCCAACCTTCCATATTTTTTTTTGCTTCTCTCTTCTCTCCCCACACAAAACACACACCAAAAACCCCACACACACGCACCCCCCCCACAACACACACACACACACACCACTTTGAAAAAAACACTGTCTGGTGAACAGAGAAAGCCCCCGGGTATTTTTTTTTCCCCCCCCCTTTTCTCCCCCCCCCCCCCCACACACACCCACACACCACACACACACACACACACACATACACCACACACAACACACACAACACACCACCACAACACACACACACACACACACGCCAACGTCCTCCCGTAACCCCGTTCCACACCACGAACAGAGGAACACTCCCCCTCATATCCGATCTTCCAGCACGCAATAACTTAACAGTGATGCCGGTCTGACCTCGACAGCTGACCCGATGAAGACGACGACGGGCCTGGGACACAGTGTTGCGTGCAGTGTTGCGTGCCCCTCAATTCCATCATCTCCCCGGGACGGCCCATTGAACTGTGCTGGCATACAAATCACACGCTACGCTGACCTCCACGGCTCCACCTTTTCCCTAGATGAAGAACTCGCGTGCAAGCCAGACCGACAGCATGGAATTTCGTCATCAATATCGCTCGATCCATACCAGCAATCTAATTTTAATTCCACACAAACTGCTCGGCTGCATGGTTCTTTAAAGCCAAGCCGTCCTATTGAAGCAAACTTTTTTGTTGTGGTTTTGTTGGTGGTGGTGGCGTATTAGATCTTGTTCGTTGGTAAACAATTGTATTAACGAATAAATAAACGGAAAATCATACTCCATTAACGAATAAATAAATAATACACATAATGTACATAAACAAACATGTAACATGTAAGAGTAAGTAACTTGGTGTTTTACGCGAGTCAACCAGTGCGGCTGTATCAGAGCGAAACACATTTGGTCAGCACACAACAAACGCTGAAAATATCTACATGCTAAAACTGGTATATCGTCAGACTGTTAAACACAGACCTAAAAGTGAATAAAACACAAACAGAACCAAAAATGACCCTAAAGTTTATAGCCTGAGAAATATTTTGAAAAAATGAAAACATAAATAAAAAACAAAGCAAATAAACAAATATATGAAAAGAAGAGAATACACAGCACAGTTATAGATGTTAAGTAAGAAAACAGAACAGAACCGACCGAATTAAATTAGTTAATTTCTCCATCTCATTTGCTACACAGCCAGTTTTTCCTACTGGGCTTTTCATGTTTCGTCCACAAAATAATACAGCACTGATAGTCAATGTCTCTGACACGTAAACGTCGCCAAGGTAACGACGGCTGCAACAAAATCTACGTGTTTTTTCGTTTTTTTCTCTCTTTTTTTCTTTTCTTTTTTTCTTTTTTTTCTTTCTCTCTCATGGAAATAAGAAGGGCGATAGAAGAGCTTTGGCAGTCGAACCTTGATAATCACACTGATTAATCACCAGAGGCGGATCAACAATAACAAACGCGATTAATCCTCCTCATTTTCAACTGGATAAAATGCTCCAATAAATGATCCGAATGCTGCCCCGAAGCCAAGTGTAAAGCAACTCATCTCCTGTTTACCACCCTCCTCTGAATTATAAGAGAGATGGACTCCTCCGCCTTGTGACTCGGCAGATGACGAGTCTCGCAAGTAAAGCACATTACGATCAGGCGAGAATCCAATTCATCACTCCACGTGTTGACGAAGCGGTACTACGTATGAGCAAGACATGCGATCCCGGGAGAAACGCAATTCGGTATCGCTCCGATAAATTGAATTCGGACCTATTGGTACCAATTCGCCGTAATTGCTTTTTTCTTTTTCTTTTTTCTTTTTGGTGGGGAATGGAGGAGTGGTGGTAGTAGGAGTAAATAAGTAGCCTAACTTGGTTTTTTACGCCAAGTCAACCAGGAGGCTTATGGGGTGGGGGTGGGGGAGGAGGCGCACCCGTCTAGACACCAGCTAGCACAGAACATGCTACAAGGCTGTGCGCGGCGTTAAAAATGGAAGCAGTCTAAAATGACTGGATGATTCAAAGTAATTTTCAACAGAACGAGGCCCAGAGCGCTCGCGCAGAATCAACACGCAAGGGAGTTAATCAACTCTCGCAAGACGTCACACAAACACAACAACAATGACCTGAGCCATTAAATACAAGGTACATAAACTCAACCAGAGGCACACCCTCAAATGTTTTCTGTATTCGGCATCATTATAGATTTGTAAACAGCTTCCGATGTTTGGGAGAAGTGTCCAGAAATGTTGCAGGTCTGTTATTCCACTGTCTCTTACCGTTTTGACAACCGCAGCAAGGAAGCGCACAACACACAGGGAAGACCATAGTCGATAGATACGCCACTGTATGGTGACAGCATTGACACAGTTCAATAATAATGGTTCATTATAGATCTGTAAACAGTTTCCGGGTTGGGTTGCTTGAAGCTTGAGGCTTGCCTGACAGATGTCAGGGCTGACATATTAGGAACAAAAGACAGTTTCTGATCGATATTCGCCCTAAAAAAACAAAAAAACAAAAACACGTCATGACTGACTGGCAGTTAAAAACGAATTATCGACCTATACAATCGGTACAGTTTAATTTACACGATCCAAATTGCACCTGACAGTTTCCCCCACTCGAACCAAAGCGTCACTGGATTCCCGAGAAGCTGTTGTTGTGGTTATTAGTGACAAAAGATTGAAGTGATGCCACATGTTTAATGTCTCGACTGTTGAAGCTGAGATAAACAAACAGAACACAGTGTTCCCTTTTATACATTACCCATTACCCCAACCTGTTAACCTTGCCCACATGAGAAAAAGCAAAACATTTTGAAGCTCTCTACCCCCCCCCCCCCCCACCCCCAACACCCCCCTCCATCTCTCTCTCTCAAACACACACAGGGAAGTAAACATAGTAATAGACTACAGCAAACTGTCTCTATTTACGCATGTCAGATTTGAATGACAGGCTGTTTGCGGAAAACATGGATGGTCCATCACTGCAGAGGATCTGAATCGATTTCTATTGGTCCAAAACATCAAGACTGGTTTAAATCACATAATATTGTTTGTTAACTTTTCTGCATAGCAGTGTGTTGACGAGTTAGTTGTACATAAACTTACATTCACTGAAGTATATCCATACAAATTGCCACCGTATCAGTGATAAAAGAAATAACAACAACAACAAAACCCCATCCAATCAAATAATAACCTGAATGACTCGAGCTATCACCACTGGAGTTTCTGCCCGGGAATCGTTCCTACTGATTAACTAATAGGGAAGGAGCGTATGTACTTACACTCTCTCTCTCTCTCTCTCTCTCTCTCTCTCCTCTCTCTCTCTCTCTCTCTCTCTCTCTCTCTCTCAATAATTATCGATTGGCATCGATTTTCCCACTATGATCATATATATATATATAAAGTGTTTGTAACTGTTCCAAGGACAGGTTGAACGACAGGCGTTCGTGCCTAAACCTTTATCCTTGTGTAATAAAGTTCAATCAATCAATCAATCAATCAATCTCTCTCTCGCTCTCTCTCTCTCTCTCTCTCTCTCTCTCTCTCTCTCTCTCTCTCTCTCACACACACACACACACACACACACACACACACACACACACAACACACACACACCACACACACACACACACACACACACACACACACACACACACTCATACACAGAAACTGAAAGCGACGGCTCGTGCTGAAAGCAGTTGTAAGGATTACGAATGAAGTATGAATATTCAGGGAGGTGATACAGTGACCATTCAGCTGCCATCAACATTGAAGAGACCGAACAAAATTAACACCCTGTTTTGCAACTAGTCGCTTTGGCTGGGACCAGTGATGCAGTCGATGAATGCTATGAATAATTTAAAGGTGCCTCGTTATACCCAAAGGACGAAGAATATTTAATACACGTACTATCAACACGTCATTCGCAAAAGGCACGAAACGAGACGGCTCTACTTTGACCCGTTTGAGCGGCTTCACTTGCAACACGAGAAACACACAATTAGCGACTGTTTTTGTCTTTTGTTTTTTCTTTTCTTTTACAAAGACAATGTGATTAATATTTTATTTTTTAATAATTCAACAACAACAACAACAACAACAAAGAAGAAGAAGAAGAAAAGAACATGATCAGGGGATGTCAGTATCAGTTAGCATAAGTTGATGACGACAAATCAATCAATCGGCGATACAGAAAATGACCATGATTTATAATATCAGCTGGCGTAACTTGAAGAAGGACAGTCATTCCATAATAAAGACTGTCTGAGCTGTGTCAAGACAAATCTGTTCAAACCGTGTACACGTAAAGCTATACAGCAAACAGTTATCAATTTTTCCACAGCTGGATTGTTTCGCAACGACGTGCCGTCCGCCCAGAAATCGTTCTTGTTGGGCAAGTTTGAAAGGGTTTGCCCATTGCCGTACCTCAAGACTCTCTCTGCACACGCCTGGCTAGCGTCAGCATCGTCGTAAACAGATCACTAATGAGAAAATCGAATTCGCTTTTGTCGCAGGAAACTGCGGTCACAGTTAACAGGCGGAGATCAAAGCTGTGAATAAGAATAGGGATAGGGCGAATCTAATCACCTGATGTCTGACAGGCCTCTCTCCGCGCCCCAAGATCGCTGGTTCCGAGTCAGAGAGAGTCCCCGGAGACAGGGTTTCATTGTCATTACGCATAATAAGGAGATTCGGATAGTGGCAGCTGGTTCGGTCCGGGTCGACAGAGAGAGGGGCAGTGAGTGCGTGCGTGCGTGTGTGTGTGTGTGTGTGTGAGAGAGAGAGAGAGAGAGAGAGAGAGAGAGAGAGAGAGAGAGAGAGAGAGAGAGAGAGAGAGAGTGTGTGTGTGTCTGTGTCTGTGCGTGTGTGTGCCTGCGTGCATGCGCTTGTGTGTGCCCGCGCTCGTGTATGTGTGTGTGTGTGTGCGTGCGTGCGTGCGCGCCCGCGCTCGTGTACGCGTGTGTGACGGATGCGTGTGTACGTGCCCGCGTGCGAGCGTGCGCACGCTATTGACAACGACTGTTGTTTACGGCGGAGGATGCAACGCATGGAAGGGTCACAGTGTCCGAAAATTGCTGCCTGTCTGTCACTATTCGTCTCCCACCCACCGTCCCGTACCGTTTGGACGACCGCCGCAAGGACGCGCAAAGCACACACACACGGAAGGCCACAGTCGACATATACACTGTTGATTAACGTGCACTTCGCACGCTGTTGTCGTTCCGCAAACGGACTGATGGCAGGCGCAACAGTCCAGCTCGGTAGTGGAAGTCTTTCGTATCGTTGCTGAACGCTTCTGGCATTGCGAAAGAGCCCACACAGGGAACATATTTTAGGACCCGGCAATCCAGCCAAGAGTTCCCCAACAACTGACCTCCATGTTAACTAACTCCATTAAGTATATAGCTATCGCTGAGGGGAAAAAATTAAAATGCTGTGCTCGCTTCTGTAACTTTAGAGCTCAGGAGCTATGTGAAAGACAAGGTGGCCGTCCTGAGCTCCCCGTCTCTAATAGTCCGTACGGTCTCTAAGGACCTAACTTTTAACTCTTTCAGTCTCGTTCAGTCTCGGCTACGTATACACACGCGCCTGGTTATCCTCTCATGCATTTGAGAACAACAACGAGTAACAGTTAGTTACACATTGTTTTAAAGTTTTGGTACAAATATTGCTGCAAGGGGGGTGCATTTGGCTGTGAAGTGCATCAGTTTGTTGGTGACTGAGGTCTAAAGCACTGGACTGTGGAATGCAAGTCAGGCACTGGAAGGGTTAAAAAGGGTTACGGATCATCACTCTCATCAGTCGCATTCAATACCAATGAGTTAAAGTGTTTCGTTCATTTTCCATACGTGGCTTATTTTACACCGAAAGTCAGGTTGCCGCCATTCGACGCCTTTTTGCCGCCGCCACTGAATTCACTCCGAAGACGGTCTGACAACAGAGTCGGTTCCGCACGGAGCCTTCATCCCCCGCCTCCCATAGTTACAGTCCCACAAGCTACCGCTCTGACCACCACGTGGTCAACGTCAACTCTCTTCTGACTGGTGGAATGGACGGTGATTCGAGTCTGATTCCAACACTCAAAGGAATGTAATTTGTTTCATCTGATTGCATCTGATATCTGTAAAAGGTCAACACGAACCTGACCAGCCACCGTGGAAGGTCACACGAATTTGGCCAACCACTGTAGAAGGTCAACACGAACATGGTCAACCACTGTAAGGAAGGTCAACACGAACCTGACCAGCCACCGTGGAAGGTCACACGAACTTGGCCAACCACTGTAGAAGGTCAACACGAACATGGCCAACCCCTGTAGAAGGTAAACACGAACATGGCCAACCCCTGTAGAAGGTAAACACGAACATGGCCAACCCCTGTAGAAGGTAAACACGAACATGGCCAAGCATTTTAGAAGGTCATACCGTCAATCCCAACAATGAATCCGCCGTACTCACCCATGACTCCCTCTTGCCCTCGTTGTCCACGAAGATGAGGTGGGTGGCGGTCAGGTACAGCGTGCCGACGGCCGGCTGGCGAACGTTGAAGCGGTCCAGAAGCTTCACGTTCTCAACCTGCAACACAGACGACACGTTCCTTTAGAATTAGATGGACATATATTATAACACAGGTGTAGCACCCAGCCAGCCGCGAAGTTCGCGCCAAGGAGGCACACTACTGAGCAAATCGTTTCAGTAAAACTTTGATTCACCGTCGGACGACACCGACGCAACATTTCCCATGTCAGCGCGAGTTAAACATTCTCATCCACTGTCTACAACACTCCCTTGCGGTGAGAAAGATTTGGAGAGGAGGGAGTTGTGCGTGTTGACGTCGGGGAGTGAGGAGGTGGTGCGCACTCCACTCCGAGCATGGCTTTCCGGCACCTGCCTCCAAGGAGGAAGGATGTCGTAAACCAGTGCTTGGAGTTCTGAGGTGGTGGTAAAGGAACATGAAAGGCAGAAATTAGGCAAGCGAAGTATTCGAGGCTAAATTTGCCCTGCCCCGGGCTTACAAAGAAGGTGCACTGGCCAGCCTGGGGCTCCCAACAGGTGGAGCAGTAACTGATGAAGTTTTTGAGGTCCGTCGTACGGATCGCAGGGAGGACGTTCCTTCAGACCCAGGCAAATCACATCTTTACAATCTGTTCTAAGTAACTTACACTAGTTACAGCTCACCTTCGCACAAGGACGATAGTTTTTGCGATAATCTGCTCATCAGAATTCAGTGAGATATATGTATGTGTATATATAATGGATAGACAGATATGTAGATATAGTGTGTGTGTGTGTGGGGGGGGGGGGGGGGGGGGGGGGGGGGGGGGGGGGGGGGGGGCGGGAGGTACGCGCGCCCGCGTGTGTATGTGTTTCAATGACGCTACACGACAAAAGGAAGTTCACCCTCGTCTTCTCACAATGATTATTGGATTGATTTTTTTTTTTAAATGAAGATTTTAAATAATAAAACAATTGAGTGACTATATTACCATTACCCATTCATCTACTTGCGCATCATTATCGCACCGCTGTGTCTACGTGGACTCAGTAAGTGCTTCAGCATGGAAAAAATGAATTAACACTGACGGAAGCAAGAGTTTCTAAGACCAAAGCACAAATACAGTATCATATACATGCACAACCCATATTGCATAAGGCCAGGGAATTGTTTTCCCTGTAACAGACATCTCTTGGATCTTGACGTTCCGTCAACCGCATTGGGTCACCCAAGGACGGTCCCCGTCATGACATGTATGTGAGGTCATGCAGCTTTCTTCAAAACCAAACACAATACCATCTGAACACACAGAGTGACGCACGAAAGCTCGCTCGCAAAAAAAGTATACATAATCCCTCTTCCATCAGCCAAGTCCAGAACCCAGATATTTCCTTTCGCTTTCTTTTCTATACCTTCCCATTTCTCTGCCAGCCTCTTTTTTCTGTCTTCTTGGTGACAGCCTCAAACGCCCTTGTTTGTTGGGCAAACAAGAAACCCAAAGCCCAAAGAATGGAATAAAAGAGTTTCTGGAAGCGCTGTCGGGTTCCTTTTTTCTTTTTTCCATTTTCTTCATCTTTTTCTTTGGTCACTAGACGCTATCGCTGACAGCCCAGTATCATCGCTGGTCTCTGTCAATACTGGGCAAGCCATGAAAGAATGAGAACCAGCCGTAATCATTAAAATCTATTTTGCTTCACCATGTCTGCATGACCAGCCATCACCAGGTGAAGGCGATGGCTGCTGCAACTAGAATCCTTGCGATCCCAGCTAATTTCCTGTAGGATACACTACAGTAATGGCCAGAGTTTTTCGTCCAATCATTTACAAGGTTGGGCATTTGATCGATAGAGTTGGGTGGGTGGAGGGGGGTGGGGTGGGACATTTATTTTTAGCGCTCCACAGCATGCACTTTCTGTCGTCATATTCACGAAGAAAACGTAACCTGATGCAATGAAAATTGCGCAGACCCAAAAACCCAACAACAACAAAAAACGAAAGCATTCATTTCACATTTACCATCACATGCTGCGGAGTTTGCTAGAAATAGCGCCGCTAAGGCAATGTCCTCCCCCCCCCCCCCCCCCCTCCCCCCACTTTTCTTCTCTTCTCCTTAGATCATAGCATAAAAACACAGTTCATATTACATTGCGAGATGAAACTGATTTCCCTTTCACAACATGTTAGTCACATCAGCTTTTTTTAAACCTGACACAATACCCAGCTTGATTACACAATATACAGATGCACGCACATTCATCACCCGCGAAAATGTTTACTTTATCCTTCCTTCCAGTCCAGAATCCACTGATTTCCTGTCACTCCCTTTTGTACACCCCGCCCCCCTCTTTCTCATCCCACCCCCTCTTCCACCTTTTGTTTTTCCTATTCTTTTTCCTATCTTCAAACTTTGTGTGTGTGGGGGGGGGGGGGGGGGGGGGGGGGCTTGATTAACACACAGATGCACGCACGTTCACCCGCCAAACATGTACTTTATCCTTCCTTCCTCAGCAAGTCCAGAATCCACAGATTTCCTGTCACTCCCTTTTCTACACACACACACACACACCCCTTCTCCCTCCCCCCCCCCTTTATTTTGTCCTTTTTATCTTCAATTTTTTTAGAGGGCAGCTTAAAATGCCCTCGTTTGTTGGGCAAACAAGAAGCCAAATAGCCCCCCCCCCCCCCCCAAAAGGACTAAAAGAGTTTGCTGGTTGAGCCGTACTCACGGCGCTTTTTTGTTTGTTTGCTTGTTGGTTTTTTTTTAAAGCTGGCGCTGACAGCACAGTATCGCGGCTGGTCGTCGTCGATACCGAGGAAGCCATGGAACAAAGAGTCTCTCTCTCTCTCTCTCTCTCTCTCTCTCTCTCTCTCTCTCTCTCTCTCTCTCTCCAACGTGTCTGACTAGTCACCACCAGATGAAGACGGTGTCTGTTACAATGCTTGCGAAACCAGCTAATTTCCTGCAAGACAATGGCTTGACAGTTTTCCACAGAACCATTTTAAAAGGCGTTGGCACTTGGCATTTTACCTGTTATGGGAGAAACGCATTCATCCCTTGAAGCTCCACAGATTATACTTTTTATCTCTCGTTCCTTTTTTCGTATTCATGAAACAACCATGATCTTTGAATAATGCCATAGAAACGATGCACAAGCATTTTAATTTTCACTTACTGCCCGTATCCTACAGTCATCGAAGATAATTAGGTTAGTTAGCTACATTACATTTCACACAGAATCAATCACAAGGGTCTTATTACTATTAAATCAGGATGAAACCCAAATCATCAAGTCACAAGTAAATGAGTCATAATGTAAGACATAAAAGATTTGTAAAAAAAAATTAAAAGAAGAAGAAGAAAAGAGAAAGAAAGAAAGAAAGAAAAAAAAGAAGAAATCTTTAACTCGTAACCATTGGTTGAAACAATCCAGAAAACATGTACCACTGCGGAGCATTCACCCAGTACTGCACTGTCAAGCAACAATCTTTGAGTTTAATGCTGAGGTACTGCAGCGATTTATTCCCTAATCGTATCCAACAGTGAAGATGATTATCATTGCTGCTGTTTTGAAAACTTGATGCCTTGCTTCACGTCACATGAGATCGTGTTTACAAGTATATAGGTTACTGAGCAGCTACAACAATTCGGGTATTCGTGGGTGCCTTCGTGGAATGCAGACATTCGGGTGTGTGTACGTGGATTGCAAGTGTAGGGGAACACGAACTGTACGCGCGGAGACCGCTTAATTACTTAGAGTTGTACGTCCCATTAACGGCACAGGGTCACGTCATCTCAAGTCTAATCACACATTCACTCTTAGTCCATACTACCCCCAAACCGGAAGTCACCAAAACACCAGTTAAAAAAAAAAATAAAAAAAAATAAAGCTGGCTCACTTCTACACGCTACACAATCAATAGCACACACAATCACGCCAAAACAGTCAATATTTAGCAGATCTCAATAACTATTTACTTTTCGTCCGACGGTCAGCAGCGGCATCACCAGAATCAACAGCAACAACACCCCGCTCCACCCTCCCAGCGAAGACATCAAAACATTACTCGCTGCTAGATGCGAATGCCTGGTAACACTGACATAACACTAGAGTCGATTTGTTAAAAATCCATTCTGTTTGAATCATACCCTTGCTTGTGCAACTACAAAAAAACATAAACACACAAGTTAACATTACCAAGTACTGAAGTTTCATCCCAAAGCCACTAGGCACTTGCTCCCAAAACCAAGCAGGCCGGATGACCGCGCGCACACAACTGTGCACTGCTACCGTCCACCCGTATAAATTCGCCACCCTGATTTGTGCAAGCGCAGCCAACAACGTGACATGGCGACTTCATCTTCATTTAGCTGTTTCCGGTCGACTCGTGATTGAAATGTCAAGGCACGAACGTACTTGCACTTCAATCGATACAACTTCACCCGCAATTTTTATGTACGTGGCGTTCAGATTTGCACGAGTATTTACATAAATCCAAAAGTCCACAACAAAGCTTCAACGGACGCGTTCGAAACGAGTTCCGCTGCTCCACGCAAATCTATGCATTTTTCTACCAGGTAGTTCAAAGACTGCTTTCTTTCGTCCTATTAGACGCGATTTTTTTTAAAGCGTTCGTGTGCTTTGGTCTGTTTTCTGAGCGTTGGCTGAAAATACTGTTTCAAGTCTTTCTTCTGTTTTTGGTCTTGTTATTGTCCTGAGATGTCCCTATGTGGATGACGCCACGTTAAAATCCAAGAACTAATTAACTTGGTCTTTTTCGGCTAGCAGAAACATTTAATTGTTCCCATCCACACCACTCATCCCGACGCCCCTGCGCCTAGCATCAACACAACTGACAGCCACGACACGCTAAACAGCTGTCAGGTCATCCTGCTGAGGCTGAAAACCGGGCACCACGAACGGACTGCACATCACTTCAACAAGATGAAAACAGGGCAACGCTGCTTCACTGACCAGTGAGCATCTCCTCCAACACTGCCAGCTCCAGGACACCCTGCGGAAGACCACCTGGCCCGATTGAGGGTCTGTCTCGGACGGAGAAGCTGCACGGGGACCTGGCAGCCCTAAGGAGGCCGTGGAAGCTGTACGGGGATCTGGGAGCCCCAAGGACGGAGAAGCTCTACGGGGATCTGGCAGCCCTAAGGAAGATGTAGAAGCTGTACGGGGACCTGGCAGCCCTAAGGAGGATAGAGAGGCTCTACGGGGACCTGGCAGCCCTAAGGATGATAGAGAAGCTGTACGGGGACCTGGCAGCCCTAAGGAGGATAGAGAAGCTGTACGGGGACCTGGCAGCCCTAAGGAGGATACAGAAGCTGTACGGGGACCTGGCAGCCCTAAGGAGGACAGAAAAGCTGTACGGGGACCTGGCAGCCCTAAGGATAGAGAAGCTGTATGGGGACCTGGCAGCCCTAAGGAGGATAGAGAAGCTGTACGGCGACCTGGCAGCGCTAAGGAGGATAGAGAAGCTGTACGGCGACCTGGCAGCGCTAAGGAGGACGGCCGCATTAGTGAGAGGAGATGGTATTTTTGTCTATCCGTGGTGGTAGCGACCCTGCCGCCGGAGGTCCTCGGAAGAAGACGTCACATCGCTGGTTGGCTATCATCAGGTGAAGACCCTGCGCTGCTGCTTGGTGGAGTTCAGTTGAACGTATTCTTGTTCCACAAATCACGCCACCTACTGAGCTTCCTCCAGATGAGAGTGTTACTGAGTTCCAAAGCCAAACTAAGTGAGCGTTCCTTCCAAAAGCAGAACGCCTCTATAAAACCCTCCATCAATCCCACTAAGTGAACTCTCATACTGAAGGCTTTGATCAGGCGAAGGGGAGGAAAGAAGCATTAAGAGCAGGGACACAACCAGAAGTACGAAGAACTTCAAACGCTGAGAAAATGTGTTTATTACTGTACAGTGATGGAAGAGGAAGAGGATGCCATTTAGTTTGATACTCTTTGAACGGCCTCAGACAATACTACTGCAATATTCCCAGCGTTGACCAGGCCGGGGAACAGCAGCAGCTGCGGCGTTTTTGTCGGGTAACGAAAGCAATACACTCTATTAGACACATTCATGAAGTGGATGAACTTGGTTTGATAAAATATTCCGGTTGGAACCTTAGCACATCTTCCACACCGTATTCCAAGCGCTAACAACTACACTGATCAATGCCCAAAGCTTAACCCCTTGTTTGCCCTTAAGGTGGCATATGACAGTAGACTGGAACCTTCGAGTTGGTACCTTAGTACTGGTTTACTTGTCGTGGAAAAGAGCAGGGTCTTTGGCAGAGAAGGGGTCAATGCTGAATCAACCACACAAATTCCAGTACTAGTCTCCACCCTCCACACCCCCCCCCCTACTACTCATCACATGTAAGAAATCAGTGTTTTCTGTTGACATTCTTAAGTCGAACAACAAAGCATCTGTAAAATCTGCCCCTTTTCCATTTCAGCACCCAACATAATTAGATTCGAAACCTCTAGTACATATATAATGTCGAGTCAAAACACATTTTATTCAATGCTATCTCCATGTGAGTTTAAGTTGAAATTTCTTCGCCTGCCCATGCAGGCCTCTGACAACAAGCTGCCATTGTGTGCATCAACGCCTGCTTCACAGCGAAATAGCACAGGTTCTTGCCAATCGATGCTGGCAGAACAACAACCCTCATCCATTCTGGCACATTAAAACCTGATCCTGCAATTCTTCGTGCTGTTTGCCAAAAGCTTAGCCGGCCATGGTAGACGAGATTGAGAGCCAACACCGAAGTCATACAAAATTCACGGCAACAGGATTTGTCTAGCGACGAGACCTCACACCAGCGTGTCGGACAAACACGGTACAGACAAAGGATGCAGCAGCCAAACAGAAGCTGGAAATACAGTTTCCACCTTGATTGGACAGATAGGATGACTTCGTGTTGACAGTATACGGAAGCGTAGTCGCCAGTAAATCAATGGGAAGCTGAAAACCACATTTACTGCAAACAATACGAATGTTACCATTTGCTGTGAATAGTAGAGAGGACCGATTCTTTTAATACTGTATATGCCAGAACAGTTGTTTTTGCTTGTTGTTGTTGTTTAGTGTAAAGTATAAAACTGTACTCCACCCCTCCAAAATACACTCGCGCGCGCGCGAGCGCACGCACGTACGCACGCACACATGTGCATCTTTTCCAAAACGTCCTCATCCGTTACGCTTATTTACTTATTTAGAACGCAGCTAGCGTAGCATACGGACATTTTTTGCCAGTGACTTTATTGCACATCACTCGTATATGGGACAAAATTAAGTAAAAATAAAAAGAATTTAAAAAAAATAGTACACCGAAGGACACAATCATATACGTTTTTATTTTACGCATCAAATTCTGCCTTTTTTACTTCTTGCGCCCCCCCCCCCCCAAACCACCACCACACTAACATTAAGTTTCTCGAGAGGTAAACGTATGAGATAACCCCAAAACTAATATAATCCATTTCCAGTAAAACCCGTTGAACTCTTGGACTGAATCCAAACAGAACAATACAAGACTGAAGAAAAAAGGAAACTCTCACTAGACGCCTATACAGTCACAAAGTGCATTAGGGAATGAGGCGACCCGGGCGGGCCAGCCATAGCCATAACCACGAATGCCAGTTCCAAAGCCATAACCCCCACAGCCCTCACAGCCGTCACAGCCGAAGCTGCCCAGCAAATCCACACACATAAAAAACTTATTTACACCACGCGGTTTCTTAGGCTACCCCCCTTCGGGAAATCTTGCCCAAATGAGAAGATGGGGGCGGCGTAGGGGTTAGGGGCAGAAAGGTCACGACAGGCTGCAACTGGGACCCGACGGTCATGCCGGTTATCGCGGAGCAGTAGCCGCGGGTGCCAGCGGTTGCCGAGACTACTGACAATTGGCGCTAATACTCCTGTGCAGCGCGCCACTCCACAAACATCCGCCAGATCAATAGCTCTGATTTGTCGGTCGCAGCTGCGCGGACATCAGAGGGCTAATTACAGTGAAGGGGGGCCGAAGCACAGCATTACGAAGCCGAACGTCTTTGTCCTGTACATTATATATACCTGCCCGTTTTGCTCCCGCACGCAACGTCAATGCCCAGCGTCTTGGGCAGGACGTGGTGTCTATAATGTCAGCCCGACGTCTGAGGGCATTAAGCCCCACATAATCATCACAAGGGCGTGGGATCTAAGGCAGTCTGTGGACAAGCACGGGGTCCGGTTCGGAGTTTGCGGAGGATTAGACAAAGCTGAAAGCCCTTGACCCCGCCTCCCCTTGTATATTGACAAAGCTGAAAGCCCCCCCCCCCCCCCCCCCCCCCACAGGTAGACAAAGCTGAAAACCCTTGCCCCCACTCCTGTATGTAGACAAAGCTGAAAGCCTTTGCCCCCACTCCTGTTGTAGACAAAGCTGAAAGCCTTTGCCCCCACTCCTGTTGTAGACAAAGCTGAAAACCTCTGCCTCCACTCCTGTATGTAGACAAAGCTGAAAGCCTTTGCCCCCACTCCTGTTGTAGACAAAGCTGAAAACCTCTGCCTCCACTCCTGTATGTAGACAAAGCTGAAAGCCCCTGCCTCCACTCCGATCCTGTATGTAGACAAAGCTGAAAACCCTTGCCCCCACTCCTGTATGTAGACAAAGCTGAAAACCCTTGCCCCCACTCCTGTATGTAGATAGCTGAAAACCCTTCCCTTGCCCCTACTCCTCCATGCCCCTACTCCTCTTGCCCCCACTCCTGTATGTAGATAGCTGAAAACCCTTGCCCCTACTCCTCTATGCAGACAAAGCTGAAAACCCTGGCCCCCACTTCTGTATGTAGACAAAGCTGAAAACCTGTGTCCCCCCAAGCCTGCCCCTCGGCCCCCTTCCCGGAATGTAAACAAAGCTGAAAGCTTTCGACCCTCACCCCTGTATGCACTGAAAACCCATAGCCATCCACCCCTATGGGTTGACAAAGCTGAAAGCCCATGCCCCCCCCCCCCCCACCCCAGTGCTGTAGACAAGCTGAAAGCTTCCACAGTCTTTTTAGTTCCCAAACCTTTCGGAGGGCGCTGGCAGCGTAGGTGGACAGATGCGCGGAGATAAGGAGTGTCCCTTTAATGGCGTAACCAATTCTGGCAGAGTCTGGAGCAAGGATGCCGGATCAGCGAGGCATGGAGTGTGGTATAAACATGGCCCTGCATTATATGTAAGTCCTTGGGTATACACCTTCAGTGTGTGAGTAAGCGGCAGCAGCGCATGGAACCGGAAACGGTTATGAAACATTTCTTAGGAAGCAAAATTAATCTGTTGATGAGTTTGTTTGCCTCTGGTGCTCGAACTTACGCTCGTACTGAAATCTCCCCCCCCACCCGTAACAGTCTTCTCACAGGTATATATATGTATATGTATTCCCTCAACCCATAACATTCTTCTTCTTCTTCTGAAAGAAAGAAAGAAAGAATGAAAAGCAAAAACGAAGGTTATTCAATAAAACATTCTGACTCCCATCATCGAGTTCGAGCCTATGCTTACACTGTTACCGGTGCACCTCGATGCACGTCAGTGTACCGTGAAGTAATATGTAACATAAGAGAGGCAAATTTGGCCAAACTAACACGGAAATCCGAGTCGGAGATTCGCCCTGATATAACCATCATTGTAAAAACAAAGTTCCTTCCTTCCGAGCCGAATAAACAAGGGCCCCTCCCTCACCCCCGAACTGACATTAGTTTGTGTTATACTACAACTACAAGACATTGTTTCAACATCCGACTTCTATTGTTGGGTCTCTCTTGTTTTAGGAGCATGTTTTGTTTGTCTGTGCACCCGATCAACCATAGCAAAGAGTTCTAAAAGACAGAAATGCTTCCGATCAGTATGCATGTATACCGAAATTTAAATGGCTGCAAAATCACAAGTTTTCACAGAAAGGTTTTCACATCATCTGAATAAAATGTTAAACAACTGTTACAAAATATGCTTGAATATCCAGAAATAACGGTTGATTGGTCGTTCCTTGACATCTGACACCCAGCCAGCCGCGGTCAAATTAGGGTCAAACATGTTCAATTGAATCGCAATGCTGATTCGCTGTTCATGTAATGCGTCGCTTATTGTTGCAACAGAACTAGGGAAAGTGAAGCTGAATAAACCTGGACGGCAAAAATGAGAAAGGGAGAGTCTTTGACAGCACTTGAAACACGTAAAGCTACATTCCGATCTGAACTACTCCACACTTAATAGTGGGAACATCTAATAATGAAAGCTCCAGGTTCTCAGCAAAGGGTGTATGTTTGTGTGTGTGTGTGGAGGGGAGGGGGGGGGGGGGTCCTAATTTCTGCCTCCGCGGCCTCCCCCCACCACCCCTACCCCAAGAGGGTATAATTTGGATGGGGGGGGGGCTGGGACAGGAGGGGGTAGGGGCGAGGCATTGCGTGCAAACACAATGCGCCCTGACTGTGTGGAGTGCTGGGTTAGAGCCAGAGCGTCTGGACAAGAGGATCATTGGTGACTTCTGCCAGGACCCTCAGTCAGGCTCTTGGGGCTCTCCTCGGGACCCAGAGGACGATCAATACACTGCGCTGTACACGTTGCCGCAACGTTGCCTTGCGCTGGCAAGTACTGGGTGGGCACTTTACTTCTCACATGCATGCATATGCTTTTTGTTCGGGTGGACTGCCTGTGGGTGTGGTGAATTAAGTTCTTGGGAGAAAATTGGTGAAACTCTAGAGTCTAGAGAAGAAAAGAAAATCGAAATTGGTCAAACTCTGCAGCATGGAAAAAATCGGCACAAACTAGCCTTGGAAAGCTAAGCTTTATCCTAGAAGACCGGTCTTTCTCCAAGAAGTAGAAGGGATATTTTAAAAAAATCTAATAATAATAGTAATAACAACAACAACACAAGCAGCAGCAGCAGCAGCAGCAGCAGCAGCACCACCACCACCACCACCACCACCACCACCAACAACAACAACAACAACAACAACAGAGAATTCTGCTTCAAAATGTCCTGTTGATTTTATTTAAAATTAAAAAAATACACTTTCGTCGATGACGATTAACGGGACTGTGTTCACAAGACACCGTCGATTGTCAAAGCTGGCCAACCGGTTACCCGCGGACTCTTTGATCTAGTTCTTTGGCAGACGAGAGCACGCAACGTTCGTACGAGACATCAAAGAGGAGGTGCGTGCAACAGATGAACTAGCCACCTGACGTTGTTTTGTACAGCCGGAGTCCCGCTAATCGTCACTGACGAACTAATTTACTTTTTTTTTAATCAAAATAAAATCAAGGGAGCACTGGAAAACAAAAATCTCTTCTGCCTTTGGACAAAACGTGTTTCGAGATGGCTAACTTCTTTAACGGGAAGAGGCTAAAACTGGGGTGGGGGTGGGGGGAGGAGGGGGGGGGTGAAGGGAGGGTGAAATAAAGACAGTGTGTGTGTGTGTGTGTGTGTGTGTGTGTGTGTGTGAGAGAGAGAGAGAGAGAGAGAGAGAGAGAGAGAGAGAGAGAGAGAGAGAGAGAGAGAGAGAGAGATCAACAATTGGTTCCTCATTAGTACAGAACATCTTATACCGTTCGCTACGCCGGAACATCCGCACGAAATGTACACGGCACAAATTACGAGAAAATCAACCACATCACAACGAAAGCATTGTTCTACAACCGAAATGCACTCATGGTCAAGTATTTGTTTCCTTGTCAAGAACAAACGTCCAACCCTCGCTCGGATCACAATGAAGGAAACATTACTTGTCAACTTTCAAAAAATACTTGTTCCTAGTTGCCTCGGATTTATGCTCTCTTGATGATGATGATGTGGGGCTTCATGTCCTCGGATGTCGGGTTGACTTATGCTCTTTTTTTTTCTTTCTTTCTTTTATACCAAGCAAGCAAGACAAAACACGACAGAATCAAACATCGTAAAATCGACCGTTAGATCAACCGTAACGCTCTGTGGTGAACAAAACGAATTGACCGCTCCATTACAAAGTGAGATAACGGCCAGACAACCGCCGACGGTCATGTCGGGGAGAAAAGCAACGTGAGCCAGAACAGGTTCAGTAACATAATGTAGGTTAAACCTTCAGCAACCTTACAAACATAATATAGGGTAAATGGTGCTATCTCATACGCGCTCTGGGCCGGCATCCTTGTGTGCATCATCACAAATGATGATCATAATGGCGATCATTATCACTAATTTACTGTGGAGTTACACATGAGAAAACCGGCCTATTGCTGTAAACATGAACACTGTCGAATACAGATTATCTGCCATCAAACACATACACACACACACACACACACACACACACACACACTCCTCTCTCTCTCTCTCTCTCTCTCTCTCTCTCTCTCTCTCTCTCTCTCACTCACTCACTCTCGATCGCTCGCTCGCTCTCTCATGTTTGTTTTTGCGACAGCAAATAAGTGCACACTTGTTTTTCCCCCTCAGTTTCTTGAGGTCTGTTGTTATTTGGGTGTAACTTGATTACACAAGCTATTACCTTGATAATTGTTAAGATGAGTCTAATATCACTTATGTGAAAAGACGAAAGGGAAGAAGTCTCTCTTTCTCTCTTCGGATTCGGATTCTCTGCCATCACACACACACACACACACACACACACACACACACACACACACACACACACACACACACACACACACACAGGGAGAGAGACAGAGAGAGTGAGAGAGAGATTTTAAGTATATATCCCATCCAACACAGACCGTAGACAATTTACCTTTTTCTTGGTGTGGTCATCCCCCTGGGTGCCCGCTCCATCGAACAGCGTGTTGCCCATCTTTCTGATCACCGCCCCATTAGTAACGTTGAGGCCAAACTCTACGAGCGACTGACCAACGGACGACCACCAGGACAGCTGACCCAGCGCGCTCGTCGCGCAACTATCCCGTGGGGAGGCCAGCATCCAGCATCAGCGTCCACACCTCAGCCCTACCGGCTGACGACAACGATAACTGTGACGACGACGACGATGATGGCGGGGGCGAAGCGGAAGACCCCAATTAGCGATATTGATCTAGTAGGCACGTGGCTCTTAAACCGCTCTCTCCGTGTACCAGTGAAGGTAGAGCATGAGGAGCGTGGCCGAGTTTAGTGAAAGATCGTCACGATGTGTGCTCGCACAAAAACAGTCAACATATTTGGAAGACCAGCACGCGCGAAGTTTCGACGATCGTTTATCCACTTTACTGGCTTTGAAAGTTGAACACACGCACACGCTACTCTTGCGCCAAGCAGCATGTCCAGCACACGCAGTTGAGTCTGATGCTTTCGTGCAAAGTCGGATGACTGGAGATCTACACAAATCACAGCGGTAAGCGAGGGTGATGACGAGAAGCCAGAGCTATATAATGTGGCTTCTCGTCAAAGACTACAATGAGTGGTGGGCTTTGGTCACAATTACTGCTGACCGTGCCTGTTGATCCCGTATCAACTTCCTACTCAAAAAGGACCTCGACTGCTCAGCCCGCGCGTTGATGTGATAAAAAGAAAGAAAGAAAGACAGAAGCCGTGTAGTACCGAGGCTTTGTGCAAGTCGCCTGTACCACAACGTCTGAAACCGACTCTAAACACGAGAAACAGAAGACAGACTGCCGTAGAAGTGAACACCCACATCACGCCGCAGGTGGTCCGTGTAAAATGGCTAAACAGCGACTGCGGCAAACGCGACTGCACTACAACCAGTCAACAGCATGTATGGAGAGATTGCACTAAAGACTGAAGCCGAATGTCTTATTGAGACTGAACAGAAAAGTGAAGCCGAACGTTTCATCGCGACTGAACTGAAAACTGAAGCCGAAAGTTTTACTAAAACTGAAGCCGAATGTTTTATCGAGACTAAACTGAAGCCGAATGTGAACCGGAATATATTGAGACCGAACTGAAAAACTGAAGCCGAGAATGTTTTACTGAGAAAACGTGTCATGGGGGCGTTCCCGTTCGTGAGCCCACCAACTATTGTTAAATTACCTACATTTGGACTGAACAGCACGTTTTGTTTTAATACTTCTTCAGACAGTCGATACGCAACGGAATAGAATTATTTCCGTCTTCCTTAACTGAACCGCAGAACCACATCTCATTTCCTGCGACGGCAACATTTTTTATTTTTTTAAAAAGATTGTAACTGTAACGTAGTCCGAAAACCAGTACAACAGCCATCTATTTCATTTCCTAGTGCGACGACAGTAGAAAATAGCAACTTGGTGTTTTACGCCCAGTCAACCAGTACGGTTATATCAGGGCGAATAGTCACTAGGTCCACAAAGACTTTTTAGTATTTGGTGGCACTAACATCCCCGCAACAGTTTCCTGTGTACGGGGGAGGCGTGTATAATGACATGCTGGCATAGGGCCAACGCGCCCCACAAGCAGTACCTGGTATGACAGGGGGTACGGATCGAAACTTGTTACCGCTCACTTCCGCAGTTCCACTCTGGGTCCACGGCGGTCTTGGCGAACCGCTGCGTTTGCGATCAAAATTTAAATGTCCAGAGCAGGATGCCGCCGCGAACTGGGTCGCATCGACCGCTGTGGAATCGGCGAAGAATGGTAAATGTAGAAGGTGCGGCTGTTCAATTATGCACGCTGGGGCAATCCGTCAGCCTCTGACTCGCAAGTTAAAGCTCGCTGTTTCAATCAAACGTCGACATTTCCTTCGATTATCGGGGACGGGTCTTTGTAGGTACTTCCTTCACACACGAATCGGTAGATATCACCAGGCGTAAAAACAACCACTGTCTGAGCCTTCAAGCGATCTGGGCTCACAACAAATAACGACCTTGTTCTACCACAAGGTTTACCTGCTTCTCATTTTCGAGGGCATGGGGCGGGGGAGGTGGGGGGGGGGGGGGGCAGCAGGGGGAAAAGAAAAAGAACTGCGCCACCTGCCTTTACTCTCAATCTATCAGAACACACACACACACACACACACACACACACACACACACACACACACACACACACAATGACGCTGATGTACACTGGCTGATGTACACTTCCTTTGCACGCGATCCACTCACAAACCTAATTCTGGAGGTTTCCCCGACTTCAAAGTCACCAGGTCCACGGATACTGCATAGAGGTGCTGATTGCGATATCTGGTTACCCGACAGACTCACCTTTGGCAATCAGAAGCTGTCGATAGCAACAGCGGATCATGTAAAAAGTGGGTATAGCTACCGCGAAATGTCAACGTTCAGCGAAGGAAACACCAAAACCAAGAGAAGTATCGGCATTTTTCTTTTCCTTTGCAGGCGCCACGAGTATCGACTTCTCTAACTCGATGGCCTGTATCCTTCAGTCTCACCCGAATGAGCCAGCACAAATACGACAGGCTGAGACAACAGCACTGCTGCTGCCACCCATAAAAGTGACATAAGCGGAAGCTGAAGGTAAACCTTACAAACAGTCCCTAAGCACGCAAAAGAAACACAGCAGAGGGTATTGAGTCGAGCTAAAATTACTTGTATTTACGACTTCTCTCTGTCTCTTAGGCCGAAGAGTGAGCCAGACTAAGAAGTGTATCATCAATCGATATTCCAAACGCTTCTCTTCAGAAAACTGTCCCACTCATCGCAGACTTTGCCGATTCCAAACCACAGCGACAGTGAGCTTCATTCCATCGTGTGGTATTCGCCTGTGATCTTCACTGAGTCGCAGTGCTAATTATCCTGATGGCTGTTTCATACTCAGTCTTCATCGGCCGGCAACGACGGCAGAGGTCGAAACGGACACCACATAGACCGAACAGGACTATGTAAACAAAAGGAATCATATCACGCGAATGTTTCCATGTTGACACCAGCAGTCATAAACAAGACTCATTTCTTTCCGCTCTTAGTCACGGATATACTCAAAGAACGTGCTTGCAAAAAAAGAAAGAAAAAAGAAAGAACGAAAGAAAACCTACAAAGGAATGAATACTAAAAGTAAACCTCAGTAAAAAAAAAAATATATATAAATAAAACAAAACCTACATAACTTTACTGTTGCACTTTTTCTTCTTCTCAAGATTTTTGTTTTCGAAATTCGGACAAAATTACCGACCACTCATACTAAAAGGGAACTACCATCTATAATCAACTGAATGGATGTCTTTTTCGTCAATTTCAAGAAGAAGAACAAGTAGCTTTTCGACAAAAATAACGATCCAGTCCGCTCTGCAATCATTGGTGTCCATCTTCAAAAAGGCTCATCCTCTCTTGCTACTTCCGGTTACAGAGTTTCAAAGGCTGTTAGCGCACAGAAGAATCTGCATTAACTTCGCACGCTGTTTCCCCGTCGACTCGTCCACACAAAAGCAAAAGACGAATTCTACAACTTCTTACGCTGTTACATTCGTTAGCTCTTCCGCACACAGAATCCGACTCTACACTGACCAACTTCTTACGCTGTTGTATTCGTCAGCTCTTCCACACACAATAAAAGAAGAATTTCCACTGACCAACTTCTTTCCACTGTTTCCTCGTCAGCTCTTCCACACACAATACAGGAAGAATCTACACTTACCAACTTTTTACGCTGTTGCATTCGTCAGCTCTTCCACACACAATCATGTAAAGGAAGAATATACACTGACCAACTTCTTACGCTGTTGCATTCGCCAACTCTTCCACACACAATAAAGGAAGAGTCTACACGAAGGAACGAATTTTCTTGCGCTGTAGCATTCGCCAACTCTTCCATACACAATAAAGGAAGAGTCTACACGAAGGGACGAATTTTCTTGCGCTGATACATTCGCCAGCTCTTCCACACACAATAAAGGACGAGTCTACAATGACCAACTTTTTAGTACGCTGTTTCCCCGTCAAAGGAAGAGCTTATACGCTGAGACCAACTTCAGACGCTGCGTGTCCTCATTCGCGCTCTCTTCCTCGCACACACTGAAGACACAACCGCGATGCCGCAGAGAGGCTTTCGTTTTGCTTCGTTTGCTTGTTTTCTTTTCCCAGTTAGTTCAGCGCCGCGACGAGCAAGCACTGGAATCAATCGCAGAAATTCCACCACCACCACTCCCACAACTCAAGAGAGAGAGGGACATGTCAATGGGAATCAATGAGCGAAACTCCTCTAAAAAGACAAAAACTGCGCGGGACAATCGCCTCCTCCCGCCCTTCACTGCACCTAAAGTGTAGTTGCGGCGCACGTGATGCCCGTCCTCAGCAAGGCAAACACGTTAAAGCAGAGCGACGTGCTGGAGCTTCTCGGCGCCCTGCCCCCGACTCGGCTCGGCTTGGCTGTCTCTTCCCCCCACACCATTGATCTGAAGGAGTGGTGGAAGGCCTGCGCTCCCTTCGCTAGCGGTGTACAGTCAGTGTGCGCGGGGGAGTGGGTCGGGGGGGGGGGGGGGGGGGGGGGGGGGGAAGCGGGCAGAAATCGTTATCCGCTTACAATCCTCAGCATCATTAGAGCAGTGAACACGTATAGCCCGTGGTGGGCGGATGAGGGGCCCCTGGCGAGAGAGAGAGAGAGAGCGCGCGCGCACGGCAGGCTAGGGTGTCTGACCGCTTCTGAGATCAATCTGGAAGACAGGGATACTGTTTCCAGACTTCCTGGTGCAAACGGGTTCTTTGACGTCCTAATGCGCCACGCGCAGGGTGGTGGTGTCCATGTTCCATCGGAAATGACCACCGTGTCGACCGAAGCTAATTAGGTACTAGGCGGGTAAATCAACGTCACCAAATATCAAGTGAAAGTCTGGTTCACTGTTCGCGACACATCAGGTTATCTATGAAGAGATTTGAATAAACCGGGAAGGTTGAAATCAAAACGGCGGGATTTTAGACAGCAGGCTCCACTTAAAAATCCTTCCTACGCATACCCCACTATAGTCGTTTTGCGATGACCGTTAATCCAGGGTTAAGTTTTTAGTCTTCATTGTGCACTTCGATCATCAATGGCAACAACTGCAGACGAGCGCTTTGTCCGTCTCGGTGCAAAAATTGAATGAACTGAGGAATATAATGCCGACCATGGATTAACATGTCAACCTGATCTTAATCCAAAGACTGTCCTGTTCTCTATCTCAAAGAAGTAAATTATCCACACCAAACCTGAAAAAGTTAAAATCAATGAACATTTGAGTAAATTAGTGTTCGAAAGACGTCAGATAAACGCAGCAACAAAGACCTGAATCTGCCTATGTTAACTCTCACCTGGCATGCGAGTAAATAAAGGCACATCAAGTCCAAAGGTACATCCTGAAAAGTAAGTTAGTTACTTACTTTCTTGACGTTTAACGCTCATTCAGCCACTGAAGCCACATCAGAATGGAAAAAAAAAAACTATTTGTGGTATCAAAAGTCTGAATATCTGCCATGACACATGTGGCACTTTATGGCTGAAAAGTACTGGGGAAAATGAGGTTAACTGTACCGAGAAGTTTTCCTGCTTTTGTCTTCAATTTCACTGTTTTCCCAAACTCTCTTCAGCCATAAATGACTAGCGTGCCAAAGTCAATAAATCAGGCTTATACTTGTGATCGGATCAGTCTTGTTTCGCCACCATACGACCATCGCAGTTGACTGGCACTTAAGTTACAATACGAAGTGGCTACAGATCTGCAGTATCCAGTGTGAGCCGGTCTGACTTCGCGGTAAGGTGTTAGGCTGGACCTCGGTTCGAAACCCGCTTCGGCCCTCCTTTAGCTTCAGAAGTTGTGCTTTATGGACAACTGCCTCATGACAGAAATGCCCCTCGCAGTCAATGAAACATTAAAATGGTTCTCATCGCTGCCCATCTTAATGCAGACATCATTCTGCTGCTGACAGTGCAGCGTTAGGTATAGTTCACCCCCCTACCCCCATCCCACCCCCACCCCCACCCCGCTCCTCACCGCCCTCTACTGGGATCTCAGTCCCACTCCGGAGACAACTCGGCGTCAACGACAGCAATAGCCCGCGACAAAAATCACACGGTCACTCTCCTGTGACAAAACACCCCATTGCGGAAATCCGACAGGTCCTCGGGGACAAAATGCCATCAAAAGCAAGTAATGCCACCTTCAATTTTCTGCAGGGAGCTGCTCTGTACTTGTCGTGTGAGCGGTTTCTGAAGTCGGTCTCGCGTTTTCCCATTTCCCCACGACAAGTCGTTCTTTACGGCCACATTTCATGTGAGAGTCTGTCCACCGCGTGCTGCTGGGTAAAGGGAACCAGGATGATATTGAGGGATGTAAGGGGGGCGTAAGGGTTCCGTGTCTAGCACTGGTTACTGCTCAAGTGTTACTGTGAGTCGGATGGAATTCTTCGCTCAACATATTAGTGGCAGAGAGTTCCTAAGGCAGCCTCATTCCCTTTCTGTTCCAAAGAACAGCTAGTTAGTGACTGGATTTTAACGTCCCGCCAGCCGCACAGGGTCTCCCCAGTACGATCGAACTCTGTCGTAAGTACATACATTTTTCGGAACTCTTCTCATATGTAAATCCTTTCTCAAGTCAAATCTGCACAATGAATCCAAATATGAATCAAAATATATACACACCAACATCAAACACAAGTTTTCGAAGTTTTCAAACTATCTAGTTGCTGAATAAAAGCCATCCAAAAAAGCCTATCCCTTAAAAAAACATTTTGGGTAATTATCTGGAAACAAGTCGGGAGAACGGAACATTAGCAGATGGGGGGAAAAGAAAGAAAAAGACATGACAGAAAGAGCAACGAGCTAAGGTTTAAAAAAAAAAAAAATCATTTATTTTTATTTTTAATCCGGAGATACGAAAGGGAAATCAAATGGCAACCCTGAGATTCCAGGAGGGTTATGTCGGACATCCTTGTCGGGAGACAGACGGAACTTGAGACACAACCTTCGGGGTAACACGAGTGGCAGTCGGGCAAGACATATCCGATTCTGTCGAGCCTACATGTACATAAATGTAACGTGGGCCTACAGGGTCTTAAAGCATGGAGTGACGGGGAATATGGATTGTGGGGGCTTTAGCAAGTCTATCTCGCATGGCCTATCCTGGATGGGCCTTGCGGGGGTAAAAAGATGATGAATTTTGTCGTAGTAATGGTCGAGAGGAGATTCAATCGTCTGCCAAACCTAAATCTGGCCAAGCACCACGAAAATGGCACTCTGCTTCCTTCGGCAGGCTGTCGTGAGCCGGTCTGGCTTCGCAGTCAGACGATATAGGCTGGTAATTAGTGGACGGCTGTCCTTTCGCTTCAGAAAGTGTCATTTATGGACACTGACTTGTGACGCTGCCCCTCACAATTAATAAAACATTGAAATGGGTCTCATCGCTGCCCAACATAATGCAGAAATCATTCTGGTGGTGACAGCTTAGCGTTAGATACAGTCCCCCCCCCCCCCCCCCCCCCCCCCACACACACACACACATACTTCCTGGGATCTGGGTCCCCACCAGAATCTCTCCGGGGGAAAATTCGGCGTTAAACATGTCTAACGAACGACTGAACTTTCGGTAGTAACCACGAGAAAACCGTGTGGACCACGAAGTCAGATCAGAGTTGATGCGAACAGGTCATAAAACGGAGGAATAATAATAATGGTCATTTCTATGGCGCATGAAGGAGTACTGCCTACATAAAGGTGGTTTTAACGCCACCGTTCCAGTGAATATCGTACACAGCCACACTTGTCAGGGTCGGGGCGGGAAATGCCGGGAGGGTTTCGGATGTATGTGTGTGTTTTAACATACAGAGGCTCCAGATAATGTTATAGACGGAGAGTAAGTGGAACGCGCGCATGTCCGTGACCGGTGATATTAATTATCAATGTCGATGATGACTGTGGTAATAAAACAACGGAAGGGACATGGATACTTAATTCACATGGTAATAACTGCATTTTCGTGCTTGAAACACGCAATGTTTAGTTGCTCTGGAAGAAAACAGACCGCTTAGTCGACAGACAGACGAAGAAGGGGGGGGGGGGAGAGTCTGGCCCCTGGGTATTAAAACGATTTAGCGAAAAGGCCCAGCAGACGGACTACATCTCTCCGGTTTTGGACTCATGCTCAATCAGCAGCTGTCTGATCAATGCATATGAACACAGTCAAAATGCCATGTTGACAGGCCAGAAAGGCTGTTTGGGAGGGCTGAGGCGCCGCTAAGAATAGCCGCCAGAATCACCATCTACCCCCAGCAGTAACCTACGGGGATCGATAGCAGCATAATCATAATTGATCTGTTCGACATATATTTTCACTACACTCAAGAGCTGAAAGGATGGCGAGGCAGTTCAGACTGGCTTCGTGTGGGGTGAGGGGTGTCGATGAAAATGGAGAAGAAAAAAAAATGAAAAGAAGGGATGGGGTGGTGAGTTGGGAGGGAGCGCTAAGTCCACAGGAGTATGTCAACAATCGACGAAAGTCGCCTATGACTTGCTGTTTTCAGTAATGTACCGGCCTAAAGAAAATCAAAGCGTAAGTCAATACCTGCATAGAAGAGTGATTATAGTTACGGGTCAGGCCATACGAGTGAAACATTATGTGCGTGCGTGCCTACTTGCGTGTCCGTGCCGAGGGCTTTGGACGAGGGAGGAAGGGGGAAACGTCACGAGGAACTGTATCTCCATCTCTCTCGTGGTGGTTGGTTGGTTTTGAATATTTTACGTCCTTTCTCGCTGCTCTGTACTGTGCGCTCGTAGACGTGCGCTTGGGGGCATCAAGATGGGATATATATATATATATATATATATATATATATATATATATATATATATATATATACACACACAAAGATATAGAAAAGTATCCGCGAAGGGGAAGGGGAGGGGGTGGCGAAGCGGTGCACACCGACATGTTCCAAACACTAGCCTTACTTGTCCACTCCAGTCTATGATTTCCTTACTGTTTGGCGCGCCTTAATAAATTTCGGGATATCCTAGTGCTCCAAAGTTTGTATCATGGGTAAGAGAATATGAGGGGGCGGAGCGGTTGGTTTGGGGGGGGGGGGGGAGGGGCGGTAGAGCTTGCCGGACGTTCAAACTCAAAGCCACGAGCGGTACATGTCCATCCGGCTGGAATGACCACATATCTTTTGGGAAGACATAAAAAGGCTAGTACGTTATGAGAAGGTGGTTCATGTGGTATGGAGTTGGTCAGAATACAATTTTGCACGCTTCTCCTCCTGTGTGGAATTCTGTCTTCTTATTTTCTTCCTTTACATTCCATTCAACTTCGTCGTTTCCCAATCGTGTTGAAAAAATAAATGTTACTCCTTCATGCACGTTAAAGAATTCACTCTTTTTGTATCAACTGCAATCCCTGGCAAATTTGGACTGGCACATAAAAAAGAAAGCAAAAAAAAAAAAAAAAAGGCTGGGATGTTGGGGTGTAGACTGGACAAAAAAAAAAAAAAAAAAAAAAATGTGACGAAAGAAAAAGAAAACTGAACGGCGACCTGTCACAAAACGAAGACGAACGCAACGAGAAGTGTGTTAATGTTGTTGCGGGTCGAATTCGATTTGCGTCTGCCGGATCGGCTGCTGGGTTCCAAATTACGGGCAAGAAAAAGTGTGGAGAGAGCGAGGGGGGGGGGGGGGGGGGGGGGGGGGGGGGGGGGGAGAGACACACAGAGAGAGAAACAGACAGACAGAGACAGAGACAGAGAGACAAACACACACACACACACACACACACACAGAGAAGGGTGGAGGGGGAGAGCAAAACAAATAAACAAAAAACACCACACACGGTATATATGTCAACCAGCTAGACGGTCGCCGTCGATTTTCTCTCCATCCTCTTTTCCACGTAGACAGCTCTTCAACAAAGCGTTAGGAAGCTAACAAAGCTGTCCCGGATGTCTGAGACTGAAACCTGAAAGCAGTACATAACGTCACGACTGAAGATCGACTCACGGTCTAGGACAGCTGTCACTTGTGTTCTACATTTGAATCGCCTGGTGAAAAACTAAAGACAAATACAGGAAACCCACTGTTTGCGCTTTGGGACGTAGAAGTGTGTACAACTAAACGAGGCAAAGCTGTGTAACTAAGGCAATCGCTTTTGAAAAAACAGATCATGACACATGACATTTTTCAGACTGAGACTGAGCTACATTCCAAGGCCGAAAACTGAAGAGTGAATCGTTAACAGTTCCGCGTTCTCAGTAGAGAGGATCTCAATTTGTGCATTCGCAGTACTCGATCACGAGGATGCGTGCTGTACATAAAGAAATACATACTGAGAACGCGGACCTATTAAAGATTCACCCCTCAGTTTTATCAATATATATTTGTAACACTGAGGAGTAAATCTTTAATAATAACAGCTCCGTGTTCTCAGTAGAGAGGATCTCAGTTTGTGCATTCGCATTATCCCATCGAGGGGATGTTTGTCCTACCTATATATTGGGTGATTCAGGCGGGGTTGTTAACTCCCTTGACTTTTGCCCGGCATCGCTTAAGTCCCTTGGCTGCTTTTACTTCCGGTGCGTGCTTTCTTCACAATGGAAGGCGGTGACAATGAATTTGCGAATTTTACACTGCCAACTTTAAAGGCATTTTTGGAGGCCCGTAGTCATAATGTGACTGGCAATAAGCAATAACTTGTTGCTCATGCTATAGGATGCCCAAAAACGCATTTTTTCTACGAACTCGCGATCTTCTGGTCAGCCCCAAAACGACGCAAAGACACTTTTTTTCCACCCATCATCCCCTTTCCACGGTAATTTTTGCAAATGCAACAGTATTGGCATTTGTACTGCTTTGCGATTCTAGGTTCAACTTCCACTGTTATACACAGCGTAAAGCAACGCCTACTCAGAAATCGGCCCGGAAGTGCGCTGCGACCTCTCGCGACTTCTTGCGCGAAAGATTACAAAGCGCATTCACTCTAGCAAACCAGCTTCACTGAATCGCCCAATAAGTAAACATGGTGCTTAACGTCCACAGAAACCATAAGGCTTATCAATATTAGGGTCGGGGAGGAATGGGGAGGGGGCATGGAGGTGGGGAAAGAGGGAGATATACCTATCGCTACGCTGTCACCACCAGAATGACTCCTGCATTAAGATGGGCAGCGATGAGAGACATTTTAATGTTTATCTATATCTCTCTAGATATAGCCATCCACCACCAAGCAGCTCTCGGCGTCTGTGGCGAAGGAGAAGAGAGCGAACTGCAAACAAAGAAGCAACGTGGGAAGTCGAACAGTGAGGACCACCTACTGTCATCGGGAGGCCATTGGGCCGAGTGCTTTATATATATATATATATATATAAAGTCGGCAAAAGTGGGATGCCTGGTTGCTCATGTTTCTTCGTCTTACTTCCTGGTGGTCACCTTCAACACGCCAGTGTTAGAATGGCAGTATGTTTGAAAGGTGGTATTGCGGCCTATACATAGCTTGGCGGTATTATTGCCTATAGCAAGCTGAATCAACACACAAGGAAGTAATTAACGCTCGAATTACGTAACACAAGTACAACAACGAAGACCTGAGTCGCCTACGGTAACTCTCACCTGGAATGCGTGTACATAAACTCCACCTGAGGTACATCCTCCAAATATAGCATACTGAGTGTTTAAACACACACACACACACACACACACACACACACACACACACACACACACACACACACACACACACACACACCATTCCGTATGGAAGAAACGGACGGAGGCAAAATAAGCAAACAGTGCCGCGAGCAAACATAACTAACCATTCTGAAATATTTGTATTTTTGTACAAAAACGTATAGTAAATCAAAAGCACAGTTTGGAAGTGTCATTTCTTAATCACAGCGTCACGTCACCATCTCTCTCTCTCTCTCTCTCTCTCTCTACATATATATCTCTCTCTCTACATATATATATATATATATATATATATATATATATATATATATATATATATATATATATATATATATATGTGGAGAGAGAGAGATTTATTTTTATTTTTATGAACACGTGTTGAGCGCCTCACCTCGAAACGAGCCCTACGCGCTTCACAGTGGCAACTATAGCGCTCTGGTCGTATGCGACTTTGAATGAGCGACTGTAGCTTTACAAAGAGCGTTTTGAATACCGATGTGGTTACAGCGCTGTTTGGTTGTTACATAGCTGGTTCCACGTGAAACTGATGATCATGAGTCTGTCGCTCTCATGTGATTCTGGTTAATAAAACAGCTGGAAAATTAGACTGGAACTGACATTTCGCCACGTATGTTTGCGCCAAAGCCCACTCCCTCACTACCCAAACCACAATATTCAAATTATTGTCCAGGCGTAAGACTATCGTGTTTTCCGAAAGCGACTGTTACGCTGCAAACTACGGTCCATCATGCCGCCAGCTGCCAGAGTTCTGTTGATCTCGCATCGGGTTAGTTTGCTATGTCCACCCGAGGTCCTCCATATCACAAAAGCGCATTAGCCAGCGTACTGCCATACCGTCAACGAGAGCAGTCAAGTTGTTTACGGCGGCAGGTTTATGGGGAACTGTTACTACGCACGGGAAACCTGCCAAACGAAGCCAGTACAATCTCGTATACAGTCTTCTTTGTTAGTATTAGTCATGTTCTGTGTTAGTATTAGTTATTTCAGTTGATCCTGACGAGGACATGCTGCATCAAAACGTTCAATTTGTTTTGTGTCCGTGTCCCGTCTCCTTTTGGTAAGTAGCTTCCTTCTTCATTACCGCGAATCTCTGTCGTTCAAAACGACACCAGATGGCGTCTTCTTGATTGTCACTCTTTCCTTCCACTTAATTTACGTTGTTTCATGTTTTCCTTCCATTTTAACCAATTATCAGTTTACGAATCGTCGTTTGATATAAAAGCCCACCAACCGCCGTCAACTGTACGAGACAAATAAACCTTCGCATTCTTGATTTGCGTAATCCTTTGGTTCTTTGTGTGCACTTTGTTGCCGACGTTATAATAAAGTAAAACATGCAGCATCCCATTCAAAGAGTATCGCTCCCGCACTGAGGTATTGCCGACGCAGAAACTGAAGTACTTGCCCTCATCTGAGAACCAAGAAACTATTAAAGCTTGTCAATTCAACTGGACAAAGTCAGAACGCAGCTTTTCTTACTTTGCCTACTGCCGGGACTATACTTTTCTGATGTTTTCCATCTCTGTTTATTCAAATTCATTTTCACCCAATCTTCACACACACACACACACACACACACACACACACACACACACACACACACACACACACACACACCACACACAGAGTGACGTATATCATGAACAATGAGTTAATTAGTCCTTGGATTTTAACGTGCTGTCAACCGTACAGGGTCACCTCACAACAAACCAGATACACATTTTTATTTTTCTCTTCTTTTTCCTCTTTTTCCACCAGTTCAAAACAGTCACTAACTGACCAGTCAACAGCTGGACCACATTTCTCAACACGACACAATCAACAGAAAACGCAGCGAAGTCAAAAACGATAACCAACCAGCACGTCTCAGTATTTACAATTAATCCAACTACAACTGACAGAATGTCACATTTTCCACAAAGGAACCCCACGCAATATATACACTGTCTGAGCAATGTGTTTGTGATTTACAATTTCTTTCCCCGCCTCCGCTGAATAGTATGGGGGCGAGAAAAGCCTATAAAATCGCCAAAACATGAAACAGACTTTACTTGAAATCAGGTGACAATTATTTGGTCCCGATACATTATCACTTTCGGGGCTGGTGCATTAAACCGCAAGTAACTCAAGTACTAGTGCAAAGCAAACAGTTCATTAACGATCATTTACGCCACATGCACATTCAGCATCGTGGCAGCCAGTAGGAAGCTGGTCTGAGCAGCGGACCATCTGTTTTAGGCACACACTCCACCCCGTCCTTGTTTCCATGACAGCATGCCTCGTCTTCTGACTCTAATGAAATTCGTCTGAAGGAAGTCTCTAATTCACAGGAGACTTGACCTTTAGCGGTACGTCGCAGACAGGACGTGTGAGAAGAATGAAGAGTGAAAGACACTTTCGACAATATGATTACAAAAGTCTACCACACAGATCTTCCTTTTGCAGTCGCAGTTCCTTTCACTTTACCTTCATGGGTAGCCAAGACAAAAAGCCAACCCGTTTCCTTTCATGGGTATAGCCAAGACAAAAGCGACAGAACAGTAATACGTTTCGTAAAATAGTTAAATCCGAAAGACCTCTGAAAGGCTAAGCTGCACGTCACTCACTTGAAGAAGATGTCATACTTAGACTTAAAAATGAAATCAGGACAAGAAAACAGATACTGTCTCTGTTTCTTCAACTCTATTCTTCAATTCGGAGTCATCATTCTTGGGTCTCGCGTGATCGGTTATTAGTCACTCATCACAGAATTGGCATCAATAATCAACTACCACCCCCACCCCCCCAACCCCAAAAAAGGAGGAAGAGGAGGGGGTGGAGGGGGGGGGGGGGGGGGGGGGGGGGAGAAGGAACACTAGGCAGTTCATTCAAAAAATGCCGAGACTGACAATTAAGGCGAGTCGTAGTTCGGGAACCGACGCTGTCCCGGCAAAACAGTGAATGTCAGTCCATCAACGCCAAACGACACCGTGGTGGAGGGAACCACCGGTGCCGGTAATTGGCCAGATGGCTCCAAGACAGGCACCGAGGGTTTCCATCACCCATGGAAGACCCCAAAGACGCCGACAGGCTGCAGCAGGCAGGAAGTCATTTCACTAACGAGTGTCCGGTGGCGGCTATGAAAAGGTATTTGGCATAAAAGAGGTAGCTAGCTTCCGAAACAACATTTGGGTCTGAAAGCAAGGGGGGGGGGAGAGAGAGAGAGAAAGAGAAAGGGGGGAGGGGAGAGGGGGGAGAGAGGGAGAGAGAGAGGGGGGGAGGGGGGGGAGAGAGACAGAGACAGAGCCAGAGAGACAGGGGAACAACGAGACAGAGAGAGACAGAGAGAGAAGACAGACGACAGGGACAAAGAGACAGACAAAATAGAGTGACGGCGGTAAAAATATTTAAAACTCGAAAACTTTATACCATTAGAGCCATTCGGACTTGTTTAACAGCCAGTCCTTGTATACTACGAACAGGTCAGAACAAACAAAAATTAACGCACTTTTCGACCAATATAACAACATACACATACGAGACGGCTCAAAATTAAATATTAATTTACACATTTCGTTGAAAAGAGTGAGAGAGAGAGGGGGGAGGGGGGAGAGGAGGGAGGGGGGGCTTTGAACAGCCAAAAACAAATCAACGATTCTTAATGAGATCAGTCATGGCGGATCACGAAATCGGAAGCGAGACTGAGCCCAGTAGCCTACTGACCTGGGGTCATTCTCAATGAGCCAGGCCATGGCTACGTAGTCACGAGATCCAAATCGAGATAGGAGTGCCATGTAATGCACATTCCAACCTCGTTTTCGATCTCGTGACCCGCCGTGACCTAGCTCGCTTTCGATTTTGTCACTTTACGTGACCTCCTTCGTGAATAGTCTCGAGACTGGTCCCTGGGAGAAACGCTTGGGAGCGGCCATAATTACAGTGTCCTTGAGGAAATCCGGGCCAGCACCGGGGTGTTCTAATTACGGAGAGCCAGTGCACAGGGCCGCAAAGAAAGAGGAGACAAGCTGAACGAGCATGGACAGTGTCCATGTAATCAAACAGTTGTTGACCACAGCCATAAAGCGTGATGTTAAGATTTCCCTTGGAATGCAGTGTGCATACTGAGAGCGGCTGGCCAATGAAGCCATGCCAGCACGTGCGACCCTGCGGCTTGAGTTGGGAACCTCCGAGCTTCGAGTGGTTCACCACAGCTACTCAGCGTCACCTGTGCATCACCGCAAGCAGCCATGTGAATAATTCAGCAAGCGGAGGCTTACTATCGCCTGCCTGCTGGAGGTGTCCGGACCCCGCTGCTTAAGTAGGCTACGGTTTCCCGGCTGTGCAGCGAATGAGCGAAGCACGGAGGTTTCGCAAGGTTCAGTTCATGCTCGGTTGTCCGCCAAACAATTCAGTCATTATAGGTCATGTTTAGTTGTTTGCCAAAACAGTTCGGTCATTCTGAAGCCCCCGTGCTGGACAGGTATGCCAGCATTAACCATATATATATATATATATATATATATATATATATATATAAGAGAGAGAGAGAGAGAGAGAGAGAGAGAGAGAGAGAGAGAGAGAGAGAGAGCCACACACACACACACACACACACACACACACACACACACACACACATCATCATCATCATCATGCCTCAATCAGCAATCATCGCAACAACGACCCCCCTCTCCCCCTCCCCCCCTAATCAAAGTCAACAACTACGTTTGATTCTACCGCGCACGTCAGCAAATGACATTACAAAGTATCATCCCAGTATTAAATTTATTTCAGGTCAATTCAGTTCAAAAAGGTACGTGTTCGCCCTAGATTAAAGACAGAGATGAGAACGGTGCGAGTGTGTGGGTGTGTGTGGGTGGGGGGGGGGGGGGGGGGGGGATCCGACAGATCGGACGAAAAAGCTGAGTAATGAGATTGCTCGACATCGCCCCGAACTCTGGACGGTTGGGAAGTCGGTCGCGGTGACATGGACGCCATTTTGCTATCAGAACGCATCAGCACACTGAACAGCTCGCCGGAGATTGCTAAACTCACAGTGAAGGACCCGCACAAAGACCTGGTGGCTGATCAGCTCCGTGTCGGGTTGATGACGGTAATGACTCGCCACCAACGTCTAACGATTCTGACATCAACAGGGAAGGAAAATCGTTACTTCGCTGATGTGGAACTCACTTTGAGAGCGAAGAGTTGTGGCTTACTGCCACCGGTCCTTTTTGCTTTCTGTCACCGAGAACACCAGCAAGGCTTATTAAAAGCTTTCAACCCTGCGGCGCTTTGAACAAATCTGAAAGACTGCGATAAGTCGCCATGACAAAATCTGCGATAAGTCGCCACGATGCCATCTCTTCTCCGACTTGGCCGCCTCTCAAATCAAGACAAGGGCAACACTGCGCTTTCTACAAACGTCACTGTTAAGACACACTAAATAACCTACCGGCTTAACATTGTTCCCATGTGCAGAAGCTCTCGGCTGTCTCACCTGTGGACCTATATATATATATGTATATATATGCAGGTCCATGGTCTAACCCGCTGGCCTACCCGATACCCTTTTGCAGAGCTGGCTACAGGAACTCTTCACTTTTTAACCAGCAGCTGTCGACTGGAACAACCTCCCACTGGAAGTAAAAACTGCACCCACCCTTTAACTGTTCTAGTCCCGGTTATCTAAGTTCATCTAAAAAGGGTTTTGCCACCCCCAACGACAGTGTCAGAATCTTCAACATCACGAAGTGGTCACTTAATTGGGGGTGGGGAGGGGGGGGGGGAATTTATTGGATTTTAACGTCCTGTCAGCCGCACACGGTCGCTCAGGACGGGAGAAGAAGAAGACGAAAAAGGAGGAGGAGGAGAAGAAGCAAAAGGAAAAGAAGGCCTATCAATCTGGTCATTACTGGAGTCGCTAACGTTAATGTAAATTTGTGGCTTTCTGTCAGCTGTCTACCACATTTTCTGTTGGCGACACTGGCGGCAGACTTAAAAGCTCCCATCCCTGCGATGCTCTGGGCAAATCTTGTGTTAAGAGCACCCATCAATCGGGTCGTTACAGACGTCGTTGTTGATGTGCGCAAGCGCTTTCCTTGGGGCGCCAGTGCTCAACAACGACCTACATCTCTAGGCCTACATTCAACTACTGTTTCAAATCTCACTCTATGCACTATGTCCTTTGGCTTTAACTGACTGAATGGGCTGCTTACTAATCAGCTGCAGCGTGTCTGACGTACTCATTACAATATAACTTGAAGGAACGGTAAAAATCCAGACGAATAACTTTGCGAGAAACTGGCTGCAGAATGGGTCATATAATAAGCAAACATTTTCACAAACGATTATGACCTGTGACGACGATCACGGTCTGTAGTGTTGTCTAGACTGGCCCGGCTCGTGGATAGACATGGGCAAAAGTGCTCAGAACTCACAAAGTACATCACTCGACCACAAATCATCACATTTCCAATAATTATACGTACAGCCACCACTCTCACCAAAACACTGATGCAACAAAAGCGCTCCTGGACATAGTCAGTGTCCGCAAAAAGGCGCGCATGCGCGCATGCACGCACGCACGCGCACACACACACACACACACACACACACACACACACACACACACACACACACACACACACGCGCGCGCGCGCCGCGCGAATCTAGTACGAGGTGCTGCTAGTGGTTGCTGTGTTAGAAATCGATACGGGGTACAGCAGATAACAAAGGCTGACCGATGAAGACTCGGGGTAAGAAAACAATACGGGAGCTTCTAGCCTCTGGGACAATGCTAGCTCTCATCAAGTCTGAATCCGTCCCTTACGTGCAGACAGACACTGTGTGCAGACAAATGCATCTCGTCGTGGCATTTCTACCGCTTAACGATTTGCACCCAGGAACCTCTACATGAAAGTATATTCCAACAAATGTACGCTATTAAACTATTTGAGGATAAGCAGTGAAAATGAGACTTGTGTTGTTAAGATGTTATTTGAACAGAAACGAATGGCGCGTGCAGGCGTGAATCGATACTGATAAAGTGCACACCAAACAACAATAATCCTGGCAAAATAATAACGTAAAGCGGACATTTTATAACACAATCCACCACAACAAACTACAAAGACATTCAACTTACTTTTCTTTCTTTTTGACCCAAGATATCTGAGATTTAACGCAAGGTCACATCAGGGTGTAACATAATTCAACATCAACAACAACAACAACAACAACAACAACAACAACAAAAAGGAAGGGGGAAAAAGAGGGTAACAGGCTATTTAAAACCCACGAGGCAACAACTAAACACAATAATCATCATCATCCTTGTGTCAGATTTTTCCCCCCATGCGGCAACAGTCTTGTAAATGAACGGTGATTGGTCACTGTCGTTACTCTAATGTAGAGACATAATGCCTAGGACGCGGATTCCAAAGAATGCGACAGGCAGCGAAGAGATATCAAGCGCCCTTTTCCCCCTAGTTAACGTGTCAAACATAGCTGATCTGTGCAGTGACAGAATCGTCAACCGGATTACTGTATTCAGTCAACAAAACAAGAAAGAAAACAGGAAAATGGAAGAAGCACAATCTAATACGTCCCGCAAAAGATGCAAATTTACAACGGAGTGGAATACGATTTGAGGCCGAGTTCTACCGCCTGAAAAAACGACAGCTTCTGGTCTTTTAACCCGACATTACGTTGACGACACAAATAGCATTAACCACTCAAGAGGATAGACGAAAGTGGACATGGGAAGGGAGGGGGGCGGGGATGGAAGAGATACGAAGAGGACAGGCAGGCAGGCATACTGAAGTATATAGATCAGAGACACTAAGCTACAGCATCTCTGTATACATACAGGAGAAACGCGGGTCTGCACTTACACTAATAGCCCCGTTGTGGGCCCCAACACTGACGTTCACTTAAAATGATCGCCCTTTGTGGGCCGCCATCCCCATCCCTGCTGAAGTCCAGCGCGGCCAGTCACGCACGGGTCGATAGCGGGTACCACACCACCCCCGTCCCTCTGCTACCAGGCCACTTGCAGGGGCTTCCAGCCCTTCCGGGATTAGATTAGTTACAGTCTCCTGTCGGCTCACCGGTTCTGCCCGGTCCAATTTCGGGTCGAAGGTTCCCCTGCCGACACGAGGGAGGCTCACGTGCTGATCACAAAAGTTCCCAACCTGCGTGACCAGAGATGGGGGAGATGGGGGAGGGGGAGACAGAGAGAGATTCTGCTGGGTAACCACGATATTTTTCTAACAAAAGAACATCAAAACAACAGCCCAGGAAATGCCGACAGGAAGATCACCTGCCGAATTGTTTTCGAGCGACACAAAAGAGAAGAACGATTCTCGCAAGAAACGCCTCAAGTGGACAAGGCGAGAGGGCTCTGCAGAACAACAAAGCAACAACCCTGTTCGAAGTTCCTCCCTTAGCTGGCACAAAGAACCTTGATCTCGGGAACAAAGCAACAGAGAGATGAAGGCGAAGAAAAAGCAACGGGAGGAGAGAGAAAAAGACAACACAAACAAAGCAGACGAGGAGAAAAACAATGTGAAATGTAGCCCTGCTTGCACGCGAGAGAAGCTTATGCTTTACAGACGGACTTCCGCTCCCATATTCAGCTGCTTAAAAATCAAAATAATAACATGGACGGAGTTCAGTTTGATTAATGAGACAAGTCTTTAGAAGTTACCTCAAGAGTTATGTCCATCTTGCTGCCGACTGTCTCACTCCTTTCAAATCATGCTAGTATCCATTGGACAGACCATTAAAAAAAAAAAAACAAGCACATGACTAAGAAACAAATAATGACAGCATAGCTGCACGGTGTAGGAGAGAGAGAGAGAGAGAGAGAGAGAGAGAGAGAGAGAGAGAGAGAGAGAGAGAGAGAGAGAGAGAGAGAGAGAGATCGAAGTGTAAAGAAAGAGAAGGGGGGGGGGGGGGGGGGAATAGACTGTTGAGTTTTACGATATGGAAGACCTAAGAAGTAAATCCGGAAGAAGAAAAAAAGAAAGTCCTAGTCCCTTCATAAAGAGTGGAGCAGATACATGTGAAAGTTGGCGACTTACTGTATACTTCGGTTTCGGTAAACAAAGAACAAATGTAATCCAAAACCGATCAGAGGTTGGTGCATGCGTCGTGTGTGCGTGCGTGCGTGCCTGTGTATAGGTGCGTGTACACACACGGTGTACATGTGTATAGGGGAGGGGGGGGGGGGGGGGGGGTGCGGGGGAGTGCGTCATGCCATAGGTGTCTATTTTCATTTCTTTAATATATACGCGCCTGCGCAGTGGCTGCTTTACCACCCTAACAGCACCCGGCGTAGGAAGGTTAAAAAAACTGCGCTCCTAATTCACCCCTGTTTCTGGTGAGCTGTGGTAAAGTAAATCTGTCATTCGGCAAATACGCAAAATCGATTCCAGCCCCCAGGACAATCGGGTTACTCAGCAAGCTGTACGATTAGATCTGGACACCCTGGATTCACGTCAGTGGTCAATGTAACCTTGAACAAATGGCTCTTGCAGCTCCCATTCCTTATTTTGCATAATTTGGAGTTCAAAACAGCACCTCTAGTGCTAAAAGGGCAAGGCCAAGAATCGCGACAGAATTAGTATCGAAGTGTTTTCAATATAGTACACGGACATGTGTATAATACATACTTAACGATGAAATGTCAAAAGCTGCCTCTTGCGACGGGGTGCAGTCAAACTTTAACGTTAAAGGATCTAATTTCAAAAGGATCTAATTTCAAGCCATAAGGAAGGGAGGGGGGGGGGGACTTGATTTTTGTACGCCTAGTCAACTATGACGGCTACAGATTCAATCGATTTGAAGCAATTCGTCAAATCACAAGAAAGTCTGATTCACAGTTGCAATACACACGCAGCAACAGGTTTTGGAGCCTGGCACTCCACATAGAAACATACATTAGTCAATTGTGTCAACTGTGACGACGACGAGGTTGATGTTTGTTTTTTTTTCGCGGGCCCGCACGGAAACCTATGTCAGCCACACCTAATGAAAGGAAAAAGTGGATTGAGGTTGGCTGGTTGGTTAAACTTGTTTAACGCCGAGTTGTCTCCGAAGAGGTACTGGCGGGGACCGAAATCACAGGAGGTAGGGCAAGAGGAACTCTATGCCTATCACTACACTGTCACCACCAGAATGACTCCTGCATTAATGAGAGCCATGTTAATGTTTCATTAATTGTGAGGGACAATGTCCACAAACCACAAATTTTGAAGAGAGAGGAGAGCCGAAGCGGAATCGAACCGACATCCTTCTGTTTACCAGCCTAACGCTTTACCGTTAGGCCAAGCCGGCTCATAGTGGAGTGAGGATTTTGAACAGCTAAAGTTGAATGGGGCCGGGAAGGCAAAATCAGAAACCATGCCTGGCTATATTCTGACATACTTCACGCTTTAAAAGCAAAACCTTTGGCAGCTCTGGGTTTTCAAGGAAGGGGACCTTAATTTCTGTCTGCAATACACTACTGCACGGTACATGAAATCAAAGCTTTAATCCTGAACCAAGATTTGTAACCATGGTCTCTTTTATGGCGATTTTTTCGCTGCTTTTAAGACCGCTTAAAGGTGTCTGTAAAAAGTAACTGAATTCTTTTTCATAAATCTAGCTGCGAAACGAAAACGGCCAGCGGTGCCGACTGAATTTGACACATCAGTCACTGGATAGTTTGCTTCAGGGGTCGTATATATATATATTCATTTTATGTGGCGCCTCATGACACGCTGATGTCATGCGATGAAGACAATCAGTTGTCTTTGGTTTTTAAAACTAAAGCAGCAAACCTTCACTTTTACAAGCTGCATATTCTGATGGTCTTGCACTGGTCCAGTCATCATGCACCACAACAGAAGACAAAGTGGGACGGGACTTCCAGCCTTCCAATCCATTTACATAACGCAAATGAAAATAGCATAAACCCCAGACTCAATGCTCTGGGGTCATTTTTGGTGTTCAAAACCCCCATTCTTTCCAACTCCAGCCACTTCACAGCTGCCCCAATATCACATTCCCTTGATCCCTTCTATTCACAGGATATGAAGGGGGAAACTCCTGCAACCTATTTATATTCCAATATTTCGTGCCAATGAATGATTCTCTGGCAACAGGAAATGAAAACCCTTCAAAGACGTCAATGAGAAAGAAAAGAGAAAAAGAAAAAAAGAAGGGAAAATGTTCAGGAGAGAATGTCCCAATTCAGTATCCCTTGAGACGTGAGGGCGGAACTTTAAAGGTCTCACTTCTAGCAGTAACAACAGGCACAGCGTTCTGGCAAGACTAGTGAATGATTCATTACACTGTCTAGCAACCGGGTTCCTGCGAAAAGCAGCCAAAGACTGCTGAACAACTGATCATGCAAGTAACCTTTCAAGGGAATTTTCACTTATCACTGAAAACAAAACAACAAATTTGCATCAAAAACACTGACATTATAGCTACTACATAGTATGCTATTTCAAGGTGACCATCACCACAAGCATACGTTCTTGCCGATCTTTCAATTGCAGCAACTAAACAAGAGTCACTTCACTTCTTTTCATAGTCAAGGCACTCCATTCATCCAACTATCATCCTGTAAATTGAAAATATGCAGTATCACACCAGTAAATATGAAAGTACCTTCTGTTTTGACAACACAACGTGAATAAAAGTACCAGTAAATGCAGCTCTCTGTCCCTGCTTCAACCTATGCAAATTTGTTAGAACTATACTAGTTCTTGGAGCTAACCTATACAAATTTGTTGGAACTATACTAGTTCTTGGAGCTAACCTATACAAATTTGTTGGAACTATACTAGTTCTTGGAGCTAACCTATACAAATTTGTCAGAGCTGTAAAAGTATTACTATTAGTACTACAGTATACCTATCATCAGCAACCAACTTTACACCAATAACTTTACCAAACATATGAAAAGAAATCACAAAAATGCAATTTCAAACTAAATTAAAACTTAGAAATGATTGACAATTTCACAGTTTTTGAACCATTTTGCATCTAAGGTGTATAAAAATATCTCATTGCAACCAAAATAATGCTAATACATAATTAATATTTTTACTTATTTTATAATACAACAACTAATCATATTGCATCACCTTTCTACAGCAATCGGTTTCTTGGCAAACAATTTCAAGCACTTTAAAACACATTTTATTTCTTTCCTTTAGTTTTTGGTATAACAACAAAATTTTCATTACTGGACCAGAGAGAACAAGGGGCATATAATATGTATACAGAATTATTTGGTGTCCAGACCAGATGAAAGATTCTGGTGAAAGAGAATTAATGAAGCAGCAGAAACTGACTCAATTATTGAGACAAACAATTTTGTTTGTCTGATTATGAGAGGCAGCAACAGCAACAACAACAACAAAAAGTCATACAAAAATGGCTGTCAGTGTTCTGAATAAAATATCAAAACACACAAAAAGTTGGTTTTGTTTTTTAAAGAAGAAGCTACCTCCATACAGTACAAAACAATACACATTTTCAGAACAGATTCCTTTATAATACAACTACTAACCATATTATATAACTTTTCTACAGCAATCAGTTTCTTGGCAAACAATTTCAAGAACGTCAACGAACAAACAGTTAAGGAAAAACAATGGAGGAAATGAAATGGTAAAAAGAAAGAAAAAGAAAGAAAGAGCTGTTTCCAGAGGAAGTTGCCATGGATTGGCAATTAGACAAAGAGGTATGGGCAACTTTCTCTCAAGACAAGTTAATTTTTTTTGCTTTTTTTTTTTTTACCTTTCCATTTCCTCCATGTTTTTGTACCGTAACTGTTTGCTTGTTGCAGAAGATGGAACCTGCTCTGAAAATGTGGATAGTTTTTTTTACTATCCTTAAAAAAAAAAAAATGCATTGTTTCTAACCCTTTCGTGTGTTTTGGTAGTGTGCAAGAGAAGCTGAGGCATAGGGGTAATCAACACAATATATGTGTTCCTGAAAGTAAATCTTGCAGGGTTATCTACATACTTTGATTATTAACCCTTTCACAGCCCCAGCCTGTAAAATTTCTGGGCTGAAAGATGCTTAGAGGCGTCTGCAACCAGTATATTTTCTGGTTCTTTAACACATCTACTTTCAATGCTTTTAATGAAAATCCTTTCACGTGCCAGTGCGAAAAAGAAGACAAAAACGTTTAAGAGTTTCAAATTTTGCGTTTGTATTGGTTGTTTTCAACTGACATCATGGCAGTGAAGGGGTTAAAGTCACTGAAGCTTTTCATGCACCAAACCAGCAAGAATGGATAATAGTTATGTGTCACTTACACTAGTGAAGAATCTGACATGACAGGAGCAATTTCCCCCACTTTAAAGTTAGCAGTGTAAAATCGCTGTTAACAAGACAGTTGTTACTGCATTACAGACTGCAGTCTGGGTGTACTACAAAGTTTTTATTGGAGTCAGCTAGGTTCTCATCAAGTGTCACTAGTCAGGGCTAAAGAATATTAGGAGCCAGAAGACATCATGTCAGCCTTATCTGCTATAATTTAACCAGAGTTTTCTGCATAGCATCAATTTTTTTCACTGACAGAATACACAGTTCCATGTTTTTGAAAATTACCAGAATACAGTTGGTGCTACAGAAACTTAAAACTGAGTATCAACAGTATATCTGTGGTATTCACAATGAAAGTGATGATGTCATAAGGGGGTGGGTAACATAAATAACACTGGCCCCAGAACGGAGTCCTGCTGGACCATGTACTTCAGAGGCAGAGGATGCGGTCTGAAACTGTCAATGGCTGCAGCAATCTTAAATGCCCTTCAAAAAGGTTGTTGATGATCGCTTTTACGTAGTGCTACTCTCCATTCTTGAGCAGACTCACTGCGCTTGCATGTGATTCTACATGAGTGACTTGCTTGTTATAGCGTGTTTTTAATATCCACTGAAGTGGTGTACTTACACGCTGACATGGCTGGTGCCACATGAAACTGCTGCCATCTCGGTGCATTCTGTGTATGCCATACAACCATGCACCATGTCACTCCATGCAAAGCCACATACGTCATGTGCATGCATGTTTAGCTGTAACTTGCCACCTGTGCTTCTGGCAGAATGACTGGGATCTTTTACGTGCTACTGCGGTAACACAGGGGTGGAAAACATACTAAAATAAGAGTCAGCACAGAAAGTTGACCCTGGAGAAGAAAATTTTATCACTGCTCCTGTAGGGACTTGAACCTGGGACCTTTCAATCATGAGTCCAACACTCTAACCACTGAGCTATCCCCACTCCCCATACAAAGAACACAGAACATAAACTTCAGGTACATAGATGTCTACCTAGAGAGTTGCCCACTGATTCAAAACATTGTGTCTGAGTGAGAAAGAACTGAACTCTGCATTTAATATGCAGATTGTGGAGCTTTTGAGTTTGTTTTTGTGTTAGAGACTGGCTGTGTCACTGGCAACCAAGCACTTGGAAGCAAGGCAATTTATAAGCTGGGCCAAGACCACCTTTCATGCAAATTAGAGAGAGAGAAAGAGAGAGGAGAGAAGTTTAAAATAAAGCGGTAGTATTTTAAATACACACAGAAGCACTAATATTAGCAGTCTGGTTATGCACATGTTTTGTATAACATAACAGTAAAATGATATGCTATATCCCTTAGCTCCTGATTTATTAAAGTGCTGCTATGTAATGTGATTACACTAAACCAAAAATGACTGTGAGTTTAAAAGGCATTAAACAAAATCAACTGCATACGCCTGTGTCTGCAGGGCGGATAAATCACTATGACTATTGATTTGGCCCATGCGCCACTTGGGATCATACTCAATCACACCGCTTTCTCTTTCTGAATAATTCAGTTCCTGTGAATGAATGATATATTGACATGCCTCCAAATATATCCTCTTTGGACTATGTACACAGGCATGCAACAAACTCTTTCTTCTGAGCCCATGTCCAAGCCAAGCCTGTTTTGTAAGCTGAGGCCATTTCATTAGGTTCTACTGTGTATCACACACACACACACGCACACACACACACACACACACACACACACACAAGGGGGGGGGGGGGGGTCATAAACCTGTTGTGGTTGAAGCAAGTATGATCTGCACTGTAACAAAAACAAAACAGATTAAGATTTCCAATTTCTGAGAATTACTGTGGATTACTCACACATTAAATCATGCTCATTAAAGAGAGAGGAGGGGGGCAGGGAGAGGGAGGGGGAGAGAGAGAGAGAGGGGGAGAGAGAGAGGGGGGGGGAGAGAGAGAGAGTCAGTCATCACGTGAATATCACTCAATCTGTAGACCCAGTCTCTCCAGCAACTGTTTTGATTTCAGTTCACAAGAACTAAGAAGACATTTCAATTGAATGGTGATACAACAGGTTTACACAGCAGTATGAGTACTGCAGGGGAGGTAATCACATCATCCTGTTTTCAAGAAAAATGCCTGCCATCAGTTGCTGCTTTCCCTTTAGTCAACACAGCCTGTGCAACTGGACTCATCACAATGGCCAATAAACAAGTGACCAAAATGACTGCCAGTGTGGCCTACTTATGCATTACTGACTAATCAGCTTTTAATTCCTGCATTGCAATACTGAAAAATATCATATTTAGTGTAAGTTATACCTAGTGCAGTAGTGACTAAAACCAATTTCAAAAACTGCTGTGCCTGTCACATGTCCACTCTGAAAATAATATAAACTTAGTAGACTGTGTGCTGACTGATTCTAAACTATGGTAGACATGGTATGTTTTGTCTTCAATTATGTCATGATATTAGTTACTGTGCTTGTTTTCATCATGAGCATAAAATATATTATACAAAAATTATAACAGTTTTTGGATTAAACCCACAACCTCTTGCTGCCAAGTCCAGAGTTTTCATCACTCAGCCATGTTTAACCTCCATGCACAGTTGCTTCCTCTCATGCACACTATTTGCATACATGTAGTCAACACATATCAGTTTCACCTATCTTTTTGCATAACTGTTTTCATTATTATTACAGATATAGTTATAAAATATTGTGATATTTCTTGATCAAAAAGTAAGAAAAAAATAAAATAAAAATAAAAATACTAACATCACAAAGTAAAACTCTAATTTTAACAATTAAAACCCAACACCAATTTGCAATTACCATATCGGGTTAAAAAAAGTGAATAAACACTTACATGATTCATAATACCAGTCCAACGTGCCATTTTTGCAAGTTGCATAGTGCACTATCCAAAATGGATAGCAGCTGATGAGAACAAAATTGAGAAAAAAAAAAAGAGAAAAAAATCCACAGCCAGAAGAGAAAAATGTCACTTAACAGAAATGAAATAGGCAAAAACTCAAACTGTCCACTAAAATCTTCATCACCACAGCACAACATTGGCTGTAACTACACTAGATATATGAAGTGGTATAAACATTTACAAGATTGATAGTAGCAGTCCAACAGCAAAACTTGCCAGTTTTGCAAGCTGCATAGTGCACTACTGAAAATTTAAATAGTTCACCAGCACCGAAGCAGCAGGTGAGAACAAAGTTGAAAAAAAGAAAAAGAAAAAAAGAAGCTGAGCTACAACTGTAGGAAACAATACAAACTGTGTCAATGTTGCAGAAGAACAGTATTGATAAAGGAGTCAGCAATGCAGCATAACACTGGCTGTAACTAGACATATAAAGTGGTACACACACTGTCAAGATTCACCGCACCAGTCCAACAGCAAAATTTGCCATTTTTGCAAGCTGCAGAGTGCACGACCCAAAATGGAAAAAAATAGTTCACTAGCACTGAAGCAGCAGATGAGAAAAAAGTTGAAGAAGAAGGGGGGAAAAAAGAAAAAAGAAGTTGATCTAGCAGTAGCACTGTAGGAAACAGGACAACCTGAGTCAAAGACAAACAGTCAAAATTGCAGAACGGTACTGATCAAGGAGTCAGCACAGCAGCACATTGGCTGTAACTAGACTAGACAGTATATGAAATGGTATAAACACTCACAAGATTCATAGTACCAGTCCAACAGCAAAACTTGCCATTTTTGCAAGTTGCATAGTGCACTATCCAAAATGGAAATAGTTCACCAGCATGGAAGCAGCAGAGCTGAGCTAACACTGTAGGAAACAAGACAAACTGTGTAAAAGTCGCAGAAGAACAGTACTGATCAAGGAGTCCGCACCGCAGAACAACATTGACTGTAAATAGTGTAACGGTCATCCTACACCTAGGGCGCTCTTTCTAATGTAAAGGTGAACAATACCTCTGAGCGCAACTTGGATCCCAGTTGTTTCAAGCCATGGAACTGGGGATACTCCATTAACAAATAACAGCACTATTATACAGTCCATTTATAGTCATACATTCCACCACTTAACTCAGAGAACTTAGTGAGCTTTTCTATCAAGTGAAGAAAGAACCGCTAACATTTGGCCCTAACGCAGTTCCATTCCAGACATCAGCCAAATACCTGGGTGTCCATCTTGATGAAACACTGTCCATGAAGGAGCAGGTGACCTCTCTCTGCCGCTCATCCTACTTTCACCTCCGCAAGATAGCCTCTATCAGACCATACCTTTCAGATGAAAGTACTGCCCAGTTAGTCTCATCTCTGATCTTATCCAGGCTTGACTATTGCAATTCTACCCTCTCTGGCCTCCCATCAGCTTCATTGAATCGACTGCAAAAAGTTCAAAACAATGCTGCCAGACTTGTTCTCCGCAAGCTAAAATCGGACCATGTTACTCCCCTTCTGAAAATAAATAAATATATATACACTGGCTCCCTGTTGAGGCCCGTATCCACTACAAAACTGCCACACTCGCTTTCAGGCACTTTGAGAATTCTCTTCCCCCGTACCTTTCAGAACTGCTTCACACCTACCAACCCTCTCAAACTCTTTGGTCCAGCAGCAAAAAACTGTTGAAAGTCCCCAAAACTAACCTCAAATCTGCTGGAAACAGATCTTTCCATTTTCAAGCAACTAAAATCTGGAACTCTCTTCCTACAAATGTCCGCAGCTCTCCATCTCTCTCCTTTCAAGAAAAATCTGAAAACACATCTTTTTAAAGAACGCTTCTCTCTTGGTTTATGAAACACCTTTTCTGCACAGTTTGACTGTTGAGTGGATGTGTGGATGTAGAGGAGGTGGTGTTAATATGATCACTGATGTACTGTACAGTGTAAATTTGTACATACTTTTTTGTGTAAAGCACTTTGAGCTAAGTCATGTTATGGACATTGCACTATAGGAATGCTATGTATTATTAATGGAGTTGTATAAAGTACTCAGGGATCAGAGGTTTGGGAAATGGCTAGATTTTGATAGAGGGGGCAAAAGTTTTTATTTTTATCTTTCACTGTGACAGGCAAGGTTGAACATTATTTATCGCAACACAGATTTAAAAAAATTGTATTGTATTCTTTGGGTTCACTTTAGGGGCATGCACATTACAAATTATACTATTTTACAATTATTTAACACCACCTATATTACAACTCACCCTGAAGTACCATACTATAACTATATAAGCACAAATGGTAAGTCTTACACTTGCAGACAAAACACTGGAACTAGTGAAAATGTTTTCACTGTGTGTCGATTCTACACATATTTTTGAAACACTGACAATGATTAAATGAAAAACCACACCTAATAAAAAATAAACCAAATATGTATACATGTTCCCACAGCTACATAACTCTAACACCAGTCCCACAATTATCCTTTATCCTAAATATCACCATGATCATATAGCAGTACATGGAGTAGCAGTAGTGGTAAAGAGGGTGGTAGGGAGATGTGGTGGCACAATGACTGTCACTCTGGACTTGGGATGAAAAGGATACCCCCTTCACCCTTTACCAACCTCAGCCTCTGGGTAGCAGGTAAGAGTACTAAGACTGCCTGTCTTTCAAATGAAATTAAAAGCCTTGTGAATATTACAGCCCACTGGTATGACTGCACCAAAGAATCAAGTCAGCACACAAGTATACTGTCCTACCAAACTTATGTGTTATTATATATATATATATATATATATATATATATATATATATATATATATATATATATATATATACTATCTTATAAATCACTAAGTGTCATGAACTGAAAGGCTGGGTAGTGTAGATCTAATGTAGATCTTTTCCCTGGAAAATAATGTTGGACTTCACAACAGAAAAATTCCAAACACACACACATATATATATATATATTGATGAAGTATCAACATAAAACACACTCCACAAAACTAGTAAAGTAGTAAACACATGTACATATTACATGTATGTATATGTTTTTAAGTTGATATTACACTTTTAGAGAGCCTTAAGCCCGTTCTTAACTGGGCGAATGTTTGTTCGCCGAACATACTTCGGACAGTTCAACGAACTATGATTCATTTCTTAATTGAACTTTTAGTTTGCTGAACATGGTTCGGACAGTCCAAACTTTACTTCGTTCTCAACTGGCTCATAATGAGATGCAAGCTTTGGCCCGAACTTACGGCAGATGCGCAACAGACAGCATGATCGAAAATGTAGGCTAAAGTCAAGTCATGTCAAGTCAATATACTTTCATCATCCCTCACAGGGTAATTCAACTAACTACTATCTCATTCTGGGTCTCCGAGACAAGGCTGCGCCTCCCACAAGTCAACAAATAAACAAATTCCCTCCGAAGCGAGTGAAGAACCTAGCAACACCGTCATCCTTTTTTTTTCTTCATCCACAGGAGAGCTCTGCTCTCAGCCAATCAGAGGCAATGATCGTCGAATAGGGTGAATGTTCCCAGAACAGGCTGAGCGAAGCTTTTTGGACCCCGAATATAGCTTCGACGAATACTTCCAACTAGGTTCACGAAGAAAAGTTTGACCAATTAAGAACCAACTAGCTTCGCCGAATACTTCCAACTAGGTTCGTGAACAAACATTCGCCCAATTAAGAACGGGCTTTAGGTCCTGGCCGCAGCAAGAGAGTCATGGGAGTTTCTTCTCTTTCCTCTCTTATTACAGGAATACAGCCTGTGATATGGTTGAACGCAGCTGTGCATGGCCGAACAACAATGAACTCTGAATAACGCTGCACTTTTTTGTGGTTCAAACCAGGGACTGAATTAACATAAATCTTATTTCACTGCAGTGTTCAGCATGTGCATGATGATTTACTGTATCATATATTATTATATTAACAGCTACTATCATGAGCCATATCTAGCTCTTGGAAGTTTTCCCCTTGTTATTTGCCTTCATCAGTTCTGACCAAAAGTCAACATGGCAGCAGTTCAAGTAGCGACAGCAACACACACACACACACACACACACACACACACACACACACAAAATAGGCCATATGCCACAGAATTGGATAAGCAGTTGGTACATGAGTGTATCACTGCTAAGTTTTGCATACATGTATAAGAGCAACACCAAAATCAAGTTTCCCAGACTTGATTTCTGCATTTCATTCTCAATCCTTAATAATCCTAAAGTAAACAAGCACAAAATGCAAACATCTTCCAAACCACTTTCAGTATGGAGCATCACTGCTCAGCCATTGAGTGTGATGTCATGGCATTAGGTCTTTCCTGGTGTTTCCCAACTCCAACAGACAATGAATCGCGTGTCTCATTCCTAATCTAAATCTCTGTAATAAATACTTCACAAGAGTCTAAGTAGACTATGAAAACAAAGGAGCAAAATTTCACAGGAGTGTGAGCTATGACCTAGCAGACTCTCTTCTGATTTGAAGTGCATATAATAGCAAAATTGATATAATGATAATGAAGTGAGCGATGTTAAACTGCAGTTCAAAACTCAACAAAACACATAAAAAGAATCAGCACATGTATACGCATATTATCAGTACAAAGCTTAACAAATAGTACAGCTCCACATGTTAAAGAGTAAGACCACTCTTCTTGGGGGACTTTACTTGGACTTTTTCAGCAATATATATATCCACATTTAACCCTGTCAGTTCTTTTGCCATGTGTGTGTGTGTGTGTGTGTGTGTGTGTGTGTGTGTGTGTGGTGTGTGTGTGTGTGTGTGTGTACACAGTCGAGATAAATTTCAAATGAGAGCTATTTAGACATTCATGAATGTAGTTGGGTGTGCTAATCGTGGACATTTTTTCTTTTCTTTCCCATTCACCTAACAATGCTATCTGCATTTATTTATTTTTTAAATAATAAAAAAATTGCTGGGACTTTTATCAAAGATTACTGTTCCAAAGGGTGATTTAAATATTATCACGTTTCTGGCTGCCACACAAGTTAACAAACTTATTTTGGCTGAACAACTGACTCGATCGACCAATTTAACAGGTACCCTGAGCAAACACTGCATCACACAAAACTGATCTACAAATGTCAACGATCAACTTTAGTCCATACCTTTCTTTCGGGCAGCATGTTAACTAGGTACATGTGTGGGATGCAGGACAAACATTTTCGGACATTATCATAAAATTTCTGTCTACGTAGGTTGGTCTTTAGAGGCATAGATTAGGTCGAAAATGCCTAAGGGGCCACTCTGATCACCTTTTCTGACCAAAGTGCTCAATACTCTGCATGCTGATGTGCGTTTTTGTTCTTAAGGAGGTCATGTTATGGACTACAAAGACTGAACTATGATCATTATATAAGACTGATTTCATTCATGCTTCTTCGAAAGACTTATTTACCTTGGGAGTGTTAATTTTCTCCATTTTGACGCTTCCTTTCAAAACAAGCTGTGAAGCAGACTACAAAATCATGGCTCCTCCCCTCACAATATTAAATACTTTTTTATTAAAGGAACCATTAATCATTTCGAATGCATAAAATAGTTTAATATGTTATCAAAAATTAAATTTAAAATTGAAATCATTTGCAAGGACAGATAACGAAGTCACGAGAATTAGAATTCTCGCGACCTTGACCTTTCAGACGAAATTGAAAATGGCGACCGGATTCAATTTTGGAGGGCTTGGTGGAACAACTGGTGGAGGGTAAGACTTATTTGCTTTTATTGTTATCAAAGTGACAGGGATGTGGTCCTTTCTGTCGCTCCTAAAACTCAAACACTGTTTACATACTAAAAATGAACCGTTAACAGAGATAACTCCACCACCTGACCTGAAACGAAACCAGTCTGTCAACTCCGGTGTGTGCTGGTTCGAGGCAGTACCACCATCTGAGCTGGAGCTGCTTCAGTGTTGCTTTACGTCCGCAGAAACCATCAGGCTTATCAGGGGCGGGGAGCCCAGGACGGCCACCTCGACTTTCACACAGCTTCTGAGCTCTCCCTGGAGCTGTTATACTTATAATACATGAATAGTGTTACCATTATAATTCATATTTACAGTGAGAAAGATGCATGCACGTTGCTTTTCATTTATTTTCATTCGCATTCGCTGTCTCAGTGCCTGTGTTGTGGCCTAATTTCCAACAGAGCGGGAGGCTTGATCACTCCTCTCGAAAACCACGATCGAGTGTGGTCACCACATGGACGAGTGACCCGTTATGTGATACTACTACTGATAGTACTAGGCTTTGCTCCTGCCCCAAGATGTCACCAGAGCAGAATGTTAATAGTTGCGAAAGAATCCCTTTGGCTTGGCAAAACTATGGGATGTCACTGGATGAAATATTACTATCAGTAGGCCAAGAGTCTACTTCTCCAAACTGACTGAATGGTCAGTATTCTTGTACTAGTTGTAGAAAGAACTATCATAGCCTGAAACCACTTAGACAACATCACAGTCTACTCAGACAATACAGAGTATATTAAGTTGGCTCTGACTTCAGCCAAGCGTTGATAGACCACCACTGCTGCACAACCCAACAGATTGCACCAGTGCCAGATTACATGATGCTAGTTTGCTAGCAGTAGCAATGTACAGAAAACAAAAGTAGGCTAAGGTGGAGATCTATCACCACCCCCTCATTTAGTCATTGCTACTACAGATTAGACTGAGTCTAGGTCACAAAATGGATCTCACATTCACAATGCCACAAGGTTTCACAATCCCAGGTTATGACAACCTTCGGTCAGCCATGTGATGGATCCATGCCACATGTTTCAGTTTCAACTGCATGACAGAATTGTATCATAACCATTGAAAGTATTATATATATGGCTTAGAATTTAGGGTTAGATCAGGCAGCCAAATAATTGATTGTAATTTCCATTTTTGTGAAAATCAGTGATTGAATCACTGTTTCATCATTTTGTTTTTCCATCCAGCCATGGAACAGCCTTAGGTTTAGAACAGCCAGACTTTTGTTTAAAGCTGTTCTGGTGGAAAACAACACATCAAACTCAAAGAAGGAAGCAAGTACAGAAGTAATCACTGCAAAAGGGTAATTAAAACAAATTAATTGGCTGCCATAGAGCCAGGTCAAAATGTAGCTCATTGGAATTGTGAGATCTAATTTGCAACTGCAGTAATGAGTAAAGATGATGTGGCTGTGGGCTCTATCTTTGCCCCAAAAGACCCCTTTCACTTAGATTTTCGCACATGTGCAATGGACTGGCGTGTAAAATCTGCCAGAAGTAGGGGGGAACACGTCAGCTGGGTTGCCGGCCGAGTGCGTAGCTGTATTTCCCTAGTACAGTAGTAATAGTGAAAACCTCACATTTCCTGGCGACAAGATGGGCGCAAAAGATCACTGCCGTATAATCCACTGCACTTAGCAATGGCGTCGGAGCTTCATCCTTCAAGATTTGAACTGCAAATTTGGCTCAGTCGCTTACCGTGGGCACCCTAACAAACTCACGGAGCTTCATGTTTGGAGTTTCAAACTGGAAATTTTGCAGTCGATTATCCCGTAGGTACCCCAGAATGTGACATTCAGATGCAGATATTTCTGATTTGGGATTTATTTTTTTATGCTTTTATTTTTACGTGAAAAAAATCAAAACCTGTTGGATATACAAGAACACTGTATTCACAAACTGGGGAAAATACGAAGTGAGCCAAAATATTTGTTTGGTGTCTATTATTGATTTTTAAAGTTGTATACCGGGATCATTTGACACAGTTATTTCCCTTCACATGGGATTTCATAGCGAAAGGGCAGCGGCTGGTCTGGGGCCAAGAGGGTTAACTGATTAGGCTGTCGGTTGCCGGCAGGACGTGTCACTAATGTCGTTGTTTGCATGTGAGGGTGAGTGTGTTGCTGTGTTGAGACCTTTCATTTCTGATCTCTTACCTTACATTTTACTGTAATTATGTACAGTCGTTTAGGCTAACTCTCTCTTTGTCTCTATCTGTCTGTCTGTCTCTCTCTCTGTAACAGCTTTCACTAATTCATGCCGATTTTCATCCTGTTTTAGGAATAATTTATGAGGCTATATGGCTTGGTCTGTTATTTGTGTGCGTGCGTGTATGCACGTGCGCCTGCGTGTGTGTATGTCACTAGTCTATGAGAGAGTCTATATGGTGTATGGGTGTGGGTGTGAAGGTAGACAGGATGAGAATAGTGATTATACTTGTGCCGAGTATATAGCCTCTTAATCATATTTGAATGTGTGAGCGGCTACTGTTTATTTTACAGCGCATTTCTGTAACCAATATTATTGTATCTAATTATGTTTATATCAGTATTGTCTGTCTTGTTGCGCGCTCTTAGATTTTGAATCATTTATACATGGTCATTTTCTTTCTTTTTTCTTCTTTTAATTTTTAAATTGTTTATTTAATCAGTATGTTCTCATTTCGTTGGTGTGTTTTTTTTGGTTTGGTTTGCTTGCTCTTTTAAATGGAATAAAGAAGTACTTAGCTTGACCTGACAAAATTAACAGAAACGGTGGACTACCGACAAACCTAATGGTAAACACACCACCAAACCACAACAGTCAAAAGACTATAGCCTTCAGCAAATAAATACTGGGTTAGAGTTGAGTGACTCAAAGAGCTTTGTCATTTAATTAAAGTATGGAATGCATAAATACTCACACACAAAAGCAATAGCATAATAATATGTCACTACACATACTTAGTCATACAAAAAATAGTGAAACTGACGCACACTGAAACACAAACACCCCACACTCATAGAGTCACCAGGCACGCGCGCTCACATTGATGTGGCACACACACACACACACACACACACACATGTTCACAGGTTTCTGTGCACGCGCCCCCACACACATACACGCATGCACACCAACCCCCACACACACACCTAGGCGGATCGCGAGCAATAATCTTTTGTCTTGTCATTTGACTTTGAGTAACTCAAGGATCTTATATATTATTATTATATATGACAGGGATGTTCATACTTCTGTGGAAGATGCTGGGCAGTACAAGTAACTTAAGAGTTATGTCACTATGATGTATGAAGCCATCAAAATAATAAGAGTCTCTGGATTTTCAGAATGAAATGAATAATAATTAACAACAACAACAAAAAAGAATCTGGCAAACACATACTTGGTGAATGAAAACCAACAAACACACTTCATTTTATTTTTAGTTACACACACAGTGACACACACACACACACACACACACACGCACATACATTCACACAGACATATGTGTCATCATACATGCATGCAGCTGTAATTTTGTATGCATATTATATATTATGCATTTTACATGTGTATGTAATTAATACATTATATTTATACATGCACATTGTAAATTATGAAATGTCAACTTTTGCTCTCCAGATTTTCTTTCGGTCAGACTGGCATGCAGAAGACTTCAGCACGTAAGTATTTTTCAAAATCAAAGGGGGCAGATAGTTATTTTTGTGTCTCAGTAATCAGCATGAGCTGAAATATGTTAAAAGATAATGTTTCAACTGATCAGTGTTCACTTTACTTTGATCATGGTTTGTGCCAGCTTTGCTGTACATGTATACTTACAAACTCAGGAGTGCCTTATGATCAGAACCTCTGCTAGACCAGCATATAATGGGGGGGGGGGGGGGGGGGTGAACACATTATTAGGACTAGGTAATGTTCACTGTACCGGCTGACTGAGCATTGGTGCCAGAATTGTTTTTATTGCTGGTATCACATACTCATAGTCTCAGCATTCTACTTTTTTCTAGCAATGTGGACTTTCTTTTGGGGAATAATAATTGAAATCTGTGTTCGGCAAAGCCTTATATTTGTAATTCCAGAATAGATGGTGATTTGTATGCAGTTTTTCCCCTCTCCACTGCCCATGTACATGTTAATAATAAAGTATAATTTGTAATTTAATTTACATGCATGTTGCAGCCGCTCTGACGGTGCCCAGCTTGACTCCGGCCACAGCGGCCTCTGGGCTCAGCTTCGGCCTCACCCCAAAAACCACAGCATCTGCTGCGCCTCTCACGGGATTCAGCTTTGGCGTTCCCCCCAAGACCAGTGCTCCTGGCGGTGGTGCTTTTGGCCTTGGTCTTGGAGCAGGTATTTGTTTTGTTCCTATGATTGTGAAGTTTGGATAGATGTGGATTTAATACAATACAATCCAACTTTTTATGGTGTCTGTGTAGATAAATTTGCCTTCTGGCTTGTCATTTACATTAAACATTCAATACATTTTACGACAAAACATCAATAATTCAATAAAACATGGAGCTAAAATAACACTAAAATACAAAAGCAGTATATAACTTATAAGATTAATAACAATGTGCATACATACACATATGTACACACACACACACATACTTTACTCTTCTGGCTGACCAGTCACTTAAAACATTCAATAAATATTACAAGAAAACAAACATTCCTTAAGCATCAAAACACTAAAATCACCCACAGCATATACAGGCAGAATTTAAGGAGCAACATACCAGTGTAATATGTTTTGCTGTGATTAGTGCAAATGTCTGATACAGTGATATTGATAATATCTACAATGAGTACAACTACATGGTTAACAGTCAGAGCATTAAAAACCATCTGCTTACTTATCTGCTGTTTAGTAAGACCAGGCTGTATATATATATAGTACGTAACATGTCAGCTGTTTGCAGACTTACTCACTTTTGTTAGTATTAAAAGGGAAACAGAAGAAAGTGGCTTTTTACTGGCACGTTTTGCTCATTGAAATGTGGAAATAGAGCAGATGCAATATATAATACATTCAGTTATGTCTGATCAGTTGCCATCAACAACACTCTTTGTCGTCACTTTTGTATGACTCTTTCCGTTTACCACTGCCCCTTTTTCCATTTTCAGCAGCAACCACCACCTCAGCCAGCGGCCTCACCCTCGGGGGAGCTGCTGCCGCCAGCACCGCCTCTACCGGTTTTAACTTTGGGCTGACGCCTGCATTAGGAGCTGCCACCACGGCCTCCACCACCACTGGCCTGACCCTAGGGGGCACCACCACCACCACTGCTGGTGGCTTGACTGGATTCAGTTTTGGTAAGACGGTTGGGCTGTAGTGTAGGGGCTTCTGTGTCTTCTTCCAGTTCTATGCAGCTCAGCCTGCTTTGAGAGGTCACTTCTTTTGGGACATTTTGTTGCTGTTGTAAATCACTGTTTTTTTTTATGAGACAGGTAGTCTATAACCTTGCAGACTTCACATTATCATTTTATGAGTGCAAGTACAAACTCTTCTTTCCAGGTAACATGGAAAGTGGAAAATTGAGCAGTTGCGAGACCTGACTGTGTCAGTTTGTAAAAACAATTTTAAGCTTTTCATTCGTTTAGAGGACTGCTTGAAAAATGTAAAACACCCAGAAACTGCTTACTGCATCTTCTTCTTTGGTGTTCCAGGGCCATACTACATCATTTTATGAAGACATTTTAAAGCTTTTTAGACAAGAAATAAAGTGAAGCATCCAGAAGTTGTGTATTGTATCATCTCAAAAACTGACAAACATCCAAGCTGTCATCTTGTCTAGAGCATGGGTCCAAAACTTCAGTCACAAAAAGCTGGTTTGAGAGTGTTCTTTGACAAGTGCCTGTTTGCAAGCAAACTTAGACAAAAGTTCAGCAAACATCAGTTTTAGGACATTTTGGCCTAGCTGGAAGCTTTAACCCTTTCCTGGCAGTGCACCCCTGTACAAAGCAATTTCTGCCTAGGGTGAGACTAGGAGATGAAGCCTTTATCCAGTGGAACAGTGGGTACTGAGTGTTTGGTTTTAAAAAGAGGCAGCTGTTTTTTGTGTAATGATACTGATAGCCATTCAAATTTTTGTGATGCAAATACAGATACTTGTTAAGGAACGTTATTGTCCATATTACTCGTAATTGTAAGTGAAAATTGTCTCTGGTTTACTTGACCTGTACCATGCATAGCCACATATATATACCTGTAGAATTAGAAAGCACGTAATAGAGCTTCTGCCAGGTGAACCAAGGGTGGTGTGTGATGAGTTGCATCCCCAGTGAGTGTGAGGTTTGCTATAATTCATCAAAATGAATGTACCCTGAATGCACTCTGCAGGAGGTGCAGCTAGCAGTGCACCGAGCCTGGGACTTGGTGGTCTAGGTGGAGCCACCGCCACCACTGCCAGCAGCATCTTCAGCAAGATCACCTCTGCGCCCTCCATCACAGGCCTGGGGGGTGTGGATCCCAAGACTTCTACTGCAGGAGCAGGTGTGTATATATGTGTTAGGAAATGGGGGTGCAAACAAGTATACATTTCAGATATAATTCTGAATGTGTGTGAGTGTGTATGTGTGATTGTCATTGTGAATGCATGTGCACAAATGTGCACATTTGTGTGTGTGTGTGACTGTCACTGTGAATGCGTGTGCATACATACAAATGCATACATTTGTGTGTGTGTGTGTGTGACTGTCACATGTGTGTCACTCTGTGTGTGCGTGACTGTCACTGTGTATGCGTGTGCACAAATGCACACATTTGTCTGTGTATGTGTCAGTCTGTGTGTGTGACTGTCATTGTGTATGCATGTGCACAAATGTGCACATTTGTGTGTGTGTGTCACTGTGTGTGTGACTGTCACTGTGTATGCATGTACACAAATGCGCACATTTGTGTGTGTGTGTCATTCTGTATGTGTGTGTGTGTGACTGTCACATGTGCATGTCACTCTGTGTTGTGTGTGTGTGTGTGTGTGTGTGTGTGTGTGTGTGTGTGTGTGTGTGTGTGTGACTGTCACTGTGTTACTGTATGCATGTGCACAAATGCACACATTTGTGTGTGTGTGTGTGAATCTCTGTGTGTGTGTGTGTGTGATACTGTCACTGTGTATGCATGTGCACAAATGCACACATTTGTGTGTGTGTCAGTCTCTGTGTGCGTGTGCGTGACTGTCACTGTGTATGCATATTCACAAATGTGCACTGGTGTGTGTGTGTATGTTTATTTTACTCTGTGTATTTATATGCATCTGGCATGAGGAAGAAAATAGACAATGGTTCAGTCATTAACAGCAACAACAACAAAACAAAATTAGGGCTGACTAAAAAAAGTAAGCTTGAAAAGTATATATATATCTGTATTAACTTACTTCTTACCGAAGAACGCTTAGGATTCATGTGCAATCCATGTTCAAGCCACAGTCTCATTGTCTATCGGATAGCACAATTAGATTGATGCAAACACAAAAATAGACCAGGCTTAAATGAAAAACAGGCTTAAGCTTACTTGCCTGCATGTATATTGCTGTGCACAGGCTGGTTAGGATACAACTGAATTACCTGCACACCAAGCCCATTGTTTGATTTGCAGGCAGCGCAGGTGGATTGGGCTCAAGCAGTGATGGAAAAGCCCTGAAAGAAACCTTCATACCTGAGCCGCTGGTGACAACTGTGGATGAAATGCAGTAAGTATTTGCGTCTGCTGTTTCCTTTTGCGTAAGAGCTGGGATCTTTCAAACTTTGTGAAGTTCAAATACAGGCTGCATAAGAACAGTAAGGCAGTGACTAGAATGGCTCTCCCTTTCCTTCAGTTCTTAGTTACTGTGTGATACTTTTGTTATTCCTGTTTTCCTCTCATTCTTTACTTAATGTGTTTATGTGGGCTGTGAGTGAAACGACACAACACCGTGTGTCTTGGATCATCCCTTTACTGGCATTAGTTACTTCCCGGCATTTATCTTATTGTGAGATTTTGTGAATACATTTATGTTGTGAGATTTTAGGAATGCATTCTTGTTGTTGTGAGGTTTTAGGAATCCACGATAACACGTTTTTCTTCCATTGATGTATTTCCTGGAACATCGTAATGTCCCAAAATGGGAACAATGAAGTGTTGCACATTTTGTTTCATAATTCTACTTTTGATTTGGAAATTTAAAAAATGGGAACTTTTCTGAATCCATAGTGGGAATTATGGAGGAGCAAGATTAGATGTTTCCCTCAACACCTTCATGTCTCTTTTGCACAGGAAGTACGTCAAGGAGGAGAAAGTGGTGAGAGAGGACATTGTGCGCATGTCGTCCAAACCCATGCTGCGTGTCCAGGAAGAAATCGCAGCACTCAAGCAGCTGCTGTCGGTTGTCTCCAACGGCCTGCAGCGCAATGCATGCACCCTGGAAAAACTGAAAGCAGAGATGACACAGGTCTGTTGTTGTTTCTTCTTCTTCTGCTAATGACCTTTGGTCAGGGGTGACTGACTGATATTGTCATTTGGTATTAGTGTTTAGGTTGATATGTATCGTGTGAGCGCTCAGGGCATCGATGAGCGCATGATAAATGTACATTATTATTATTCTTAGTGCAGCATAGCTGACCAGAACAAAATGGGATCCAAACACATAACAGTTTTTGTTTTTTCAGAACAAAATGGAACTTACTGCAGGCTTGACACCTTCCGGATAATGACAAAATGGGGGAGGGGAGGGTGGAGAGAGAGGGGTCATTCCAGGCATTGATCATGTGTGCCAGCATGTTTGCATGACTTGATCTGTTTGCAGATGTATTTTCTTACTTGAAACTATTCCTAGTTGTGTTTAAACCTGGGGGCGGGGGGAGGGAGGTTGAAATAAAAATGTTTTTTAGTCTGTTTAAGTTACACCACAATTGATTTGTGATATAAGTTGAAGCCGGTTTGACTGTTGCCAATATTATATTTTGCATTACTGTTTCGCTGGAACGATGAGATAATGTGACTGGATTTGACATTCTCAGGAGCTGAAGAATGCAGAGATGGCTCAGCGCACCAAGGACATTCCACCAGGACTACAGTATGAGAACACAGCACCTAATGAGTATGTCCATTTGAGCCTGCTTTGACTGATAAATGAAAGTGATACTTCTGACTGGGTACCAAACAATTCTTTTATATAAGATTTTTGAACCCACAAAGAGAAGTAATGGGATCAGTTAACTCATTACGGGGTCTTAGGCTGTCTGGGATTATCCGTGGCAAGAAATAAACCAAAAAAATATGATTGAAAGTACTTTGATTTTATGCTGAGTTAATAAGTTCTCAGTGTCACTGATGCTTTTTTCATGCATTCTTTGATTGGTTCTGCGCTCTTTTACGTGTTTTGGTTTGACATCACCAAAGTGCCTTTGACATCACAGGTAGGATATCAACAGCTCTCAGTTTTGCATACATGTCACAGAAGAAATCTATCAGTGGTTTTCATTTTTGTCACCAATGATGTTTTTTGGTCATTGGGTGTTTGTTTTTTACATGGTTATGTTTGTTTCTGTGGAGTGAACTTTGGACAATGTATTACAGCATTTGTGTAAGGGGTGATCCACTGGCTAACCCCATTTGTAATTTTTGGGGGTAAAATTAACTGGCAGGTGAAAGAAGTAAGTAACTTGATGCTTTATGCCTAATCAACCAGTACAGTTATATGAGGGTGATGGCAGGTGAAAGAAATAAAGCTGTAAAAAAAAAAGAGACAAAAATAACAAAATCTGTATATATATTTTTTTTACCTTTTTTTTTTGTTTTTTTTGTTTTGGCATGCAGGCACTGAGAGTGAGAAGGCTTGCATCCTTTAACTAAGAGCATTTTCAGCTGTTGAAGGGTTAATAAACACGTAGAGTCTTCCCCCTTGTGATTGCGCAGGTATTTTGAGCAGCTGGTGGAGCAGTTTGAGGCTCGCATGCTGTCCTACAGGCAGCAGATTGAGACGCTGGAGAGTCACCTGTCAGCCCTGCAGCAGCCCCTGCGTCACTCCCCCTCTGAAATCTTCACCCTTATCAAGCGACTGCACGAGACCTTCATCGCCCTGGCCGCCCAGCTGCAGCAAGTCCACGAAGCCATGAAGGTTCCGTTTCAGACTCCTCATCCTTTAGCTAGAGTAAATAAAAAATAAAAACCCATGACACTGTGTTCAAAGTTTCTTGAAACCTTTCTCAGTGAATTCCTCATCCTTTCATCTTCTTCAGGGTTATCCTCTAAAGGCTCGCCCGATGCGTCACCCAAGACTTGGATAGTTCAGAAACCCCTGTCAGGCATGCTCAGGCCACCTATAAGGAGTGTGGAGTTTGTTGCGCAATGGCTTTCTTTTAAAATCGGGCCTGTGATGTGAAACCGTCGTTTAAAAAAGAGTATAGTTCTTGTGAATGCTCAGCTTCATAGTGATGACACAGACTGGAATAAAAAAAATCTTCAACCATATGACCCTGTTCTGCCTGTAGCCTCTGCCTTTGTTTAAAAAAATAATTCAGTCTCGTGTTGCAGCGTAAAGTTTGGCTTGCCGTGTTGTTGTTGAGTTGCACATGCTTTGGGCTGTTAATGATGTTTCCAGTCTCACGTTGCAGCGTAAAGTTTGGCTTGCCGTGTTGTTGTCGAGTTGCACATGCTTTGGGCTGTTAATGATGTTTCCAGTCTCATGTTGCAGCGTAAAGTTTGGCTTGCTGCGTTGTTGTCGAGTTGCACATGCTTTGGGCTGTTAATGATGTTTTGATAGGTAGGAAGGTGTGGAAATTTCCGTCATTATCTTTCTTTGCCAAGGCTAACTCCCAGGTTCTCTGTTTTGACCTCATCCCGCAGGCCCAGAAGGAGCAGTATCTGACCTACAGGCGGGTGTTCCACGGGGACACCAAGGACATCTTCCAGCACGGCGTGCCCGCAGCCTCTCGCCCAGTTCCACGACGCCCTGTGGACACCACGGGACCCACCCCTTTCCCGGGCATCACCAACACAGCCGCTGCTGCCATGGCGTCCATCCTGAATCGCCCTCAGCAGCCTCATGGTGGGTTCCTCATCCAGGCTTGGTAGGATTAGAAACGAGTGTGGGGCCTGGTCTGCTGTGTGTGAATCAGTGTGAGGAAGCTCCTGTCTGGTCTGTTGTCTGAAGAGAAGCTCACTGCCTGGTCTGCCGTGTATAGAGAGGCTCACTGCATAGTGTGTTGTGTGGAGAGAGGCTCACTGCATGGTCTGTTGTGCAAAGAGAGGCTCACTGCCTGGTCTGCTGTGGGAAGAGAGGCTCACTGCTTGGTCTGCTGTGTGAAGAGAGGCTCACTGCTTGGTCTGCTGTGTGAAGAGAGGCTCACTGCCTGGTCTGTTGTTGCCTCCAGGGCCTCCGGTGGCTGGCTTGCTGGGGACGACGGGCACATCCACATCCTGGCTGAGTGGTGGGGCAGGGCTGGGGGCACCTTCAGGACTGCTGGGGGGTGCCACCGGTAAGTTCATTTCCTCTTGTTGTGCATGTGTAGGGGTGTGTTTTGTGTGTGTCGGTGGGTGTGGGTGTGTTTGTATGTAGATGTGTATGTGGCAGTGTGTCACTTTGAGTTGCAACAGCAGTGAAAAGGTGTGGGGTGGGGTATATGTAGCTTGGTCAGATCACAATCTCAAGGGTCTGGCAATGAAGATATGTGGTTGCACTCTCATGACTTCCTCACTTTTCTGTTAAATATATTTATCAGCAGTGGTTGTTGTTGTTGATCACTTTTATATAGTGCTATTCTCTGCACTCACATTAAATTCTACATGAGTGAATAACTTTTTATGGTGTTTTTGAATACCCACCACTTCGGTGGTGGGTGCCACATGAAACTGCTGCAATCTCAGTGGTGGCCTCTTTCTTGTGTGAGGCATAGTTTGAAAGGTTGTTTTAGTGCCTAGCACACACATGAAGCACGATTCAATTGAGTTTATGGATAAATAAAATAAAATGATAGTTATAGTAACAAATCTTTTTTTCTTTCTTTTTTAAACTCAATCATTTTTGTAGTCACATGTAGTTCTGTGCAGTAAAAGTGCACAGGTTCAGATTGTTTCAGGAAAAGTACCAAGCTCCAAACAGTTCACTAACAGAACGACAGTCAAAATCATTTTGTAATAATAGATAAATATTTGGAATGTGCAAACATCTAAGATATATATTTAAAAAAAAGAAGCTTAATACACTGTACAGAAGTCAAATTTAGACACCCACATTGACACACCAGAAGTGTAAAACAACAGTGATTACAAGCAATTCAAACCACAACAAGTACACACCCACATCTAGAGTGTGTGGGTGTGAAAGGATAGGATGAAAGTAGTAATCATTACAACTGAGTCTATTATATGTCAATCATTTTAATGTGTTGATACTGTTTATTTGACAGCGCATTTGTGTCTATTATATGTCAGTCATTTTAATGTGTTGATACTGTTTATTTTACAACGCATTTCTGTGAGTAATATATATACATCTATTTAGTAATGCTTGCAGTGTTAACCTTGCCTTTATGTTGTTGCACACTCTTAGCCTGTGAATCTTTTATACATGTTGATACCGTTTGTTTGTGTGGCACCCATATTTTCTTTTGAATGTAATAATGTACTTGGCTTGACTTGACACTATCACACCAGTCAACTGAAATATCATCATAACAAGCTGGAGAGGATAGAGAGTTTAATACCAATAATAATTACTTTTATATGGCGCTATACCCCGTAAAGTGGCGCTGTACATTATCAGCATCAGCATGACAATCACTGAATCAGCAACAAAAAAAGGGCAAGTACTGTGTTGAATGCAACACTCAAGCATTTCACACCCAACCTCTCATAAGTTTGCTAGCAGTAGTTTTGAACAGACAGGTCTTTGGAACAGTCAGAGCTCAGGAGCTGTGTGAAAGTCGAGGTGACCTTCCTGGGCTCCATGTCCCTAGTAAGCCTTATTGTTTCTGTGGACGTAGAGCACCATGAAAGAAGCAGAAAAAGGTGGAGCAGTTTTAAACACGGTGGTCACCATCAGGTCCCTGATTGCAGGCACCTCTTTGCTGGCTCAGCCGGGCGCCGGCCAGGGCTTGGGGTCCTCCTCCATGTTCTCCTTCGGCACCGGACCTAGCGCCACCTCCACCAACAACAACTCCCTGGCCAGCACCCTGGGCTCCCTCAACAACACCGCCAACGCCTCCCTCAACATGTCCGCAGCCACCAAGCAGCCTTTCACTCTCCAGAAGCCCCCGCCAGGAGCCAAGCGTGGGAAGAGATAGCAACGAGACAGCATTTAGAGCTTCATTCTGAGGGCGCTGGAGAATGGGGGAGGGTGAACGGTTAAGTGAAGAGCGCATGGCTTGGATTCTTTGTATGTGAGCATCATCCCCTGATGATGAGCACTGGTTCAGAAGCATGTTCAGTGTCTGGTTTGTTTGTTTGCAGCAATGTCACTGAAGACGCAGGTGAATCATGAACATGTGCTTAGCAGTGAAAATGTGCAACGATTCCTGAAAGAGCATCAGGTGTGAAAGCTGTAAGTGATAAGGTTGGCGGTTTTCTGAGGCTGTTGAAGCTCTAAAGCATTCGTGTGATTAAAGAACTTTTAACATGAATCAGTCGCTGCTTCTTTCCAACTCCTATAAATCAGCATTTGGAGCAGAAAAAAAGCATTTGTTTGAAGAGTCAGTTGTCTACAGTAACTGAAATGGAGAGCTGTTTGTTTGATCTTGTGAATGTGTTCATTTCATATTAAGGAGTCCAAAGTAAGTATGTGAGCTGAATAATTTTGTGAACATAGAAGGGACAGTGTTCTTTTGTGGGATTTTTTTATATTTTTTATTTTTAGTGTGAGTGTAATGTGATTGTCAGTGTTGAGCAAAACACCACTGAACTATAAATGTTTGTACAATGTGCTGTTGGTTTATGTAAATTGTATTTTGTTATCAGTATCAACATTGTGACTGCCAAAAAGCAACCTCCGTATGAATGTATTACAGTAATAAATGTTCCAGATACAACAAAACAACAATAAAAAACAATTCTTGTGAGATATACAGTGCAGTTAAGTTTGTTTCTGCTGATATGGAAAACTTGTTGAGTGTGTATCAAGTTATAAACTGAGTCCTAGGCATTTTACAATTACACAGTATACCCAAAACAAGATTACCACCTTTACAGTCAGTTTATGCTTACACTCAAGTAAAACAATCTGTCAAACTAGGGTTCACATTAACCAGTAATTTCTGGTATTTTACAGAATAAGATAAGCATATACCAGAAACAAAATCGGCAATCCGATGTACTGGCTGTTGTTTGACAGGTTCTAAAAAGCAGCAACAAAAAAACGCACTCACAAGTGTGTGTGTGTTTTGAGCAGGGAAGGGAGCTGGGCATTTGCTAATAAAAGTGGTAGTAGTATGGACTGCCATGTATCTGACCAGCTACAGTGATTATCTGACCGGTTTCTGGGAACCACGTTCACCACCTTATAGATGTCGCACCAGTTTGAAAAATGTCTTGCACAAATCATTGGTCAAACATATCTACGGCATCTCTGCCTCCCCACGAACAGCTCTGCACTAAAGCAAGTCTAACAAGTAACACTAACAATGACTAACAAGATTAATGGTGTTATTTTCTTCTCCCAACCCCACCCCTTTCAATGCAGGCTTTCTTGTGGTGTCCTTGCAGCCCCTGTTTGCTATCATGTGCAGAAACATCTACAGGCTAGCGGAAAAATTGCAAACACTGGCAGCCATACCACGGCTTAGTAAAAATACTGTACACCCTGGTAGGAATGGGTAGCACTGCTCTTGCCGCTGCTGTTGCCTTGCTCAAGGAAGGAGAACCAAAATTTCCTGTAACTTAGTGTAAGGGATTATTAATGAAATGTACAATGAAATAAAAAATAATCACCAGATTTATTCATTTTTCTGCCAGATTTATTTTCCGGTGATTCTAAATTTGCCTTGGTGAATTAAAATTTAATAAGACTGCTAGCTAAACTCTGCATGTAGCTGGTCACAAGTGCAGGGGGTGAGGAAGGAACAAAATGTTTGCAGTCGTACCAAGAAAACTTGTTATGTCCTGTGTCAGTAATTTAAGTATTCACCAATCAGAAACATATTCTAGACCATCAGCCAGACAGGATTTTTTTTTTTAATATCCCATGGCTTCTTTTGTTTCAGATGGTTTGCTTACAAATTGTGTTATTCACCAAAGTGTGAAAGACTGAATAAAGTGAACACTAACTCATGTGGCAGGGAAGGGGTGTTGACATCTCACAGGTTTATCCAGTACTGTGAAAAAGCAAAACAGGGTCAAGTATTGAAAAATGCTATCAGATGCTGAACACGTTTCTGGTAAATATTTAAGAGGTTTGGCACCCCTGGACCCTGCCACATCTCCTTTATCTGTGCCATTTTCAGCTCAGCCAAGTTTACCCTACGCAGGTGAAAGCTCCTCTAAAAGATCATGCATGCTTATATCTTTAAACAAATTAAAGGCCGCGGTTGCATGGTTTGGGATGGCTGCTTATTTTAATTTCAGCCATATTTGTTAATGATTCTTGCAAACAATTTCTCCTCCTTAGTAGTGTTCTCATTAGTGTTCTGTATTAGTTTAACGCCATTTGTTTGTGAAAGTTGACAAGTTGGGGGGGTGGGGGGGGGGGACATAAGTATACTCTCAAAATTGATGGGGGGCCATGGGCAAACATTCTCAAAATTGAAAGGAGGGAGGGAGGGGATTACAGTATCTTTTACCAAAATTGTATGAATTTGAAATGCTTCACCGACTGCCACATTTTCAGTGGACTGTTCACCGACGAAATGTCATTGCAATACACATGGTGAAAATGAGTTAATTAGCTGGGAATTCCCATGCCAGAGTAAAGCAAAGGCAGGCAGTCATGCAAGAGCATGGTCAACCACACAAATAAAAAAAGTGCAAAGCTGTTCTTGGTACTTTTATTGCAATGCATGCAGGCAAATCAAATCATTATTTACATGCTGGTACAATTTTAAAATGACTACTGTGTGTGCAAGTGTGTCTGACACCGATTTGCTGATGCACATATTGACATACCAAACAATTATTGACCCGCAGTGGACCATTCTCAATGAGCTAGGTCATGGGGTGCTAGGGATAATGGTAAGATTTTGTTGTCTGCACTACCGACCATGTACACTCTGATTCCTAAGCCTCGCTTTGGTTACCCTGGTGACCTCACCTCGTGAATGCTGCTTGTGAATGGTCTGGGGTCTTAATGATCAGTGTGTGGAGAAGAGCGGTTTCCCTTCTAGTTCTACTGAAGGAGTTAAGAGATTGAATTCTTGGCACAGTTGGGTTGATAAATTCTCATAGGCTGAGTGAGTGAGGCTAAGTTGTCTTAGGCTGTGGGAGGAGGGTGGCAAAAAAATGGAAGCAAAACTTTGTTATCACAACATTTGACACTTTTCTTCTTTCTGGGGCAGGGTAGGAGTCAACAACTAATTTGTCAATAAATACATAATAATCTTTTTTAAACATGATTCGTAACAGGTCACATAAAATGCATCTAGCCAGCTTGTTTAGATCTACTGTCATAAATTGTGTGCAACAAACAAAAGGTTAAGTGTGTGTGTATGTTTTCTTCATATAATTAGATGTCTGTACATACAGTGTGAAAGCAGGAAATAAAAGAAAGTAAACAAGCAATTAAACTGACCCTGACACTTGTCGAAAAAAGCAAATAACTCCTGAGCAACCACCTTGTAAAATTAAAAAAGTGTCCTGCTGAAAGCTTTTTTTTTATAATCAAAACAAAATGGGGGAGGGGGGGCTATGAAGAACAAAGGTTGACTGATATTTAATGCCCAGTCAACCCGGAAAGGTCAGATCAAGGCAAAATACAGGTCACGTCACAAGTAAAAATCTTACAGTTCTGGACACAACACAGTTGAAAGCAAACAACCAAGCCAAAATAGTCGATAACATTTTAGTTATTTACAACCAAAGAAAGAAAAAACATTTTCAGCAAGTACTTCAGCTTAAAACAGTCAAAACGGCTGATAAAACCACATGCTGGATTCCCACTATTATGATATACAAAAACACATGTTTTGGAGCCTGTTTATAGTCTGCAGACTTTCAGCATAGGAGTTTGCATCAAGCACTTTTGACAACGAGCAGGGTGACCCATTTCACTCAGCAGGCTCGCACGGGAACCTTTGTTAGCCACTTGAAATACTAGGAAAAAGTGGAAGGTAGATTTGGAGAGCAAAACATGAAGTTGAATGGATCAAAATGGCAGAAATCAGACGGGAGAGTTTCTTGGCAGTGGGCAGAACACATACCTTTTGGCTATATTCTGACCTGCTCCATGCATTAAGGAAAGAACCTTTGATAGCTCTGTGTTCTCAAAAATAGCCTGCATTTCTGTCTACATTACCCCACTGCAGGTAACAAAGAGATGTAGAACCAACAATAACAAATAACAAAATGACTCCAACATACCCACCCTTAAATGACATCAAACAAGACTTATGAAAGAAGAGCATACCTTAAATATAAACCTTGAATAAAGAGTTTTAAAAAAATTAAAAGGAAGGGGGACAAAATGGTTGTCACAGACTCTCCAGACCTTGGCTAAAGCACCTGGCAGAAGGAAATTAAGTACATGTTTCAAGACCACTGAAGTCTTGGTTACAATAGTTAAAGGGGACCCCAAGTAAAGATGCAAACTGGCTGGAAAATGGTTACAATAATTAAAGGGAACCCCAAGTGAAGATGAAAATGGTTACAGTAATTAAACAGAATCCCAAAGTGAAGATGCAACCTAAGCAAAGCTGCTAACTGGCTTGAGAATGGTTACAATAATTAAAGGGAACCCCAAGCAAAGATGCACACTGGCCTGAAAATGAAGAAACGGTGCAAACATTTCGATGTCCAGGCTTCATATACTTGTTTTGTTGATATTTATGCAACAAATAGTACTTTCTTCAAATGAGCTTCTGAAAGCTTTGCACCCTGTGGTGTTACAATTGTTTTGAATTTGGAAAGAAAGAATGGGTTTTGTATGCTGGTTCACTTCACCAGAGAAGAGCCAAAATATTGGGCTAATGACATACCATACCCTTCTGGAACACATCCCTGTCTTGTTCATGAGTCAAAATGGCAACACTCATGGTCAGCTTTGTGGGGACTTTCAAACATCAACTTTTATCAAACTAGACCACAAATGAACTGGGAGAGGGGGGGGGGGGGGGGAACACACACCTGCTGTGAGCGTACTATTCCATCCAAAAGGGCATATGATGCATTTTCTTGCCCTGGTTGACTGTGCGTAAAAAAACGAGTTACTTACTTACGTGATGCATTCATTTGGGATCTCCTTTAAACAACTGATTAAATAAATCATGTATTTTTTTAACAGGCTTGGTAGTTGGTGCTTACTTGGTGTGCTTGTTAAAACAAACACAACGTAAACAAAATCCTGGTGTGCTTGTTAAAACACAACAAACCCAAAGTGAAAAAACTCGAGCAACACAAGATATATCCACATTAATTCTGCAGAAACACCACTTGTCCCATCAAGACAGTGGCGGCTGCCCTCGTTTGTCTAGATCTCAACTTTAGTACAACCAGGAGACACAGGTCAGCACATTAAAGGCATGTTAGTTAGTAACTGGATTTTAACATCCTGTCAACTGCGAAAGGTCACCTCAGGATGACCAAATTGTGACAAGCAAACGCGTATTTCAAAACTCTAATCATGTATATAAACCCTTGCTCAAGTCAAATCCCCAAAGGCAGTCCCTACATAAATATAAAACATCAAACAAATCTTTTGACGAGTTAGTCCATTCCATATTTTCCCTCTTAAAAAAGCATCCAAGGCTAGGTCCAATTTATCAATACCTGATTAAAGAAAAATATTTTAAAAAGGAATCGGACAGAAACAAATTTTAAAACACATGCAAATGTACGTTGGCAAATACCAGTACAATAGGGGAGCAAGCTGCACATATGACCTACCAATTACTATCTCCTACCTGCTCAACGAGAGCCATACAAAAAAAGCCTCTCTTAACCAAAAAAAAAAGTTGGGAGTACAGACCATTAGCAGAAAAAAATGACAAGATGGAAAGTGCAAGAGGACTAGGCAGAAAAACAAGAGTGAACAGGAAAGGGGAATCAAATGACAGCCCTGAGATTCCAGACAGGAGGTGACGTCAGACACAACCAGCCTCCCTTCAGCGAAATGTTAAATGCAAAACAACCAGGTCTGGCGGAAAAGTTCTTTCCCTGGTCTGTTGTCATGACAACACACACAAGACCCTCCCAGATTATTACTGTCAGCACACTTTGCAATGCCTTTTCAAAATCCACACAGCATAGTGTCCTGAAAACAGGTGGACTTGGAAGAAAAGCGATTTTCTTTTTCTTTCCACTCACTTTTTTGTTTGTTTATTACCAACACATAGATTGTGTGGGATTGTGGTAGGAGACAAACCACCTTAGCAGTTGGTTACTTTTAACAACACTGTCTGAGAGTTGACACACATAAGAAAGATGATACTAGATTCTGGCAGCCGACCCTTGAATATGGTTACAGGCATGGACCGTTTCATCCATTACAACCATCACAATCTGGATTGCCAGGAGCCGCCATTTCCCCGTATAGGGTAAACTAGTTTTTACATGAATGCCCAACTGTTCCATGGATCTGACACAAAGCCAGAAAAAATACCCAGGACAACATAATAATACACAAAACATACAGAACACAGGAGATGATTACCATGTTAGTGCAGGGATGCTATTTTCCTGCAATTTTGTGGATGTTCATGAAATTAAAATTCTGACTGCAGTGAAATGGATTTGATTCTGGCACGAAAGAAACAGTTGAGGTGAGGAAGAAAAAAGAAAGAAAAAAAACTTCATGCTTTGCTGCAAAGCACATGATGTAAGGCAAGCAGCTATGAAGAGAGTACCTGGATGTGACAAGCCCATGGCATTCTAACATTCTTAACGTTTGGGTGTGTGAATATTCATGTACCTTGAAATTCAAAAGACTGGCTAGAATGAGCACATTTCGTCTCCAGATTGTGCCAAATTATGCACTTCAAAGGTTATCCAAGGAGGTACGGGCATCATGTCCCTAGACCCTCCTCATTTTTGTATGCGTGCATGTGCAAAGTGACTGTGGCCACCAACATCTCCATTATTTACAAAGGCCAAACATGCATCAACAACATTTCAACAGCTCATCTGACCTGCACACAAGAATACGGTTTTTAAGTGTGTACAGTGAAACCCCTGGTAAAAGACCACCCTGATGACCAGAGGCCACCCCCTCTCTTAAGCCCCCCCCCCCCCCCCCCATTCCTACCTGCATGTAAATAAACCTTCCTTTGTAGTGGGTGGCCTTACTACAGGGGTTCCACCGTATTTTACAATTGCACAACAGTGAGTTCCATCATCAACGTCAGCAATTAATGTATGCCTCAGTCAAACATGTCTTTCTTTCAGAATAACCTTACCGGCAAGATCACTACTTTTTACATCAACAGAAATACATCACTGACTGTTTACACAACCACAATTTGGGGGGGGAGGTGGGCGGGGGGATGTCATTTCAAACAAATTTTATATTACTTATCTCAACAACAGTCAATAATTATTTCTATACATATATTACATGTACTGGTCGTAATTTCAGCCATCAACTACTGAATTAATTTAAAACATTTTAGCAGTACAACACTTTTTCTCTCTATAAGCACAAAATACCAAAATCAGGGCAGTTTGCAGTCCGAACAACAGGAATCCATGCAAACTACCTGATGCACTAAAGGTCACACTTTCGGAAGGTTGTTTCCTTGGCTACAAGGTCAAGGCTGACTGAATGGCGGCATGCTGAAGGACAGGCAGGAGTAGTTGAAAGGCATCCTGAATGTAACCACTGGCATTGCTGGCCTGAAAGTCCAAACATCATAATCAAGTATTGTTTTGTTGTTGTTGAAAACCTTAATGGATAATCGGTAACAGCCACACAAAGCTGATCAAGCGAGAGCAACATGCCTGCAATGAGCTACAGGTCAAAGTTAAATGTTTAACGCTGAAACGTGTATTTTGCATTTGAGTATGTTGCACAGGTTTTGTTGTTGTTGTCGTTTTGGAAGATCTTAAAGAAACTAGCTGCTCAGAACACATATTTCTCACAGGAAGAAGAGATCAAAGTGAAAACCTAAAATTAAGGACTTCGTCTTTATATGTCCCTTTGATTTTATATTGAGTCAAAAAACAAACCAAAAAAAAGCTTCATGACTGATAAGAGTGGACAGACAAAACGCCCTCAAGTATCATTGCTGGACGACAATCAACACTCATCTCTGGCATTTTTCCTCAGACAGCATGAGCACACACTGCTTGTGCCAAAGTTAAAAGAGGAGGGGAGGTCGCAGAGAAGTGAGGATGGCAAAAGAAGATGCAGCACAGTAGGGTAAGAAATCACAAAAGACCAAAAGTTGCCTACTTTTCGCCAGTCTGTAATCTCTCTCTACACAACCCATTCCCCATTGAGGTACAGCAGCCAGCAAATGGGGCCAACTTTGCCTGCTGTGTAACCATTGTGCAACCAAGACAAAGTGAAACAAGGTTTACAACACATATTGCCTCCTCATTGTGAGAGTCTATGTCTCACACACACACACACACACACACACACACACACACCACACACACACACACACACACACACAGTGTAATGCCAAAGGAGAGGTAACTCAGGTAATGCTTTCAGTCAACTCATGAGGCACACACCTCATGACTAAACGTACCTCTAGATAGACACTGGTGACCATTGGGTTGACTTCCTCCGTAGCATTTTGCTCTTCCTGTTTCGGAATAAACAGGACATGTGTTAAGACAGAGGCACACAACAGAAACTGATGCTGGACACTTTGGCAAAGTGACTCACTGTAATGGTTAGTAACTGAATTTCAACATCCCGTCAACTGCCCAGGGTCATCTCAGGACAATCACTGTAATGGAGCTGCCAAGGCCATTTCCGAAAGGTATCCAATGTTTAAAGTCATTGGTGCTTTAAGTTGCACATTTTAACCTCACAGGGTTGTTCTTCATTCAAATAACTGCACTGGATGTCAACAGTTTAAATTCCAAGACCTGTCCCTTGCAGACAAACACTAATGTCGTAACCATGTGAACTAATGAGTATAAAACAAGACCCAATGAGCATACACACCTCCATCACTTTCATGGTATCAGGGGTCTTTTTTATATATTTTAAAGCAACCTAGGTCATGTACAGCTGCTTCTGGACAAGCAGTCCAGTTCAAACATTGGAACAGTTTCAAAGGCAAAGATGGGGAAATTTCTTAACAATGGGGTGGTGTGTTATCAATATAGGCTTTTCTTAGAGCATACATAATCTTGAACTGAACATACCCCAATTTTGTTGAGACACTGTGAGAACTTGCTGGCCAAGATGTCCACTTCAGTGACCAAGACACTGGACAGCCTGCAACGTACACACAACTGAAAATGTTTAAACAAACAAAAGCAAGGTTGAGTGAGGACAATGAAGCAGAGAGACAACACTCACAATTGAGCATGGTCACAATATGGATGGTGACTGTTTCATGTTTGGCTACACGTCTGCCTCAAGATTTCTCCAGTCAGTTTTAGTGCAGACTCTAAAAGGCCTTTGGATGACACCATAAACTGAAGTTGCCTGTGTGCATACACATGCAAAACAGTCACATACACATGTTACAAGATCATATTGTTCATGTCAGAGTGTGCTGGACTATGAAAACACCAAAATAACCCAGCATGCACTTAGAGTGTCAGTCTTGAAACCACTGAAGTTGGACGCAAAATGGGAGAAGGAATGTTAGAAAGGCAGCCCCTGAGCGTTCCTTCTAGTCCTAGTTTTGTCCCAGTCTGTAAAGTGAGACAGCAAAGGAATCTTCAGCAGCAAAACTGTGAGCCAATGTCAAAACAGCCCACAACACATCTATCCAGTTGGGAAAGAAAAAGTCACCCATTTCCATAACAATCCTGGCTGTTCTGCTCTAGTTGGCATTTTTTATTAATAGTTTTCTTCCCATACAACATCCTATGAGATCAGAACACTAGGGCATCTTGAACACCTCTGTAAATTGAACCAGATCATACCCCCATACCTCCCTCTCCAACAAAACAAAAACATAAAAACATTTTACAAAAGGTGTGCAGATGTTTTACAACTTGTCCCTTCATCTTTTGTGTTCTGCAGGTTTACAGAGTCGGTCTTTTATGTTCTCCAGCTTTACATGGTCATCTACGCCAATGCACGCCAGACAGGAAGGAACTCACCTGGCCAGGTTCTGAGCCCGATCCGTGTAGCTCTTCTCCTGATCCTTCTGCATGAGAACCAGCTCCCCAGCTTTGTGGAACTGCTCCACCGACTTGGAGGTGACATCGGCCAGGGCCTGGATGGCCCGCTGCTGGACCTCCTGCAATGATGCACACACGATGCTCTCATAGGATCCGTTGTCTCGCACTCCCTTCAAATTACCTTCCTGTACCTCTCTAACCCAAGGGAAAAAATGCTGAAGAAAGAGACTGAAAGTTAAAGGGATAGAGACCTTCAGTGGCACAGAACAAACAAAAAAGACCAAAAGAACTGAGCCTTAGAATGGGAAAGGATTGGAGTTAGCCTCTATTCTTTTTCTTTTGTTTTGAACTGCTTGTGGAATTAAACGGAAACTTCTGGCAGGTTCAAGAAGGAAAAAACCCTGAAACAAGAATGACTGCTAGTGTTCTGAAACAAGATCCAAAAACATAGAAAGTTCAAAAGAATGCTGTTTATTAGGATGCAATCAGCATGTTGTGTTTTGTCCTAATAAATAGCGTTTGTTTAAACCTTTTGTGTGTTTGGATCAGGTTCAAGAAGGAAAAAAAAAAAAAAAAAATTGAACTGTCAAACCTTTGCATCAGATATTTCACTGTGATCTTCGTGTGAGTAGAAGTCTGCAATCCACTGGCGCACTGTCTCCTGAACCTGAGGGTGAGAAAAATGAGATAAAAACCCCGTGCAGTTCTCAAAATGTCAAGAACCATTTTAAAACAAAAAAAGATGTGGGTTTTGAAAGCTGTAGACATTATTGTTTCCAACCAAACACCCATCTGAACTGATCTGAAAGTATTATGTGCATGTGCCAAGCCACATAAACTATATCTAAAATACATTATTTTAACAGTCTCTTAATCATCTATCGGCTTCAATTTTGCTCTGGTAAGCAGAGCAGAATAGCTCAGTTGGTAGACTGTTGGGCCAAAAAGCCAGGTGCAGTACTGATGATGGTTCGATTCCCTGGTGCAGCAAGGTATTTTTCTCCCAGAGTCAACTTTCAGCACAGACTCTCATGCGGGGTCCATGCGCAATCACACGCATCAACATCTGTGCAGACGTTAAAAAAAATCCCTGACACTGGCAGCCATACCATAGTCTGGGCACATGAAAATACTGCACACACAGGTGGGAACCGGTAGTGCTGCTCTTGCGGCTGTAGCCTTACCCAGTTAAGGCAACCCAAACTGTCTGCAAGGGGATTAATGAAGCATTAAATGAAGCATGAACTCCTCAATCAACATCTCATGAGCCACAGGCAGGACTGAGAAAGCTACACCAGACAGGACCTAAGGAAATCTGTCACTGCGTACACAGTGACGTGTTACCTTGTTCAGTTTGTCCGGTGCAGTTCCCAGGTGAAGCTCAGACAGGTTCTCTGTCACCAGCTTGCTGAAGTCATGCTCAGTTTCTTCTGCAACAGTGAAAAGAGAAGAAAAATGGAAACATTGTTTGTGTACTTTATTACTGCCAAATAACAGGACTTTTACACATCTTTTTTTCTTCTTTACAATATATTTGTGCATGTGTGTGTGTGTGTGTGTGAGTGTGTGTGAGTGTCAGTATGTGTGTATACATGTATATGTACATGTGAGAGAGAGAGTGCATGTGTGTGCATACATGTGTGTGTATATTCGGGGTGGATGGGTGTTACTGAACACTGGTATACCTATCTTTATGGAAACATTCACAAATGTTTCAGCAGCTACCTTGCACATTGCCTGCCATCAAAGTCACTATACACTCATGTCACAGCGCCTATCACAGGCTGATGCTGTTGTTTTTAGACTTGTCAACTGACAAGTTGTCTCCCCAAAAGTCCTGGTGGGGACCAAGATCCCAGAGGGAAGTGGGAGACAGGAACCCTAACCAACACTACACTGTCACCTCCAGAACGATTCTGCATTAAGATGGGGCAGCAGCATGCATGCAAGTTATGCTAATGGTTCATTAATTATGAGGGGTAGTCAAAAGACAGCATCTACACCACAATCACAACTTTTCAGACAGAAAACTGAGCTGAAACAGAACCAAACTGATGCCCGTCCGCTTACCACCAACATGAGCCCAGTGCCTTATCACTGGGCCAAACTGGCTCAAGAAAACCATTCTCAAACGGGAAACTGAACGGCACTGGCTGTGCCTACCTTGCTCTTCCTTGCCCTCAGTGTCATAGGCCTGCTGGAAGGTGTCCTTGATCTCTATCAGCTGCGGTCGAATGCTCTCCACCATCTCCTCCTCGATGGCAGACAGCAGCGACTGTACCTTGCGCTCACTCTGGTTGGACAGCATTTCCAGTGCCTCCAGGTGGGCAAGACCTGCAAACGCATGATGCAGGTATGGGATTTCTGTGTTCATGCATTCATTTGCTTGATGTCAGCCAATCTGCAGTCACAGTCTCCTGCAAGAGTGCTCAGCACACTGAATGGAAAAGAAGAAGTACGAAAGTTGGTGTTTTACGCCCAGTCAACCGGTACGGTTATATCAGGGCGATGAATGGAAAAGAAGGAAGAAACAAAAAGAAGAAAAAAGCTATAATGGAAAACGGAGCTTGCCAAACTGACTGAATGCAGTCAAGAATATACATCTTTAAACATCTTCTGTTGGATTTAAGCAAGCTACAGAACAAAATTTACATGTGTACACCCATACTAATATACAGTAACAAAGGCAACATCAGGGAAACTTTTGAGAGACAGGGTGGAGCAGATACAGGCCTTTCCAAGCACACAGATACCATCTTGAGCTGAACTGAATGGAGTAACAGATACAAGAAAACTATTTAAGCCAATGCATTCGTGAAGACTGAAATGTTGCAGTATGCACCAATAATGACCTCACACCCCTTACCTTGGTTATCCTCAAACAGAGCAGTGAAGTTGCACTTGCGAGCTTCCTCTGATTCCTTATCATGTTTGACTTGCTCTTCGGCTTTCTCTTGGGCCTCCCGAAGCATGGATGAAAGGCTTGGCTTCTCATCCCGCATGTGCAAGAACTCTCGAGCGCGGCGCAGACCGGGGTCATGCTCTGTGAGTGTGGAGTATGTTTTCTTGCCAATGCTTTCCAGGATGTCCAAGCCACCAGCTGCAAGGGTTTCTGCTTTCTCAAAGCCGGTGTTCATCAGAGTCTGACTCTTGTTGACCAAAGATTTGCCCTGGAGAAAGAAAAGAAAAAGACAGCATATAAATCAATCTTTTCCCATGATGAAGCATCACCATCAAAAAAATAATTAAAAAAATTCAGAGGTTAAGAAGATATCGTTAAAATGTTGAACCTTCTTGCGACCTTGACCGTAACTGCACCAATCTAAGGTGAAGAAAAGAAAAAAAACACCAAATAATTCAAGAACGCCTACAGAATGATGCCTGTGCACTACAACCACAACTGAGAAGGAGTCCTACCATGCTGCTGATGTTGGACATGCCCCATCCTGACAGCCAGCCACCTCCTTCCTTCGCCTTCTTCCCTCCGTCAGTCTCAGCTTCAGTCGCGGCTGCTGCCCCTCCCTCGCCCTCCTCTCCTTTCTTGGCTTCTGGGGCAGCTTTGGATGCTGGCTCTGCTGAAGCTTCTTTCTCCTGGGGCTGGGCCGTTACTGCAAACCGGAAAGGAAAAACAACAACACCATAAATAATGTCTTCCTTGTCTTACTGATGAGAGGAGTAAAGAATTGAATTTTTAATGGCCTGTCAACCTCACAGGGTCAACTCTGGTGCAAAATTACACACACAATTGTGCATATATTGAAAGTTCTAGGTGCACATAGGTGCCCTTCCAAGCTAAACATACAAAAACACTTGCACAACAACCCAGAGAAAATCCCTGCCCCCCAAAACAAAGACGGAGATGTAGTTATAGGCAGTCATAGCCACACATGTATACAAGAAGGGTAAAAATCACATTTGTACAATTTTATGGGTTTGCACATGCCCACAAAATGTTTCCCCTGTACCTGTGTTTTTACCCTACTGCCCCATTCAGCTATACAGTAGATTCAAACACACACACACACACACTGCTTACCCAGTACATGACTGTTGACCTGTATCTCCACTGGGATCCACAGTAGGCTTAAGCACACACACACACACACACACACACACACACACACACACACACACACACACACACACACACACACCTTACCCAATACATGCCTGTTTACCTGTATCTACTTCACTCGGCCCAACAGTGGGCTCAAGCGCATGCACACATACACACACACACACACACTGTTTACCCAATACACCCCAGGCTCAAGCATAAATGCCTACCTAATATATTTATGCATGTTCACCTATATATCTAGATCACTGGGCTCCACAATAAGCTCAAACACACACACAACAGACACACCACTTACCCAAAGCATGGTTACCTGTATCTACTCCATTGGGCTCTGTTGCAGGCTCAAGAGCTGAATCAGCTCGCACCATTTCCTCTGGGTTCGGTACTCCCAGACTGGACTCCACAGTGTCAATGATAGTCGTGAGACCCTCACCTTAAACAGTTAAACACTTACAGCTGTCAATATTTCATCCATCAAACACTGTAGCTGTGTAAATTTTGTTCATTCAGCATCAAGGCTATACTGTATACATTGCACACCATGCTTTCAAGACCGGTTCCTTCAAAACTGCTTTTAATAATAAAAGGCAAACATTTCCATCAATGAGATGTGATTTTTCATTGAAGTGATGGAGATGTTAACATTACTACTAGTGTGTACAACTACAAGTGCCTGTATCTGTCAACGTGTTTATCAGAGCATGTGTGTGAGATGTGTGTGTGTGTGTGTGTGTGTGTGTGTGTGTGTGTGTGTGTGTGTGTGTGTATGTGTGCATTCTCTTTTCAGTGTCAGACTTACCAACTTGTGAAGAGAATGTTTCTATAGAGTTTGTTGCAGCATTCAACAGAGACGACCCCCATCCCCAATTCCAGCCACCCCCAACCTGTGCACCATCCCCTGCCGCTGTCTGTCCATTCTCTGCCTTCTCTGAATCTGCTGCATCGCCACCAGCATCACGCAGTATGGCCTGATCTGCTGGATTGCCTTCTGCTGTGGTACTGGAGGAAAGACTTTGGCGGATTTCTCCCGCAGACTTTGCCTGGGTCTCTGATTTTTCCTCTGATGCACTTTCTGGCTGCTTTTCCTTTCCTGCCTTTTCCCCAGAGTCTGCTTCAATGCTTGAGTCCTGTTTGTCACTGGTAAAATCTGCCTGGCTAGAGTCTTTAGTTGATGGTTTGACAGATTCTGAGTCTTTAGTGGATGGTTTGACAGATTCTGAGGCTTGTGAGCATGAAACTTTGTCACCTGATGGTGCTGGCGACCTGGTTGTTTCTTCCTTTCCTGCTTTTTCAGAAGTAGGTGCTTGTTCTACTTCCATAGCACCAGATGTTTTAACTGGGCTCTCTACTGATGGTGTTTTGGGGCTAGGTTTTTCTTTCTCATCTGTGGCAGGCTTCGACTGTCCTTTGGCTTTTTTCTTGCGTGGCTGCTGCTTTCCCTTCTGCTTCCCGCCGCCTTTGTCTTTTGTTGCTGGTGGTGGACCTTTGCTAGCCTCTCCACTCTTGCGAGATTTTCCTGGAGATAAGAAAGGGAATGCAAGTCTGAATGAAATAACATCTTTAAATTTAGATGAGTCCATGAACAAGGCTGATGCATACATGATGCAGATCCATTCTGTAGCCATCTTACTGTAAGTTAATATCATATACTTTTAAACCAAATGATATTATACCAAAAGACATTTGGTACAAAATTAAATAATGAAAATGTAGCTGGTTTTATAAACTTAATATTATCATAGTGACCCTATGCAGTTGATGGGATGTTATTGTTGAATTAAAATCCAAGAACTTTTTTTTATAAGACATAAGTTTTGGTTGAAAAGAAAAGAAAACGCAAGGCTGCACCAATTTATATATGATCTTGTCAAACACCACTGAAGAAGAGAAGCACAAACCTGAACCACTGCGTGCACCTTCCTCCCCTTCTTCTGCACTGGCAAATGCTTCATCCTCTGAGGCAGACATGCTGTTTAACAGGTTCTTGTGCACCCGACCACACTTGACTTGAAATAACACTGAAACAAACAAGCACATGAATGTGTACAGCTCAGTGAATAATTACAACTTATGATAATGGAAGAGTGCTGCTTTGTGACACTGCTGGCAATTTCTTCCTTCACTTTCAAAAGTAAGACTAAGAGTAAGAGACAGACAGAAATTAATATCTGATGGGCATATGCTTCAAATTATCAATGTCTGGTATACATTATTATTATTATTATACATGTATGCAGATGCATGTATGTGTTTCATTACTTTTAACATCAAAAGAAGTAATCACTTTAGCTCTATCTCACTCAAGCTCTGTGTGTGTATGTGTGTGTGTGTGCGTGTGTAATACTAATAGTAACCAATACCCATCGGTCTGTAATAGTTACTCTTATTCAATTATTGTAATGTGAAAACTAGCATGCACTTTCCAATCTGTCTAGAAAAACTGAAGATAATAATCACAAATCAATAAGCAATTCATAGTGCAAATGGCACAGTGACGTGTTTTAATAACCGCCAGCCTGTAAGTGTAACACTAAGATTAAGAGTGCGTTCAGTCAACCCACTGTGAGACTAAAAACAGCTGACACAGTGACAGTCACGCTCACTGACACTGTGAGTGTGACAGTAAATTACAAATCACGGCAACAGCGTCTCAACAAAGCGTATAAAATCGAAAAAGCGCGGGGGGGAAATTGTGAAATCTGGAAGGTTTCTTTTGTTTGTGAATCTTTTTTCCGAGGTGTTTTTGTCCGAAAAGATTTTCCTTGCAAAGCTTTCGTCCGTAGCTGACAACAGCAGGTGACAGGGAGAGTTGCGCTTTTGGAAAGTTCACTTCACTTTTACTTTTAAGACATATTTTAACACAATGATTCCAAACAGATGGATTTAAAGCTGACAAGAGTCTGGAAGCTCTATGCACACATCTAAGGCAGGGACGTGGCAGAATACCAAGACAAAATTACCTTACAAAGTTGTTTAAAACTCGTCTGCGTTCCACGTCAGTCTTGACCGGAAGTGTTTAATTTGTTGACATCGGATGCAGTACTTTACAGCAGATCAACTACAAAGAAAATTACATCCATACTAATAACCAATATTAAATAAAATACCAGGAAAAAATATCTCGCTGTGTAGTTCTTGAGCACAAATTGTACCACTTTATGGATTAGTACACAGCACTGAATACATTTCTTTTTTCTTGTTCGCTTGAAGGTCTTTTTGCGCTGACTGCCAGTACAAAGCGCAATTTTCAAGATGTCTGCCTACGATGTAAGTTTTCTTCTTTCTCCTTCTTCTGTGTAGGCAACCAACTTCTTTATATTTTAGTATAAGTTCACACTGAGGACGTAAGGGGATATAGTGGGAGAATCAATGTGATGAAATAAATTTAAAGAAATCAACTGGAATAAAATGATATTTCAATTATCATCAAGAACTTATTCGTGGCTGTAAATGTAATTAGTGTAAACTGGAGATGTATGGAGAAAATCCCTGCAAGTGCAGTATTCTTTCCAGGTCTCAGACTAGGCCAGTCCAGCTTGCGAAGTTTTCCTAGCAAGCCTAATGTTGCATGCGGTATATTGAGCCCAACACCTTGTCTTGCAGGATTACTTTAATTCGTGTTTTCCTGTTTTTGTTTTTGGCTACAGTAATAATAGTAATACTAACTAATACTGTAATAGTAATACTAGTAATAGTCTAATACTACTACTGCTGTACTAGTACTACTAATAGTAATATTGTCATTTCAAATTGATGCATATCAGTATTATTAATATTAATAATATGCATGGATTTAAAATGACAATAATAATAATTAATATCATTATTTGTGATGAAATATATCATTTAAATTTTTTACCAGAAAAACAGAACACTTTGAACAGTAACTGCCTACCAGTGCCAGTGTACCACTACCAGTGCCACCACTACCACTAGTACCTGAACTAACAACTCACTGCAACAAAAACAGTTTTAGTGGGTTTTGTTGTTGATTTTGTGTACTTCTTTTTCTTTCTTTCTTTTTTCCCCCTGTATGGATTATGCCAGTCTGCAATTTCTACACAGACACACACACATGCATGCATACACCTACACATGCACAGACATAACATTTGTGTGCACACTACCCATCTACCAGCCTACAGACACACACTATCCAAGGTCTACACACACACACACATTCTGCACCCCCCCCCCCCCCCCCACCACCACCATCACCACCACTACTGCCCACACATGCACACTACACACACTACCCATCTACACATGTACACACACAAGCTACCCACCCATGCACACACACTACCCCCCCCCCCCCCCCATACACACCACCACCATCACATGCCCCTCTTCAGGCCCACACATGCCAGCAAAGCCTTTATCATGTGCAACAAACTTACAAGTGGCAAAGCCGCTCCAGTGGATGTCTCTCCAGATGTCACTCCAGTGCATGTTACTCTGAGTCCAGTGGATGTCTCTCCAACAAAAAACACCTTCAGGGCAAGACTGTCATAGCTAATTACTGAATACCTTTTGTTGAACATTTTGGGCTCTTCTTCTTCCAGTTCCAGTGAGTTACAAACTTCATCAACCTGAAGGTTCTCTCACTTGAGTTTGAAGGGTAGCGAAGTTGTTGTAAAAACTTGTATGCAGTGTATGTGTACGATACCCATAGACACAGTGGTTTTCTAAAACAGTGAATTTAAAATCAAATAGTTTCAAACTATTTTCCACCATTCTTGGATGTTAGGCAGACATTGGTCATGACATCAAGTATTGTAGAGACCAGCTATGAGTATGACTATGAGTGTGTCAGGTGAAGTGGTTTTGGTTGCCCAGTCTGGTTTAAATCTTAAATAATGTAACTTGTAAGAAAATAAAACATTCCTGAAGACTATATCCATCAATGGCATCATTGTCTGCCTTCTTCTGAAGAAAAAAAGAAAGAAAAAAGGCTTGGTGCCTCAGATTCCACTTCTTTAATAATTTTATTTCATGTTGCAACAATGCAAGTTACTATCCAGTACTAGTTAACTTCTCTGTTTTGTTATTTTATGAAATGGACATGTATTACTATTATCATTCTTTTTAATGTGTATGTCACTGTTTTTGAAGCTGAAGATGTCTTTCCTTTTGAATTAGATGTAATGATATGTAGAGGTATATTTTTGTAACATTTCCTGGTGTTTATGTCCAGATACAGCTTTTAAGGTATGATCTGTAGAGGTATGCTTTTCTGATTACTAATATTTCCTGGTCTGTATGTCCAGATGCAGATTTAATCTATTTATTAAAATATTATTATAATTGATATAAATATAATACCATGGCACTGGCAGTGGCAGTTGGGTTATATTTTTGTAACATTTCCTGGTGTTTATGTCCAGATACAGCTTTTAAGATATTGATCTGTAGAGTTATAGTTTATACTTTTTTGTAATATTTCCTGGTCTTTATATCCAGATGCAGGGTTAATCTATTTATTAAAATATTATTATAAATATAATACTGTGGCAACTGTCCATGGAGTTTACCTTGAAATTTTCAACAGAATCCAATCAGTGACCATCGTCGCAAGTGGGACAAAGATGAATATGAGCTGCTGGCCCGTGAACGGCTTTCGTTGGACACAGAGGACAAGGACTCTGGGCCCCCAGTCAAGAGAGAGCTGCTCAAGCCTCGAGAATACAAGGTACACACTCATGGGGGTGGGGATAATAATTGTTTGTTTTTATAATGTAACATGTGCTCATACACATATTTGCATGTGTGTGTATGCATCCATGCTGCACAAAGGTTGTGTGCGTGTGCAACAGATTTCACTTTGTTTCAGACATGATGCAAAAACCTGACAATATGGCATTATTTCATTTTCATTATTGCATTGTATAACATAAATCTATATATATATATAGATGTATATTATAATAACTTGGTGAGCCAGTCAGAAGCCTAGACACTTGCCTGTTTGTAAACAGTAAAAAAAAAGAGCTATCAGATCCTAAATCCAGACTTGACTTGGTGCAGCAGTATCATTCCCCGTCAAGGTCATGGTTGTCATATTTATAATATTGTTTCAGTAAGTTTGTACAAATATTGCTCTATTTACATTAGTTACCTGTTTGTTTTCAGTAATTATAAAATGGCCACTTCTTTCGTAGGTTGACCTCGACTCCAAGCTTGGCAAGTCTGTTGTCATCACCAAAACTACTCCTGCCTCCCAGCAAGGAGGGTAAGTGGTGAACTTTTCTCCTAGTAGGCCTACACAGATCTGATGTTTATATATTTTGATTTTATTTTTTTTATCATTTATATATGGACCAATGACAATGCACACCAAACATCAGCTTCTGATCCACCCCACCTCCAATCCCTGACCAGCTGGTCTGGCCACAAATAGTCAATTTTTCATCAGCACAAAAAGGGAAAGGGCGTTTTGACTGGATGTATATCATAAACTACTGTACTGTAAGACTAAGAGAGGGCATGTTGGTAGTCTGCTTGGAATGTGGCACTGTACACTACAAGTATTAGAACTAACAATGGACCCTCTGTCGCTAAAGATAAAAAACAAATGCATTTACTGATAATGAAAAATATTGAACTTTGAAGGAAGGTGAAACAGCAGAACCGGTCACATCCACCCCATGGTGTGTCCAAAAATGGAATAAAGATGGGTCATCTGTTTTGGGGATCCTAGGTTGGACATGTTTGTAATTAACTTATAATTAAGTATTCAAAAAGTGGTCATGTATAACAGATAGTCTTTTATGGAAGTAGTCACTCATAGTTTATTCCACCATGCCTGTAATTTCAGTCCAGTGTTCTGGTGCTTTTGTGAATGGTTGTACTGAAGGAACATTCTCCTTGGGCATTTACTGGTAGTGGTATGCACTAATACCAGCAGTTTGCAGTGACACACTTACAGTTTTAGCAGTTATTGATTACTCCAAACATGACACATGTGGTTGTGAAGCACCTAAATACCAGCAAAGCACAGTTGTTAGAAGAGGCTTAATCCTCAGCTTCAGAACAGATTTGTTTTGGTTTAGGAATTACAAGGGATCTTATTATTTTATTTTTTATTCAAAAAAAAAAATCCCTCTGACACTGGAAAAAAGAAATATATATATATATATTAAATGGCAGATGACTTAATCTTTTCTGTGCTACTAGCCATTGCTAATGCTGCTGTTTCTATCATATTGATAATTTCATTTTTACCAGGAGGTGGCCTAACTTAGTGGTGAGTCACTGGCCTCAAGATCAAGAGGGAAGAGATTGCTGGTTTGAACCCCGGTTTGGGCAGCAATTTGACCCTTCTCCTCATCTCTGGGTGGTGGGCTCAGTGTTGCAGTTTAAGATGAAAAACCGAGGCCCCATATCAAGTGCCGCAGTAGCTACACACAGGCTTGTGTGAAGTATCAAAAAAAAAGAAGCCTGGAAAAATGTGTAGAAATTCCACCAACATTAGGGATTCATTAACTTATTTAGGCTGGGTACAGGGATCATGCTAATGCCCATTTTATATTTTCCTCCATTTGCTCTGCACCCCCATTTTATATTTTCCTCCATTTGCTCTGCCCCCCCCCCCCCCCCCCCCATCCCTCCGACTCCCCCACCCCCCTTGAGCAGAAAACCACAGCTTCTCTCATTGTTCTCAATATTTTCCAAATGCTATTTTACTTTGTATTTAATGAAAACATTCAAATCAGCTGCACTTTGTGTGTGTCCCATGGCTTTCAGATGCGTATTCTGTTGATTTCAGGTACTACTGCAATGTGTGTGACTGTGTGGTGAAAGATTCCATCAATTTCTTGGATCACATCAATGGGAAAAAACGTGAGTTTTGTCTTCTTTATCAACAGGCTGATTTGTGAGATATCCATTTCCTTTAATGAATAAACTTGCATTTATTTTATGAATAGCAACAGGCAGACGTGAGATGCAATGGCATAAAAAATAAACGTCTCAAATTCCCTAGAATTCCTGAGTAGCACAGAATGATGGCATGATTTTGCAGGCTTTCACTCTATATAAAAAGTTTGATCTCAGACTTTCAGCTGAAGATTCTCATGCCCCTTGCTACCAAGGAATTGTAAACTGAATGTAAATAACCTCAGATTAATATGGCCTTCAGACATACAGAACTTACTATGTTTCATCTTTTAGAACTCTGTTGTAACAGATAAGGCTATCCTCTAATACTTTATTTGAACATCAATCAGGATAAATTTGCAAATATTTATGTTTCAGATCAGAGGAACTTGGGCATGTCCATGAAGATTGAAAGATCTTCATTAGACCAAGTTCGACAGAGGTTTGAAGCAAATAAAAAGAAAAGGGAGGAAAAGAAGAAAGAGTATGATATTGAAGAAAGACTAAAAGAAATTAAAGAGGAGGTAGGTATTTCAGCAATTATTACTATATTTTAGGATGGTATACATCACTATGCTTATGCTGTGTACTGTCTGTTGTCTTGGAAACTGTCCACTTCTGCATTTCTCCCATTTTAGGCAAGTTCAATCTTATTGATATTTTTCTTCATTGCTTGTAGTACTCCATTACCTTGACTGTTGGTTGCTTAGCGTGAGAAGTGTTCACAGTTTCAGTTGCAGAAAGTAGTGCCTGCACTTTTGACAACCCGTCATATAACCAGACTCTTGCCCATGAACATTTGCCAGATTATATGACAGAAAAAGTTCAAGATGATACAAATAAATAATGATTCCAGTTTCTTGCTGAGAGTCGTGACAAGTCCATGTCAGTCACCCTCACATAGTTATAGTATTTGTTTTACCCCTCCCCCATTTTGTTTTCTGCCGCAACAAGATATTAATGTTTTTATCAGATATATTCTTCATGCAAGACCATCGATGGTAACCTGCATTGCACTTTGCATACATATTCATGTTGGATTCAGTTACCTTGATTGTCCATTTTCATGGTCACAGCAGAGTTTGAAGAAAATGAAATCAATTTCCATTTTTGAATTTACTATATGTGGGTGCCACTGAGCATTTCTCTTTGTTTTATAAATTAGAAATCTTGCAAAAGAGAATTGGAAACTTGAAATAATTTATCCTGGCTGACTTGTGAATGCTTTAATAGTTTAACATTTTGCATTTAACATTACTGTAAACTACACAGTCCCTACTTTGCATGTATGTTCAGACCATGCTTTTCTTAAAGGCCAATCACTTCAGAGGGTCCTCACCAACCTCTGATGTAGGGACATTGTACTTCAAAGCATATTCTTTTTGTACAGTGAACAGTCAGCATTTCATCTGCTCACATCCAGTGATGTATTTGGGTAATGTTTAAAGTATCATGAAAAAGGTGCTGAGACAGTGATAGTTCAAAACCTTTTGGTATGTGAATGGGTCTTGCTGGGGGCCTACAACAAACTGTGAAGGTTAAGGAACATAACTGTTGTGTCTGGATCAATTTATCAGTTGGATAATTGATGATAGTCAGCATCTGATATTTCTCCCATATAAACTATAAAGGTACTTTAATTCTGTGCATCATAACATCAGCAACTGAAATTTGGGTGCAATTTAAATATATATTTATTTCTTGTGTTTCAAGGAGGAGAAAGCCAAGGCTCACAAGAAGGAGAAGAGGAAAGAGCGCAAAAGGAAAGCAGATGAAGTTGAAGATGGGGATCCAGACATGGCTGCTCTCATGGGGTTTTCTGGCTTTGGTACCTCCAAAAAGGCAAACTGATCTGGGACTTCACCATGTGCTCTTTTTGTTGTTTTGCACACACATGCACTGACGATCAGCAGATGGACTAGTGTGTGGAATGTTTTTACTCTACCATGGACTCCAACTACTGCAACAAGACAGCAAGGCAGAATGCTTACTTCAGTATATTTGTGTCATCTTTGTGTTTATGTGGTGCAGCTAACACCAGAAAGGATAGATACAAATTTAGAGTTACGAACCTGTAACTATTGAATCCTGAAGGCATATGGGGACATTTATACATAAACATCTTGTGAACATTTTGTTTGTAGCAGAACTCTCTAAAAGGCATATTTGCACATCTGCAACAGATTTGGCTCTTTAAAAAAACACTGAAGAGCTTTTTTTCTTGCTTTTTTTAATGCAACTTACACAGACATTTGTTTTTAGTAACTAATGCTTCCAAAGATTATTTAATACACATAGACATTTTTTGTAGTAAGTAATGCTTCCAAAGGTAATTTAATACACAAAGACATGTTTTAGTAACTAATGCTTCCAAAGGTAATTTAGTCAGGTGCCCCACAACAAACTTGCCAACTTCAGAGGGATATGTAGTAAAAACATTGTTCTTGTAGACAGTCTCTTCAGTATTGTGATGGTTACAACTGGGACACCTTGTATATATATGGTCACCTAGTAGTCTCTGACTAACTGCTATGCATGTAAAATAAAATGACACAAGACTAAGGCAAATATTTTTTCTCTTATTGTCTTATTTCTTTTTTAGTTTGTTTTTCAAACAATATTAGTCAAACAGAAACATATTTTTGGAAACACTGTTCCTTGTTTCTTCTCCTGTTTGTGTTTCTCACTGCTTAACTCAAGATGACAAGAATACTGGTCAAGCAAACAAACAAGTTCAAAACTGCATTAGCCTGTGTATGTGTGCAGTTTGTGGAGGTGACTGGTATGCAAAACAAAACAAAAGCTTCAGCAAAATCAACTGAACAAGAAAGAAACCAGCTTTACTTCCAAAAAACATTGAATGAAGAAAACAACTTGTAACACTATAATTTAGGAGGGACAACAATTTTAAAGAATTAAAACATGTTTTTATATACAACTTCAAGTGTTGCTTTTGCTAGTTTTAGTTTACCCCATGTAAAGAGATAAATCTCAGTCATCAAACATGTAACTGATAACAGGAAGTATGTCAAAAATATATTGGTGATTTCCTGATGGAACTTGCCTCAAAGTTCTAGCAGGCAAACCTTGATATTTTGTATAATATGCAATGTGGATTCTGGATTCAGTTGTGTGATTGTGATAAATGTCTGAGGTCTGATCAGTCACAAATGTGTATGTATATATATATTGAAAAACAAAGCAGAATGCTGTTTCCCTCTTGCTGTGTGTGTGTGTGTGCTACATTAGTAATACCAGTACAGTGATATTGCCCAATTATAGCCCCAAAGTTTATTTTTTACTCAAAACAATTCAAACTGTGTCAGTAAGCAAGTAACTCTCTGGAAAATGAATTAAAGAATAGTTCAAACAAAAGTGTCTGCATTGAAGAGCATGCTGAAGTCACTCTCTTTGGGGCAAGTCTCACTTGGTATGTATCTGCAAAATCAAATCATTATTTAGTTTACTGATGGGCCAGCATGAAATGACTAACTTGAGTTATGTGTGAGTATGGTGGGGTTGATCATCAGTTTTCATATTCCTGCACTTCATACTATCTACAGACTCCTGGTTAATGTAAAATAGTTCTGTTGAGCTCATCTTGAATGCCAGAATATCCCTTGAAGGAAGTTGTCTTCTCTCAGCATGTTTTGTTTAATGAATACTAGAGATCAAAATAAAGATTCAACAGTATGCCTTAATACAAAATTGTTCATTTTTATTATAAATTTTTCTATGGAGAAAGGCCAGCCTTCTAGGATGAAACTCGTTTTGAAAAGGCAACTTCTTTTAAGTACAAGATCTCTTCATACAGCTGGCAAAATAAAAAAACAGTAACATAGTTTGGAATAAAAATGACTTAAAAATAGAAAAAAATATTCTTTTTTTGTCAGTTCACACAATGATAATCATTGCAAATCAGGAGATCCTGATACTGAAACAAAAAGTGCAGAATTGCAAAGTTATAAAGAGAGACAAAATGTTGCATGTATACCTTCTAACTTTTGCAGGCACTGCAATTTCTGGGTTTGGCTCGTCAAACATGTTGCACAAAATGTTGCCTCGTTTTCTGTATGAACTGGCTGTGTTCATCTGCACCAAACATTCATGCAAGTATTGAATACCAAGTTACAGTATTTTTTTCTGATTAAAAACTCATTTATGATGTAAGAGATGAGACAACACAGTGAATCAAAGGAACTGGGAGAGAGTCATCAATTTCCAAACTGATGTTTGTCCTTTTCCCCTTTGCTTATCTATTGGGCCAAATAATAAAATACCTACACTTTTATGGAAACCTGATGATAAAAAAAAAGTTTTAAGAAAATGGCAGCAACCACAAAAATGCATGAGAAAACTTTGTTCAATACATACAAATATGGGCCAAATAATAAAATACCTATGCTTTGATAGAAACCTGATAAAAATTTGTGTTAAGAAAATGGCAGCAACCACAAAAATGCATGGGAAAACTTTGTTCAGTACATGCAAACAAGATTCCCCCCCCCCCCCCTCCCTGCCCCCCACCCCCTAGTTCTACAGTTTAACTCCTCTTTTTTTCTTCCTTTTTTTCCCTTATGTTACCATAAGCAACTCCCCCCCCCCCTCCCCCACTTTTTTTTTTTAACTTCTTTTTATTTGGCCTTATGAATATTAAAAGGTTTAACGAACTTCAGAGGTGGCCCATCTCATTCTCACCATGGTAGTAGTTTTCTTCACAGGAAACACTTCTGCTGCTGTTGGGCCACAGTCATCAGTCAGGTCCTGCAATGCAGGGCTTGGTGCATAGCTGGATGGAGACTTCACTGACATTTCTGAAACCTACACATATAACACCAACACAGCATGCAACAAGGGCATCAAATACAGTGAAAATCCTGAATACCATCCTCCAATGGGATCACATTCCTCTCAAAGCCACACTTTTAGAAACTCGCTCTTGATTACGTGTAAATCAACCCTTCACAAAGATCACTACTCTTTTTCAAACTACCTTTTGGTGATTTTTGAATTGTGTGAAAAGTAATTCAAGCCAGTTGATAAGTCTTCATCTCTCCATGAAAGAGTTTAACCTTTTCTTCTTCTTCTGAGACACTGTCTATTATTGGGATGCTGTCAACTGTGATCTTTGAAACAATGCTTGATAATAACATCTACTGAAATGTACACATTCATTATCAATTTCAGTAACCGTGACCCACTGTCAAGGTCAAAGGAAGGCGGGAATGGTCATTTATCAGGTTCCACTATTGGACTATTTTTACAGGAAGGGGGCAAAAAAATGGAGAGAGAGTTTTATTTTATTTTATTTTTTAAATGAACAGATTTAAAAGAAGTAACAGCTCAAGTTTTCAACTTCAGAAACTTTTATGAGAAAAGCTTGTTTTGTTAAAATGTTCCTGTACCACCTTGAGAAACATTTTTTGGGGAGTGCGGTGGGAAGTCTTATGGTGTGCTGTATTCTAACCTACCTCTGTTACTCTGGATTGTGCAGGGGACGATGGTGGATTACTTTGGTCTTGACTCGATGCTGCTGTGCCCTTCAGCTGGAAGAGGATATGCCAAAGAACACTAGTTCCTTCCATGGATTGAGGGATATAACTGCATTCTTCTTCAATGGCTTTGGGGTCAGGGTCTGACTGGGACCTACATTTGGAAGATGGGGATAGTTTTGATGGAGAAATCTCAGGGGTGGCTTCTTCACCAGAGTGTCTGAAGTTCAATTGTTTCAAAATTTGCTTCTGTTTCAGTGGGTTCTTGTGCTGAGTGTTGTTAATTTCTCCCAATGGACTTGGTGCATTATTGGTTTGCTTGTGCAAGATACTTGCATTCTCTTTCTGGTCGTCATCACTATGTACTAGAGACTCTTGTCCAGTTTTGGAAACAGGACTGTCCTCATCATTTTGCTGAAGACATTTTGACATTTTACCTTCTGGGGACTGAGAGGTGCTAAATTTTGGTCTGTTGTGTGAAAATCTGCTTTTTCCATGCATATTCTGGATATTTGATTGCTTGAAGCTTACATTTTTAACATGGGTTTCTGAGGCATCTATGGTGCACCTGGTTTTGTTTTCATTTTCTTCATTGATAGGAATTTCTTTTACATATTTTATTGGGTTAACTGCAGGTGCACAGCTGCGTTTCTCATTGTCCTTTTCCTTGATTCTATTTGTTTGTGGAGGTTTTCTTTGTCTTGAATCTCTCTGTACCTCTGGTACATGCATCAAAGAAGCTGAATGTTGACATTCTGCTTCTAATTCCCACAGGTTCCCTGTGTCTGCAGCGTTTGTTAGCTTCTTATGCTTCATTTCTTTCTGACTTGTTTTAGAAACAGCAGGTCTCTTTTGTCTTTGATAAGTTTCTGCTTTATCTTGTGAAAACAGGCTATGCTTTGATTTCTTCAGTCTTGGTGTTTGCTGACTGTACACAACTGCTGGAGACCAAGAGAATGAAGACTTTTTGTTCTTGCTTCTTGTCTTTGGAGATTTGGCACTGTGACTGATTGCTCTTCTCTTCGCAGGCTTTGGCTTAACCCACTCATCTTCAAAGAGACAAAAGCGTCTGTCTTCTGGATCTGGACTTTCAGGTTCAGTTGGGCTAAACACTGGTAGCTCTAAAAATTGAGAGGACAGATGGATGGAGTCAGGATGATTGTCAGGGTGTTCCTTTCTTTGAGAGTTTTTGCTCAGTTTCCTTCCCTTACCTTGGACCTTTCCTCTCTTTGACAGGGAGGACCTTAGAGACTGCACTGGTTGAGAAGGTGACTGGATTTTTTCTTCTTTCTTTTGAGAGAAACTTTTTTTGGCTTTTGTTTCATAGGGTAACAAGGTTCCTGGGGATTGTTTTGCTTCTGTTTGTTTCCCCTTTCTCATTTTGGTTGCATTAAGAAGTTTTGGGGACTGCTTTACCTTTTTGCTGGTCACTTTAGGAGGGCTTTGCCTAAAACGTTTCTGTTTAGATGGACCGAGATCTTTTTCAGTTTGGTCTCCATCAGAGAGGGGAGACAAAACAAAGGGGCTTGGGGGAGAGTACAGCAATGGGCTCAGATTTTGCTGGTACTGTGGAGTAAAGCTGACTCTTGATGCTGGTTGTCGCTTTTCCCTAGCACTGCTCACTCCCTCTCTGAAATGAAAAAAGAGTCATGAAAAACATGGACAACAGAAATGTACACACACACACACACACACACACACTGAGACATGCACACACTCACACTAACACATGTGTTGACTGGACATAGCTCACAGCTCTCTCTCTCTTACATGCACTCTCTCTCTCCCTTCCTCATTTATTCAGAAGAATTTTAACAAAGAAAATAAATCCCACAAAGGTTTGTTGATGGTTGTATGGATTGGTGATGGGGGGTAGGGGTTGGGAGGGGGCAGGGGTAGGGGGGGGGGGGGGGGGGGGGGGGGGGGTAGGAGAAGAAACCATAAATTGAATATGCTGTGTTAATGTTCCTGTACCAACTGGCACCCATAGCCTAGTGGTTAGTGCTTTGGACTACTGGTAAGAGGGTCGTGGGTTCGAATCCCATCAGTCATGTGGGATTTGTCAGCCCTGACTGACTCCTTCCTAGGGCTGGGAATGCCAGAGCTCCTATCCACAGCTGGCTGGTCCAGTGGGGAAGACTGGGACCACACAGCTCAGCTTCATCCACAAAACAGATGCTTCTCTGAGGGTGCTGCTCTAATTACTTGACCACCAGTACAGGTGCTGCAGTTCCTGGGATTGGTTAACACTGAGATGGTTATGACAGTAAGTGTGGTTGGCAGCCCTGTCCAGTAGTCTCAAACTGAAATGTACATCCATAACATCATCAGCTATCATCATCTATCATTGCATAAACAAATAAAATCATCTCAGCTTCTGTAGCCTTCATGCCATGTTCTTGTGATGACCCAGTCTTGGTGTTCTTGCCTCTTTCCTTGCCAGAAGCAGTTCTGTGTTCAATGTCAGTGAGTACACATAGGTGGAGAGATGTAACAGCAGTCTGCCCTCTAGAGGGGATGCCCACTCAATCAGACTCCGAAACTAAACTAACATTGTTGTCAGTAGGAGGTGTCCTGTGTATGCTGAATCAGAACGGGTGTCACTTAACACCACCGAAATGACTCAGCAGCAGTGCAGCATCTCTTTCAGATGGCAGCCCACCAATGATCTAATGTCTTTTCCTATAGACTTCTGGGTAAGGAGCTGTGATGCAGAATGAGTCTTGGGTGTGGTAGGAGATAGGGATGCTAGGATGAATGGCACAGACTCCCGAGGTCAGCACAGATGATGTTCCAGTATAAAAAATATAAAAAATCCTGCACTTTTAATGATTTAATCATACACAGATATACTTTTACAGACTTACCGTCCTCCATTCTTTAGAATGCTCCTTTCATGGTTAGATGGTTGGGATATAACCTCTGGTACTTTGGTTCGTAGCACAAAGGCTCTCCCTTTGTAAGTTTTTCCATCTTTGTCTCCAGCCTTCAAATTGCCAGCTCCATTTAGCCATTCAGCTGGTAAATTTGCCTTCTGCAATTGTGTCTGCGATTTCGCACTAGATCTTGGAAAGAGATGCACTACAGGATACTTCAGTTGTTTCTTGTGCTTTGCGGATCCAATTCTTTCCAAGGTTTTGTGTTCAGGTGGTTGTTTCCTCTTCCAGTAGGTTAGCAGTTTACCTTTGATCTGATCATGAGGAAGGAAAGGGTACAAGATCTTCATCCTGGTTTCATTTTCTTGGCAATATTGCTTGAAGGTTATCTGAGAGACTGGCTTTGTTTGAAGGTTGCTCAGCCTTTGGTACCACCCAGGTATAACCTTGGTCTTTTCCATTTCTGAAAGCAGAAACATATCTGCTTGACAAATTTACATTTGTCCATGTCTTTTGATGAATACATGTATATATTATTTATGGAAACATTTCCACTGCAGATAGTTGTTGTAGTATTATACACCCCCCCCCCCCCCCCCCCCCCCCCCCCCCCGCGCAGCTCTGTCCTTTGGTGTGTGTGTTGGGGTGGAGGTGGGGGGGGGGGGTTGTTGCAGGTGACTGGATGAAATAATTGACCGCCTTTGTTAAAAAATCAGTATGGGAGCCTGGAACAAACTGTATGTGAGCTCATCCTAAATGTACAACTATCTACCTTTGAAAGTACATTTCATTCTTTTTTACCTACTCGATCTGAAACGCAATCTTCATCCACTTGAAGCAGACGACAAATTGTTAGCCGATTGGTCTCGTGAACTCTCGCGTTGACTGCGGCACGTGACGTCATCAGTTGCTATCAAACAAGCTTGGTGTCTGCAAGGAAATCACGAGAGAAAAATTTGTTCACAATGGATGAAAACGACCAAGCTGACGACTTTGATGATTTTTTTGATACTCCTGGGCGGTCCTTGCACGATTCTACAGAACAAGGTGTAAAGTCTGACCAGGCTAGGGCAAGTAAACTGAGTCCAGATCGGTCGGCAAAGAAGCGGGGTCGTAATGGTTCTGGCTCAGTAGACAGAAGCAGCATGTCCTCTGATCGTGATGCCAGTCCTGATTGCTCTAGTGATTCTGTGTCCGAAAGTGACAGTGACTCCCGTAGTCGAAAGCGAAGAAAATCAAAGAGTCGGTCTCAAAGTGCTTCGTCGAGAAGTGGAGGAAGTTATTCGTCGCATAGTAGTAGAAGTTACTCCTCTGACAACACTCGGACCCGCTCATCCACCAAGAAGGGAGGGAGACACTCACGGTCTCGATCATCAAGCTCGGACAGGAGCAGGTCCAGGTCCAGAACTGGAACACCAGATTCCCGTGGATATAAAGGAAAGTCGAGAAGTAAACGGCGGGACAGTTACTCCTCAGTTACTTCCTCGAGCACCCACTCGGAAAGCAACGATAGTAGAAAGCGGACCCCCAGTCCAAGATCTAAAGAGGCAGCACGTCGCCGGGCATGGGGCACTGAAGAGAAGTCCAGTAACAGCCGGCAAGACAGACCAAAGACTGCCAAACAACGTTTGGCGGAAGAAAGACCCAGAGGAGACGCATCTCGTAGACGGGGACATAATGACAGACATTCTGCTGCGGATTCAGATAGTGACATGACTGATGTCTCTCCAATTTTGTCACCACGCAATGGTTCCGTGAATGGACATGGCAAAGACGTGAGAGACAAGTATCGAGCTTTTAAACCTGTGTATCAAGCTGTGGAGGATTCTGGCAGGAATATTACCGATGGAGGTGACAGCACAGCCTTAGATTTGAACATTCTCATGAAAGCAGTGTCTGAACTTGAGAAACAAAAGCGAGTGAAAGCCAGCACGCGAAGAGTCATGTTTGAACCTCTTCGGGCAAGGCCTATGGACAAATCTAACTACACATTCAGCAATGATGACACTCACAGAATAGATGAGGAAAATAAGAGACTGTTGCGACAGATTGTGCGTCAGATGCACACAACAAAAGAAAGGCGTCCTCGGGCAACAGACCTGAGAATCAAGCAGGCAACGTTAACAGCATCAGCAGTCAATCGCCGCAGAGAGCAACAAAGGATAGAAAATGAAAATTTGGTGAGAATTATCATTTAACTTCAGGTTAAATCATATCGTAAATTAAATGTTAAAACCTCCTATTTAAAGGACTTAGCCTTCTCAGTTTTAGAAGAAGGAAACTAATTTGTAAAAATCTTTTTTTAAACATTTAGTCAATATTTTTTTGTAGCATCCCCCCCCCCCAATCCTTGTAGAATGGGTAAAAAAAATGCATAATTATAATGAGGTAAAAGAAAATAATTAAGAAATGGCCATACCACATTATATATATATATATATATATATATATATATATATATATAGTATTACAGTATATCAGCCATTTTTTTTATTTCTTCTGTGGTCTGTATGCAGAACTGAGGGCTTGAGGTGTTCTACCCATGATGTCAAAGAACACACTGATGGCATCAAATTGAAATGCAGAAAGTGTGCACAAAAAAAGGATCAGTAACATTGACAACTTGGGAATCGACATGAAAACAACAGTACTTTAAGTTGTAAATTTGTTACTGTGGATCATGTTCTTTTTATCTGTTCCAAGCATGTGAAGAGTTATTTTTGATTGAAGTCTGAGAAGGCTAGTTCCTTTTATTAAAGGATTATAGTCAATGTAGAAGAGTTTCTTGCTGTGAAGATGCATGGTGGCCTGAAAACATCGAAAGTGTGCAAATAAGTTCATCTGCACACTTTATTTTGTTCTAGATCATATTATCAATGACAATGTTAATAGTACAACAAAAAACTAAAAACTAAATTGCTTCATTTGACAGGGTTTGAGTTAACTGGTAATTTCCCATATTTTACTGGATAAGATAAGCATTAACAGAAACAAAATCAGCAATTGGTCAGCTGGTCTGGCTGTCATTTTGTTTGCCCAGCTCTAAAAAACAATAATAAAGATGCAGCACGGTGACGTGTGAGAGAGTGCGTATGTGTGCAAGTGTGTGTGTATGTAACGTGTGTGTGTGTGTTTTAGGGAGCTGGATGTTTGCTAGTACAGCTCAGCTTTGGCAGTAGTATGGGTTGCCATACAGTATCAGACCATTTACAGTGATTATTTGACTGGTTTCCTTCAAACACTTTTGCTACCTTATAGATGTCACACTGACTTGAAAAATGTCTAGCTCAATCACTGATTTGAGGTCTGCATGGTGCAGCCATGTTCATGATGTTGGTTCAGTCTTAGATGAATGAAGAGAGAAAAAGAGTGTCTCCTGGTGTATTTCATACTTTGTTTGCTACGCATTCCAGTCTTGTTTATGATCTCACTGATAGTGATACTGATACAGATGGCTCAGCATGCAAAATGGCAGCACCCGCAGTTGTGTTTTCATTGCTGTCATATATATATATATATATATAAGAAATATATATATATATATATATATATATATATATATATATATATATATATATATATATATATATATATTATGCCAGTTTTTAATGAACAAGACCAGAAATGAACTGAACAGTTTCTGTGTCCATAATTTGTATAAATTCATTTGTTCCATTTGTAGCGATGGGGCCAGTGATGCTTCTTTGCATGGTGGACTGTGCTTGTGGAGACAACTTACCAAAGTTACCCATATTCAGATATATATTGTTTCATAAAACTAAATATTATTATATATATCTACTTATTTTGATGGCTCTTGACAGGTCTCTGGATTTAAAGTCAAAGTGGTGAAATATCATGTTACAATTGGTACAGCCTGCATATTATTATTATAGCATATATATAATGTGTGACTGTGAGAGAAGAGAGCTGAAGCTGTAAAGAGGGAGGAAGATCATGTAAAATGTACATAAATAAATTATGTTAATATATATCATTTCATGTCTCATCATCATGGACTGAGTCTATGACACATTTCTAAATCATGGTGTATTTCATTTGTAAATGTTAAGTATTAAACTGTTATATTTCACCTTAAGTTCCATTTCTAGGTTCCATTTCTGACACTTAGGTTCCATTGCTGACATTGCCACAGCATTACATTCTGGGGCAGGGTTATCAGATAATACATTAATATAAAAGAAACACAACTAATGCTTGCCACGACATGGTGTTATTCTGTTTGTACCTCTTACATAGTCATAGTTACACAGCCAGTGCCAGTGCTTACAGGAATGGAAAGGAAACAGCATTGATTATTGATACAGCTACAAGCTCTGGTGCCTAGTGGTCAGTAATGCCTCTCAGGACAGGAACAGGTACCACACATAGGCTTAATTCAATAATTGGCTTTAGCTGAGTTCACACAAAGGCTACAAATATGGCATGGAGGGACCACAACTTTGTAACTGTTCACATCAGGGAGACGGTACAAAAGCTTTTGAACTTCTGTGGAGATAAGCTGGGCCCTTGGGCCAGGATTATAGGGATAAACCATGCAGCAGTACTTGATATCCTCCAGTACTGAGTGATGAAATAGTAATGCATACATGTACTAGACTGGTCTGACTGGTAGCTACATGTATTGTGAAAGACTGTCCAGTCTGAGCTTTGGGATGGGGAACATGTATCATGAAAGACTGTCCAGTCTGAGCTTTGGGACGGGGAACATGAATCATGAAAGACTGTCCAGTTTGAGTTCTGGGATGGGGATAAACTAGTTAATTAAAATCTTGACTGACCAGTTATTGTTTTCATGGAGTTAAACCGTTATTGATCACTGTTGTCTTACTGATTTTTTTCCTCCCCCCAGACACCCTGCACCCCCCCTCCCCACTCACCCAGTCCCCACAAAACAAGTAACACTGGTAGAATTTTGGCACAATATTACCAACACAGCTTTTCTTTTCTTCAAAGCTTTGGATGATTGAAGGGCCCACACCTAGAGCAGTATAAGACTCTGTTCTTTGAGTTATAAACTTGTATTTAACCTTACAAAGTATTAGCTCAGTGCTCCATGAAGAAGGCTAAGGAGGACAGTTGGATTAATTCCCAAACCTTCGGGTTCAAACCCTCACCTTGTAATCATGAGTCTTTAACCTTGTGCTAGTTAGGGCTTTGGTGTCAGAACTACACTCAAGCTGTTAAAATGTTACAGAGCATAATAATATCAAACATATCAGTTTTGCAGAATAAACTATAAAGTATAATGCAGAAGGTTGAAACAGGAAAGCTTCCGTTTTGTTGTTGTTTTTGTTTTGTTTTGTTTACAGATAATTATGACTTCATTGCTGTTTACAAAGTCTGTTTTCATCGTTGTATTATGTAATCATATTTAAACACTGTTGCTGATTTGAATGAAGATTGCTTTCCTTGTTTGTCTCCATTTTGAAGCAAGGCACTGTTTGTGCTAGCATCACCTAACGGGAACACACCAAAAGAAAGAGACAGAAGTATAAGTAGTAGGGGGTTTAGAATCACTGTTGATTCCTATTAGTCACGTTTGGCAACTGACAGCACAAAGGGAATTGAAATGCCTGGCACGAGCAGTGCTTTCATAGAAACCAAAGTTAGCTTATCAGAACACAACAGTATTTACTTTCCATCTTGGGGAGGTTATCTTTTAAATCTGCCCCCCCCCCCCCCAAAAAAAAGGCTTGCACTTCCAGTATAAATAAGCAGAAGGCATATTATTATTATATACCATAGTTTTGATGAGTTGTTATTATTTTTACTCAGTCCCAAAGGCTGCTCAGCAACTCTGTTTACTTTGCTTGAGCTTGACTTTAAAATACCCAATGATCCTGCATGTGTGGATTGTTGTTTAACTTCAAGGAAAGCTTTTGTTTGATATTTGTTGCACTTTTTTCTTTCTTTCTGGATTTAGTGTATGTGTTTGGGGGGGGGGGGGGGTGCATTCTTGTTCTTTTCTAAAGGCTTAGTGGTGGAAGACCAGTTGACTGGCTCAGTGCACAATTAAGGTCATGGCGCTGTTCAAAAATGCTTGGCCTGAAGTGGAGTTCACTGTAGAGAAAGATAATGACAACTTGTGCGGTTGCCAGGTACTGAACGGGGAGAGGATTTTCTCAATCAGTTTACATCTGGAAACACAATATCTAACCTCGGGTATTGTGGAACAGTTCACCAGGGTGTATGTCACTTATGGGTAAATCTGGAAAACTGGGTGTTATTATCAGCAAACAGACGTGTGATTAGACCAGAGGACCCCTGACAGCAGCAGGCATTGTCGTGTTGTGTGCTATGGTGACTACAAATAGACATGTGACTGACGTGACATATAATTATAGCAAGGAGCCATGCTGGTCAGTGGGGTCCTCAGTCCTATTGTTTATTATAATATGTATTAGGGGACAAAACATCTGAGCCTTCCTGCCTGAAACAAATTGTCCATATAATGTAGCTGAAGATAGATAAATTTGGTTCATCGTGAAAATTGGCATGCCAAAACCTGTTGTGAATGTGAATGGCCATGCTGAGTAGTGATCCTTTGTGCACTGCTACAACTTGTTTTACCAAAAGTGTTGTCTGTCATCAAATTCATTCAGCCCAGGACATCTCAAAACATACCCTGACTATTTTGGGGTAAATCGCTCACATTGAAAAGAAGTCAACAGCCTCATTGCAAATCCCCAGTATTCCCGCTGGCAGTTTGTTACATTTGTACACACATGCATGAACAGTGAATAGTTTGAGGCTCAGCAGGTCATTGTGGAAGAAAGCTCTGTAACTGGAGTCTTGGCACTGCTGATCAAAAGGTATTGGTGACAGCATTGTGAAAACTAATAGAGACAAATAGTTTATGTTGGATTGTCAGACTTAGTTAAAGGATTTAACGCCTCCACACAGTTTGTCTAGCAGACTGATAGGGGATAGACCAGTTACAAACTCCTTCTGCCCAGAGAAACAGTGACAGTAAATGTGTTCCAGAAAGAGGGAGGTAGAATTAGACAAACTGCAGATCATAGACTGACAAAGGCAGGTTTTTTGTTGTTGTTTTTCATACAGCAGAATGTCACTAAGGTCACCCTAAAAATCACGTGAGAGTGATCAACAACAGTAAAGAAGGAGAAGAAAAAGAAAAGGGAAGGATGGATGGTCCCTGGCAGGATTCATAATTTACATTAAAATATGACTGGAAAGGTTTTAGGAGAAGTGGTTTTCAATGAAAGAGGGAGGGCCTATCCCAAGGATGGGTAGTCTTTCATCAAATGTCCCACTGGAAGCATTGTAGCCAATCTTTGACTCCTTTGCTGAATGTCTGTGCTTGGAATTTGATTTATGGTCTTACCACAATGAAGTGGAGAGTTTCACAGTCTCTTTTGACAACAAGTGGACTGGAAGGCTTTAGCTGCTGGAGATTTTCATTGCCAGTTTTTCCCTTCAAAGCCGAAACTGTAGCTACTAGGTGTTCTTTTTTTTTTTTTGAGTGGTGGATCAGGATTCATATTCTCTTGGCAGTGTGTGCAGTCAGGCATGACTATGCCCTGTCAGTGTGTGCCATTGCAGTGGGAATATATAGTCTGTGACAGTGGCAAACATGCATGTCTCAACTGGCTCAGGCTGTATACATCCTGTCCTAAAACCAGACAAAGGGAAATCTTAATTTTTAATCTCTACCCATTGGCATGGGATATTGGGTCAGGAGATACTTTTTTTCCAAACTCTGACAGGAGCACACAATATGTGCTATCGATTACAAGATATGGCATTTGAGTAACAGAGGTCAGTGAGAATGGAGTGCATGGTGAGTGCTAAGTGCCCCACTATATCAGTGCAGCACACTTAACCAGCTTAGCGAGACAGGTGAGGTCGGCAAACAGCGTTTGTCTGCAGGACAAGTGGTAAGGGTCTGGCACTCAGCCCACTTTTAGCTGCCTCGGTAGATTGAGATATTGCCTTGAGACCAGTACTGTTTACACCTGTTGTGTCAGATGCTTGGCTCAGTGCATGTGTTAGCGTTTCATTTATCTAGCCCTTTAATTGCCTGTGTGTATAGCATTGTGACAAAAACTAAACCTTTTCATTCCCTGCTCATCAAGAACAGTAATGCTAATAGCCCAAGATAGACACAAAAGTAGAATACATAACATTAACGATAAGAGTTATAATACAAACATGAGGAAAGTACAGTTTATGTGTGGTGAGTGTTAAATTGCTACATTTTTTAAGCATGCAGAACTCATGTTACAAGGGAGTTGTGGGTGACCCAGAAACTGCCTTCAATGAGCTAAGGATCTGGAACATGTGCATTTATATTTTTTTAGGGAGATCAGAGAAAGTTTAATTTCAGCAATTCATGCTGGTTGCAGTTTTATATCATGGAAGGTATACCGGTAGGTAATATATATGTATACATAATTCTTATTTTCCAATAATTGCACATGCAATTATCATTTCTCTGTGAACTCCCAGATTACAACGATACATTTTCATCTTTTTCATACCGTTGTAACAGGGAACTCTCTTCGTGTTTTTAGGCATTCCTGAAGAGGCTGCAGAACATCAGGCCTTCAAGGGGCATCTCCCGAAATGAGCAGCTGTCCTCTTACAACTCCACCGTCCTGCATGGCATCCCCATTGCCACCCTGCACCCCACCAAGACAAGCCACCGCAGTGGCCGCGAGTCCAGTGCCAGCAGTGTCATGAGCAGCCTGGGGCGCACACGCAGCCTGAGCAGCATTCACAGTGCTGCAACGGCATCATCGATTGGTACCAACGCATCCCGCCAGAGCAGCCGTGCTGGGAGCAGGCCTACCAGCGCCAAGAAGTCGGTGAGGGAAAAGCCTCCATGGAATGACCGATGGTGAAGAGACGACGATGTTTTTTTCTTCTTTCTTTCTTGAAGCGCCCAACCCCTTGGCTTGAACCAGAGATGCGCGTGTGGACACAGACAGCCAATCAGTGATGGTAGAGGACTTTCTTGCTAACCTGGGATGGAATTGTAGACCATGTTGTACCCTGGTAATGCTTTACTGAAGCAGTGCTCCAACAGCTGTAATTGCCTTTCCGATACATACGTATGTGTGTATGTGCGTGTGTGTGTATGTCACTCTGGTCTCTGTCCATCAAAAATGGACTGTTCCAACTGCAAGGAGCAATGCGTGTGCACCACTACACTCTGGAGCAAGGATCATACCATTTCCTTGCCTTGATGAACAGCAGGGAGGACAGGTTCTGTAGAGAGAAGTTATTTGATGTTAAAAAAAGAAAGGAAAAAAAGAAAGAAAAAAGGAAGGTATCTCTGTGGATGGAACAGGTTGTACACATTTAGTTTAAAACAGAATTGTTCAACCTAGCTGTATGCCTCTGGGCACTGTTTTTCGTGAGAGGTGTAAGTCCATGATGCTCTTGCTGGAATTCAGTGCCCAGTGTTGTGTCTTTGAGCTAGCGGGAGAAGCCTGGACAGTGAGTACTGCGAATCAGCAGCTGGCAGCAGAAAGTAATCAGGGTCATGCTGGTCTCCGCTTCTGAGCTACTTCCTGAGAAGCTGTAGTGTGCGTAGGTTTGTTTTTCAAAGCAGAAAAGCCCAGTGATAGTCACCATCTTATGCTGTATGTCTGGCTGCAATTTGGTTCTCGCAGCTTGCATCTTCTGCAGGTGTACATAACTGATGTGTATGCTGCAACAAAAATGTGTATGCTCCCATACAAAAATAGCTACAATGATTTGGTGATTGCTCATTGATAAATGCGGCTTATGACATGGCAGACAATGGAATAGCAACTGTACAGGAATCTGTAAGAGGAGTTTATAGTCAAAATCACATTGGGGGGGTGGGGATTGTCATTGCAAAGTGTTGTGTATGGTCTTGGAGTGTGAGCATTTTGTCCACTTGAATACCCTGTTTGATAGCTCTGCAAAGTGTTCGTAAGACTCTCGATCGTCACATTGCTGATGGAGAAGACAATACAAAACAATTACATGGGCAGCAGAAGAGCCATCCATTCTAATACTGCTTTCGGTACATCGCTGACAGTCACCTGCCTGACCAAATCATTAGTACAACCACATTATGTTTTTTGACAACATAAACAATAAACACACACACACACACACACACACACACACACACACACACACACACACACACACACACACAGTATTTAAATATAGCTTCATATCAGTGGTTGAATTGACGTTTGTACATTTAGTCCAGATTTGTTTGAATTTATTATTAATCAAAGTTTTAGGAAAATGATTATCTACATTGTCCCCTTGCTGTTTTATCATTAAACAATGATGACGTTTTGGCAGTAGGCTGAGGAACTGATTTTGCTGTACATACAGATTGCAAACATGATCCCCATTAGTCTAATGTCTGTATACTTGCGATCAATTTGTTGCGATCAATTTGTTGATGTTTGCAATGAAGGAAGAAGGAAGATTTAATCATCTCATTCATGCAATGATGATGTGATTGATACCTTTTGTATTATGTTCTCCTTTTTAGTTTTGTTATTTTTTAAATATTTGTGCATCTTCTTCATCCTTTTTCTCACTCTCTCCACATATTTGAAATAAAGATCTCACAATATGGTAACTATGAATGAGCATCAGGAATCATGTGGGATAATTCATTAAAAAATGTTTTGTCAGACCGTCCATTTTGTTCTGTGATAATGATATTTATGTGGGTTCCATATTGGAATGCAAAAGTGAAGTACATGTGTACACACATGTAGTGCTGACCACAAATATTTTCTCAGGGTCAACACTCACGGTTTCCCACTTGTGTGTGGCAATATAATAATAACAGATTCTCTAACCCAAGTTAAACTCACTGAGCTGTACAAACATTGCATAACAAAAATAATATACTTACAGTTCAACAACAACAACCATAAATACCATAAGTACATACATACATGTACACACACACACACACACAGGCATGCCCCCCCCCCCCCCCCCCCCCCCCCCACACACAAACACATACATACACACACACAGGGATACAAAAATGCAGGTTATACTTGATCTGAAAAAAAGTTTGTTTTGAATGAGACTTATAATTTCCTTTAAATTCATGAAAGTAGTACTGAGATAAATTGATTAACAACAGTCAACTTTTCAGTGAGTCGTGTGACCTGTACCCAAGTCTGAATTGGCTATGGGTTAATCAACAACGTCACAGAAGTAACAACAGTGGCTAGGGCCTCTGTCCATTTACTACAATGTACCCAGGATGGCAATGCTTGAGATAAATAAGCTATCCATTGGTTGCTTGCGGATGCCATTCCTTCAGGAGGGCTTCAGCAAGCTCAGTGATGTCCTATGGTGTGGTAATTGGGTACTGCCATTGTGCAACATTCCTGTGTCTCATTCTCCACTAGATGCTGCAGGGATCCTTTGAGAGACGGCTAATTCATGAATTGTACACATGTTTTTTTATGTTATATATATATTTATATATTTTAGAAATATGGTTGTAAACAGACTTCAGGTCATTGTTTTACACATTTGGCTGCTAACATTGACCCCTCCTGCTGTTGTGCTCTGTGTGAGCTGATGCTTCAGTTCATCCTGAAGTGGAGGTCTCAAGGCTGACTGATGTCTCATGTTTGGTTGTTGTCTGAATACTATGACACCAACGTTGTCATCTTCTTGTTGTTGGTGTTATTTTTAGTGGAACATTGTGCCTCATTTAAAATTGTAATTGTTATGTGGGTATTGTAAAGTGCTTTGAGCCCATGAAAATGTTTTTATTATTCACAGTAATGGCATTAAAATCGCAGTATCCCCTGCTTTTTCCCCTCCAAACCCTATACATACACTGGCCACAAGGATACAACTGAATGGTTATTTCTCTGTGCACACAATTTATGTGCCTTTTTGTGTGTGGAAGGAAATGTTATTCCAACTGTGTTTTGACCAGCCTTATACTTATTATAACCAGTGGATGTGTGGTATTTTTATTGGCTGCAAGTAGCGTCACATCTGTTTGTAGTACATGCACATGACTGTAACTGGCTGTGTAAATTGCAGTTTGATAATAACGGTAGTAGTGAACACATACACCTCAACTTGAGATGTGTCCTAAGCGCTTTACAACGGCAACTTATGGACATCACAGTGACAGTTACTATATACACAGATGTGTAGGTTCATTATAGGATAAGTATAACACATATTGTGTGTGTACACAACCCCTTCTCCAACAGACAGACTCACGCGTGAGTTGCAATGTTAATGACCACATCCCCACTCCTTGAATGAAAAAAGAAGACATATATTTTTGGCAGAAGAGTTCAGTTTTTAGAGCTGTTTTAGAAGAATTGGTGGAAGAAGCATGCTGGATGTGGTGTAGGAGTTGTTCCAGGTATAGGATAGGACCTTGGTATGTTGGTCTGTTGACTTTGTTTTGACAGCTGGGATTTGAAACAGTCGAGTGTCAGAGGAGGAGCTGAGTGGAGTGGAGCTTGACCCGGAAGGAACATAAATTTTGAGAACAGCGCAGAATCTGGGAACCCATTCAAAAAGCTAGGTTGTACATTCACCAGGTCATATCTAAGGGTCACGTGCTGCGTCCTGTTACAAGCAAACAACAGTTTTAAAAAAGCCGTTCCCATAGTAATACTTGAAGAACAGGTCACTCACCTGCACCCAGAAAGGGACAGAATCTGTTTTTTATTTCAGCCATTTTTAGCTTGTGACAGATTCGCCTGGATGCTGTGCTGTGTCAACAAGGTATTGGGGACCCGCTCCAGTAACAGAAGGAAGAAGAAGGATGTCTCTCGTCAAAATGTCCTGGGTCATGCTTGAATTAAATGGTTCAGCATAAAAAGTTGACAAGAATGAATTTCATGTTTGATTGTCTTTGATCCAAAGTTATGTCTCATGCCTTGTGGCATTTGCTTAAGCCATGTAATGTGTTTTTAGTAAGCATTTTATGTTCCTGATTATTTGCAGTATGTGCATTATGGCAATGATCTGATACACATTTCATTATTCTGTTAGAGAAAGAAAAATCTTTTGGAAGATAATTTCCAATCAGTGTTTTACTTCTTTTAGTACCATGGTATGGGTGTGTTTAATAGTTAATCAGTACTCACCTAGGATTATTTTTGGTGTGCCCAGTTGTATGTGTGCAGTTCCATGAATGAGGATTCACGGTTTTTAAATTAGGATGTATATATGCTTTCAGAATAAAGATAATGTTTTACCAACATTTCAGATGTTTGTCATTTGTCACTGTTGTCTGGTCAGGAGTCAAATAAAAGTGTCAAGTGACTTTGGACATCAGTACAGTCACAGTGCCAGTTGGCCTTTAGGAGTTGGCACCAGCCCTGTTTGTTGGAACCAGTCCTGCTTTGCACGAAGTGACATGGCGCATGGTTGTATGGTGTACACAGAACACACTGAGATGGCAGCAGTTTCATGTGGCACTAGCCATGCCAGCGCTTGTAGAATTACATGCGAGCACAGTGAGTCTGCTTGAGAGTGGAGAATAGTACTATATAAAAGCGATAGGTTGGTGTTTTACGCCCAATTAACTGGTACGGTTATATCAGGGCGATGATCAACGACAATGTTACAGATCATTTATATTGTTATAAATGGAGTCCCCTTTTTTAAAGGCCCTAGCTTTCTTAGAATTGAAGTGAAATAGCTCTCTGAGTGCTTGGAATGGGTGAAAAGCACATGATCCACAGTAAAAAATAAATTTAAAAAAAGTGATTGAAAGCACTGTTGATTTGATGCTTTTATCATGTGCTCTTTTCCTCATTTCAGTTTGACATCACAAAGTGACTTTGATGTCTTGGATAGAACAGCAGATTTGAGTACAGATCACTGACAAAATATATACTGTTTCTTTTGTGTTACCCTTTTCTTTTTTCTGGTTGACTGGGCGTAAAACACCAAGTTACTTACTTCTTTTTTCTGTGGTGTTTATGAAGTAAACTTTTGATGATATATTTCCAGTGTTTTAGAAAAAGAAGAATCTAGTTGTTTACTTTTAGTTCACTATAATTGGTAATTATTTTGGTAAAATTAGCTGGCAGATGAAAAATATATTGCTACAGAAAAATAGCAACTAAAATAAAAATTGTCCCCCCCCCCCCTCGAATTTAAAAATAAATCATTATTTGTTGAAACTGAGAAGGCTAGTTCCTTTAAGACTACCCGTAATATCAAGTAAAAGTGTTTTTAAAAGAGGGATGGTCCTTGGTCAGGCCAGGTTCGTTAACATGGAAACAGGAAAGGAAGGTTTAAGGAAAGTTGTCACAAATCAAGAGGTGTGTGTGTGTTGGGGGGGGGGGGGGGGCGCAGAACTGTGTACAGGTTTCAATCTCGACATGAGAAGTACAATGATATTAACTGCAGTTTTATACTTCAAGGTCAGAGACCTAAAACATAGTCTAAATACTGAAATCTCACACACACATACACACACTATTCAGCTTCACTGATCTTTATTGCAATTCAAACAGGCAGATATGAACAGCAATACAACTATCATTTCAGTAGCACGATTTCATGCTTACCACTTCGTTACAAGTGCACTAAGATTTCTTTACATAAAGTACACCAGCCCCCTACCTTCCAAGGCATAATAGTCTTGCTCAGTTGCGCAATCTCTTAAAGGGATGGCTGTACTATAAATAGCACACATGATATTCAAAATCAGTTGAATTCAAACCTTTGACCAGTAAACATTACAGTTCTGCTCTGACACATTCCGAAATTTTGTGTAAACAACAGAGAGTTTGCACCTGATACTTGGCACAGACTGAGATAACACTTCATGTCTTGCAATCACAATGATCTGTTTGGCAGTATTTTGCTGATTTGGCAAAATAAATTTTAAGTTGGTGAAACAGGGGGCAGAGCTACAGGCTACGACGCTGTGCTACCAACACAGTCATTTGTAATATCAAACCGAGACTGATGGGAGGGTGCAAACACAGGGTTTTAGCCTGCAGGTACACCTTCGGGAACCGAGGCTTTAGACTAGGGCATGGTATTCTGGCAGAGGACAAAGACGATGGGCTTTCAAAGACTAACAGAACCACCAGTTACAAATTTCTGAGTACCTAATCTGTACATGAACCTCTGGAACAATCCTCAGTTTTCCACTGCAAACATTTTATTTAATGGGGACCCCAAGCAAACGAGCAACATGGGCTCTGCTGATTGGAATGAAATCGAAAGGGCTCCACAGTCTTTCGGTTTCTCATTGGAATGGAATAGAAAGGGCTTCACAGTTTTTTTGTTTCTCAAAGATCAATGTTTAAAAGTTGCAAAAATGCTACTACGAGCGCTGCCATTTTGTGTGGCAGTCTGTGTACGATAGTATATAATGTCATGAACAAGACCAACGTGTCCTTGGTGCAAGCATATACATCCAGTCATGAGCCCACCTTTTTCCCCACTCCATGTAACCAGCAGGGCAGCTCCACAAGGAGCTCACATTTGAAGCAGAACAAGTACTTCTGCTGCACAGATATGGACATGAACAGAACCACCACACAAAGCCTGCAGATGCAAATATCTGCACATTTCGAGGCCAACTTGCATCTTCACTGCAGGCCCTCCAGGCTGCTCCTGCCTCTCTGGGACAATGGTCCGTTCACCCGTACTTTCCAAAAATGTCAAAAGGCGCAGTGGTGCAATTACAGAATGATAAACATACTTCTGCCAGAGCAGCAACTGCATCTTAAATTTAAAAAGCACCCACTGGCAACAGACTTCTGCTAGCTTCCTGTGCTATGGCACTCGGGGCTCATTCACAGCTGAAGTGCTTCAAATAGTCAACGTTATTATTTATGTTAACATTACCCCCCCCCCACCCAAAGTAGAACCTAAGAACCTATTATATTGTATCAGCTGATCCCTCTCTGACGGTAAGCTGACAGCACAGCCCTCTCAAAATGCAGCACTCTTTTCAAAGTGAACATGCCTGCTGTCACACAAAATACAGCAACATGTTCACATGTCACTTGCCGTATGTGCATGAGGTTCATGCATCTTTCAAGTTATCTGTGATGATAAAGAGGTGAAGTGATGCTTAATGTCCTCAGATGTCAGTTGACATATTAGGGACAAGTTGTGATCAATGCCGAAGCACGGTTCAATAATTCTTTACGTCCACAAAAACCAGAAGGCTCGTTAGGACAGACAGCTCAGGACGGCCACCTCGACTCTCACACAGCTCCTGAACTATGAATGATAAAGAGAGAACTCTCATCCATATATACCCTTGAACTGTGTTATTACATAATCTGAAACATAACGAGGCCCAGACTGCCTGCACAGAATCCACAAACAAGGGAGTTAATTAGAGCGTGAAAGAAGTCACACAAACACAACAAAGACCTGAGTTGCCTATGGTACCTCTCACCTGGCAGGGAGTAAATACAATGTACCTAAACTCCACCAGTGATACATCCTCTTTTTTGTTGTTGTAGTGTTTGTGTGATGTCTTTCTAATTAACGTACTTTTTGTTGATTTTGTGTTATTACATGTGTATTGTTGATGTACATTCTTATACAGATAGTCCATTCAAAAAAGCACAACCAGACACAATCAAGCATGTAAACACAAACACAATAAAGCTAATAAGCGCAATTAAATCACCACACCATGCTACCACTACTCTCACTCTCTTGCCTCTGTCTCTGTTTCTCTCCCTGTCTCTCATACATGGACAAATGCACAAATGGCACATATGCATATATATATATACGTGAGCTGTGCACATTCAGTCTTTACAGATCAGATTAGTTCATGGACAGTTTCTTTCACTGATTGTGATCTAAAATGTAAGCATGGAAACAGCGTACATCACCACTACTGGCCAGGTTCTAGTGGGCAGAAGTACATTTTTCAATGAGCTGGGTCATGCAGGTTATGAGACTGAAAGCAAGGCTGGGATGCACAAAAACAGTCAGAGTGCAAAGATACTGTGTCGTCTGCACCATAGCCTAGACCCCCTAAGCCTCACTTTCAGTCTCTGTTACCTTGGTGACCTGGACTCGTGAATATTTCTTGAGTACGGTCAACCTCAGCATTTGATAAGTAGAACAGCTTACAGCAAGTTCAACTTATTCAGAGCTCCAGAGAAACAAACCATTGACAGAAAAAAAATGGATGTGTCCAGTGTTTCAGACAAGTACGATATTGGGTACGTAAACCAGATATTTGTTGTTGTTGTTGTTGTCCCAACAGATTCAAGACTATCTATGCTGTAATGTGTTATCAAATTTATTTATATATATAAACATCAAGATGGTAATTTGCACAATGAGTAGCACCCGCTGACAACAGCGTGACCTTACTTCAAAGCTTTGAATAAAACTGTAAACTGGTGCATGGTTGTATGGAATGCACAGAACGTGCACCGAAATGGCAACAGCCTCATATGACACTAGCCATGTCACAACCAATTAGTGCCAAAAAATAACCACTTCAGTGGATACATATTCAAACACACTGTAAAGCTACAGTTACTCATTCTGAGTCACAGGTGACTGGAGTGCAGTCTGTCTGCTTGAGAGCAGAAAAGAGTGCTACATAAAAGCCACCAGTCAGTCAAGGTTTACCACCTTTCAGTGCTTTAAACTGATTTAAAAACAACAACAACAAAACAGATCAATGCACCCATCAGTGTTACTATTATAATTATTATTGAATGCCAGTTTACTTCAAGTGTTGAACCAACATCAACGCAGCTTCAATAGCAAAACTGGGACAAACACGCTCTTTGGTGTTAACACTGTCAGGGTCTGAATGCAACCAAACACTGCTAAGACAGTGAGCAGAGGCAAAGCAGAATAAAGCACATCTCAAACAAAAATGACCCCAAAATCAACACCTTTCCACTAATTCCTCCTACACACCTGCAAGGCATGTCAGTGCAGAGTACTGTCAATGTTATCAACCCCCACCAAAAGGTCAGATGGAATGCTTTTTAATTAGACGAGACAAAACAAAGTTTGGGCAAATCTGGCTTTCATCAACTGACAAAGGCATGCTAAATATTTGCAGATAGTTTTATCCATTGAAAAAGCATTCAGTTTTGACCTCTTGTGTGTTTGATCTCTTTTTTTTTTCTTTTCTTTTTTTTAATGCTGGCAGTCAACCTTGACAATACAGACCTAAAGTCTTGATCCAGCTGACTCATCTCCAACACCATGGTCATCTGTACAGTTTCAGCACTCCTGATCAGGGAGGTTTTCAAGACATTACAGTTCTATGTGTGGGAATGCTGGTATACTGTCGCAGCTCAAGATCACTTCAATGTACCATGTATTCAAACAAATTATACACAATGGCATTGTGAAATGAAGCAAACATCACAGATCTGGCACCGGAGCTCTGCAAAAATCTGAAACAGAACGAGGCCCAGAGTGCTCATGCACAATCAGCACACAAGGGATTTAATTAGCACTTGAAAGATGTCACACAAGCACATCAACAAAGACCTGAGTCACCTAGAGTAACTCTCACCTGGCATGTGTGTCAGAGGATGTACCTCTGGTGGAGTTTATGTACCTTGTATTTACACGCATGCCAGGTGAGAGTTACCGTTGGTGACTCGGGTCTTTGTTGTTGCACTTGTGTGACGTCTTTCGAGTGCTAATTAACTCCTTTGGGCAGTTTCTCTTCTTCGTCTGGGTCATTCAGATGGAAACTTTGATTTTCTGCACAAAGGCTGCCATGCACTGCAGGATATCTCAGCCACTGAAAACCTTTCTCGCCACCACTGTCTCCACCAGGCAGAACTCACTCCTGCAGTTGCTGTGTGGAGCGGACATGCCTGCAGCAGGTGTTCTGTGCATCACGCTGCCAGTCTGACAGGGGCCGAGTTCTGACTGACCGGTTCCAAACTCAGTGAGGAGGTGGCAGGTCAAATGGTTGTGGCCTGAGTGCAGCCTGAAGACACAGTCACTCACTTGTGCATGGGACCAGGTTTTTGCGTACCAGAGAATAACACAACTGGCAGTCTGACAGGGGCCGTGTTCTGACTGACCGGTTCCAAACTCAGCGAGGAGGTGGCAGGTCAAATGGTTGTGGCCTGAGTGCAGCCTAAAGACACGGTCACTCACTTGTGCATGGGACCAGGTTTTTGCGTACCAGAGAATAACACAACTGGCAGGGAGAAATTGAACACTGTAGCCACATGAGCTGAACTGAATAGTCTGAGAAAGTCAGAAATGTCTGTCAACCCTGGATGGCAGTGATGCCTTTGGTTGGCTCTTGACTGACCGATCGACAAAATCCACATTATGCTGACTGAGCCTTCTTGGCTGTGATGGTTGTACTCCGCTTGCGGTCTTCAACATTCCATGTGGACTGCTTCCGGATGTCCTAAGAGCAAACACAGGAATGACCATATTAAAAAAAAATCTAAATTAATAATGAAATGTTTATAAAGCATGAACCTCTAACATAACAACAGAATTCAGAGTGCTGAGCTAAAAATAGTATATAGCACAACCACACATTCCAGGTGAATGGAACTGAACATTCCAACACAGCTAGGAAAATGTAAAAGGGAAAGCAGCATGAAGCACAAAAGAACCCATCCTTTTATCATGAAAAAGATGAGGCTTGCAAAATGCTGAGGAAGATGGCCTGAAATCAGGTCTATGCTACTGAATTTCAACAGTGCCCCCTGCCAACTTGTCACTTTGTTTTGGAACCATGTTTTGGAAGCAACCTTTTCCCCTGGCAGCTCCGTTCAACGTGCAACAACAGGCTCCTGCTGCCAGGTAGTTCATCCCCTGAATCGAGCCATGATCAGAAGTTACTGACATTGCCATGACTGGCGTCTTATTCTCTGGCCAGAGCATTGGGGCAAAAGCAAAATGTTTGTCAAGAGTTTCACATCCCTGCTATTTTGGCAGCTGAACTCCAGCTTCTGGGATTTCAGTACTGGAGTTTCCTGTCTCATGATGTAAGTAAGTAACTTGGCGTTTTACACCTGGGTAAAACACCAGGTTACTTTCTTCAGTCTGCTGTCTCATGGTGTAAAACACCAAGTTGCTTACTACTTCGTGAGACAGCAAACTCCAGTACTGAAATCCCAGAAGCCAGAGTGCAGCTACCGAAATGGCGGGGAAAAACAGCATTTACATGTATGTGTGGATGGCAGTTTGTACAGGTGTGGCGAAACTGGCTCCACAAACTACAGTCTCACCCGATACTGGGTGAACCTCAGGGCTTCAGTCGAGAAGCGCTAACAACAACAACGCCAAACATCCTCTGACTCATCACAGTTGCTGCTGTTGTAGTGTTCCCCAGCTGAACACTGGGGGTCAGCTGGTACATGTAATTTTACATAACAAGTGTACTTCATGGGGTGAGAGGACTGTGTGTGACCCTTTTTTTGACTAACCAACCACATGGGCAGCCACATGCTATCTTTGAGGGAAATCTGTGCAATAAAGCCCAGGACATCTGAGTGGCTAGGGGTCAGTCAGCAAGACCTCTGAATTGACGGCCCAGCCTGGGCCATCTGTGGGGGCCATCTACGGTCTTGAAGGCTCAATGATCACGCAAAGCCAACCTTTTGTTCATTTACTTGTATATTAGACTGTGTTGGGTCCAGAACTGGGACCCAGATTTTTTAACTTGTGATTTGACGACCTTTCCTCGCCCTGATATAGTTTCTGAATGTGCGATTTAAAATAATGTTGGTTCGTCCCATTGTGACCCTGAGCAGTTGTCAGAAGGTTAAAATCTAAGAACTACCTAACTACATGTACAGTTACTACAGATTGGTAATAGCATTATTTTAACCCCATGGGCATGCCTGTCATCCACCCCCAGCACTGCTTTACCATCCTAACTGCCACAACATCGACACATCAGCACTGTTGAAAGTTAGGACAGAATAGCTTAGCTTGCAAAGACCAGATAAAGGCTTTTAGCCAAAGTAAATCTGATCACCATATCATCTCATAACATCCCTCATGGTAAAGGCTGAAATAAGCAGACAGAGAGACCAAGACAAGAAGGCCCCAGACAAGGCGAGTGCACACCTTAATCTGTATGTTGGCAGCAGCCAGCTGCTCCCTGGCGTCATCACAGGCAGACAGCAATGGGGCAAAAAGGTCTTTCTGAAGTCTTCTGACATTCTCTGTGGGCAGCAGGCTGTGCTTTTCTGCATCCAAAAACAAATTGTGTACATTACTGCACTTGTCTAGCTATTTTTACACACACTGCACAAGCATAGAAAAAAAAAATTCAATTTGTCTTTTTAATCTGCAGTTAATTATTGACGTATCAGTGATTACCTCCAGATTAAATTCAAAACGTCTCCATAAAGGCCCAAGTAATTAAGCAACTCTGTCACAAGTTACAGGCAAGAGACTGATGGAATCAAAAGTTGACACGACATCTATAATACAGTATGGCTGCAGACTGTTGGCTGCAGTCCACAGTTCAAAGTCAACTAGGTGTTGTTCCAAAGCCACTCATTCTCATTCTTTTATCACGGAACAGACACACAACACACACACACAAACACAAACACACACACACAACACACACACACACACACACACACACACACACACACACACACACACACACACACACACACACACACACACACACACACATCCAAGCAACAAGCTGTGCATATGTTAGCTGTGCACCCACTTTGGGCGGTTCATAGAAAAACAGTATGTCAGTGCAAACACACTGACAAACATGCAGCTTAATACCATACCTAGAACCTTAGCCACATGCTCTGTGTCCAGGGAAATGTTGCGCACACGTGATCGGAAATCCGTCATTGTGTTCATGGCGTACTGGAACTGCCGCTGGGCATCTGTGTCTTCCTCTGTCTGAAGGGAGAAGGAATACACACAGATCATGCGTCTAAGGAAAAGCTGAAGAAACAACTCGTCAATGCAGTGATGGTGAACTGGAACTACATTTGAGCACCTATATCTTTCACTGTCTGGATGGAGATAAAATGCACACACACACACACACACACACACACACACGCACACGCACACACACACACACACACACACACGCACACACACACGCTCACATGCATGCACAGACACGCACACACACACATGAAAACTTTTTTTTTTTAAATAACAAATAACAGCACCAATCTCTTTCAAGAAACCTTCACCCAGTTTCTAATCTAAAAGACTTAGCATTCTTACTGGCTTTAACAGGATAACAGTTGGATGCAGTCAAAGCTGCTCTGTATTTATGTATGTCTGTGAGTGTGAGCATGTGTATGTGCCTGTGAGCACATATTATGCATGCCTGTGAGTGTGAGCATGTATGTGTGCCTGTAAGCAGATAATTATTATGTATGCCAGAGTATGAGCACGTGTGTGTGTGTGTGTGTGTGTGTGTGTGTGTGTGGTGTGTGTGTGTGTGTGTTGTGTGCCTGTGAGCACATATTATGCATGCCTGTGAGTGTGAGCATGTGTGTGTGTGCCTGTGAGCATATATTATGTATGCCTGAATGTGAGCAGATGTGTGTGCCTGTGAGCACATATTATGCATGCCTGTGAGTGTGAGCATGTATGTGTGCCTGTAAGCAGATAATTATTATGTATGCCGAGTAGTTGTGTGTGTGTGTGTGTGTGTGTGTGTGTGTGTGTGTGTGTGTGTGTGTGTGTGTGTGTGTGTGTGTGTGTGTGTGTGTGTGTGTGTGTGTGTGCCTGTGAGCACATATTATGCATGCCTGTGAGTGTGAGCATGCGTGTGTGTGCCTGTGAGCATATATTATGTATGCCTGAATGTGAGCACATGTGTGTGCCTGTGAGCACATATTATGCATGCCTGAGCATGAGCATGTATGTGTGCTCCTGAGCACACATTATATATGCCTGTGAGTGTGAGCACATGTGTGTGCCCCTGAGCACACATTATGTATGCCTGTGAGTGTGAGCACATATTGTGTATGCCTGTGAGTGTGAGCACATGTGTGTGACTGTGAGCACATAATATTGTTGCATGGTGTACACAAAATGCACCAAGACGGCAGCAGTTTCACGTGGCACCAGCCATGTCAGCGCCCTAAGTACACCACTTCAGTGGATATTCAAAAATGCGCTATAAAAAGCTAGTCACTCATGTAGAACCACATGCAAGCGCAATGAGTCTGCTCGAGAGCGGAGGACAGTGCTATATAAAGCGATCAACAGCATGTGCATGCACGCTGGCACAGCCATCAGAAAAGAGGTAAGCTGACATACCCTTTTACGCCCCAGATCAAGACCCAGCTGTCTCAGGACCCGGCGGATGTAGACTGTGGCAGCTCCCACAGCAGCTGGCGCTCTCGGCCTTCCAGAAGCCTACCATCACACAGTGACATCAGGACTTGGAGCTTTCTGAAGCCCACCATCACACACAGTCACATCATAAACTCAGGACTTGGAGCTTTCTGAAGCCCACCATCACACCCAGTCATACCATAAACTCAGGACTTGGAGCTTTCTGAAGCCCACCATCACACACAGTCATATCATAAACTGATTACAAAAAGAGAGTATGGTAAATTTAACTGGGGTTTTAAAATCACACAATTTAACTGGGGTTTTAAAATCACACAATTTAACTGGGGTTTTAAAATCACACAGTTACATCACACACTGAACACACCATAAACAAGCAGCATGGTGAACTGAACTGGGGTTTGGGACTCTCTGAAGCCTACCATCACACATTCACATCATAAACTGCTCACGTAAAGACAGTACAGTAATAAAAATAAAAAAAATCTTTCTGAAGTCTCATAACCTGCTCATGTAAGGACAGTACAGTAAATTCAATTGTTTTATTTTTTTGACTTTCTGAAGCCTGCCATCACACATAGGTTTTTTTGTTTTGGTTTGTTTTTTCAACTTCCCCACAGCCACACGAAGACAGTATGGTTTTCAGCCCCCACCTCTGTCTTGTGACTCATCAGCAGGTTGATGTATTTCATCAGTCCCACCACAGCTTCCAAAGCTTTGGGCGTATTGAAGTCATCAGCAAAGGCTTTCTCTGCAGTCTCTCTAGTCTGATGGATCCTGCAATGTGCAATAAATTATATCAGTGACAAGAACAAATGGACAGAAGCAAAACAATAACAACAACAATAAGAAAACAAAAAACAGGTCATGCAAAAAATGAAACACAAGCAGCACAAAACATTCAACTGACTAGCATTCAGATTGGGAAAATACAACTTGAAGGTTTTCCCCCATGACCCTGAAAATAAACAGAATGAACAGACAGAGTTGAAGACATATGTCACAAACATTGAAAAATGTGGCTGAAAAAACAAAAAAGCCTGGGGAAAATGCCACTGTTAACAATTAAGCTGTGGCAGCAAACATGAACATACCTCCCTGTAATAAAACCAGTGACTAAAAAAGTTGTAATATGTTATGAATCAAGAGACAAGGGAGTTCTTTAGCACTAAAAAAAACACGTCACACAAGCATGACCACAAAGACTGTAATTCAGGTCTTTGTTGTTGTGTTTGCGTGATGGTCTTTTGAATGCTAATTAACTTTTGTTTGTTGATTCTGCACAGATGCCCTGGGCCTCATTCTGTTTCAGATTGTAGTATGTTATCTTTGTACTTAAAAGCCTGCACACGTAGTAAATGTGCAAGTGTTCCCATTTTAAAAGCCTCAAACGGTTGTTCTATCCAGATTTACCCAAAAGACATACTTCTTGCTTCAAATCTGATGTCCTTGTCAGTTTTATATGGTTGTTCTGTCCAGATTTACCCAACAGACATACTTCTTACTTCAAATCTGATGTCCTTGTTGGCTTGCTCTTCACAAATTGAAAAAAAAGAAAGAGACTGGCTCATGATGTATGCACACTTTTGCAACATGTCCGTCTTGTTGATGATTTCACTGACACAGACCACTAGACACAAAATGGCTGTGCTCACCATGTTTATGCAACTTTCACATGTTAATTCTTAACAAATCAGACCATAAATTAACTGAAAAACTGCCACAACTTTTCATTTATATATATATTCCAAATCCTATCATTAGCATCAATAAGACTCATGATGCTTATTCACTCCCTTTAATACTGAAACAAAAAGTCAACAAACTGTCAACTTCAAGGAGCAAAAACCTTCGCAAAAAAACTACAGCAACGTCAGTAATCTTATCACCACCATTATACATAAACTCTCACTTGGCATAGAGTTCTGGCTGTGAGATGTCTGGACAGTCAAATCGTCCCTGGACGTAGCCATCACACTGTGTCACCAAACTGTTCAGTTGTGTCATCACCGTCACCGCCTTTTCCATGGTTTCTTCGCTGAACTGAATAGCTGTCAAAAACACAGAATTTAACATCAGATTAGAAAGGGTTCACTTTAAGAAAACAATTATTATGGTTTTAAATCGGTACATTTCGACAGTGCACTGCATGACCATAGGATAGACTGTATGTAGGTGCATTGTTGCAGGTTGCCAGCACCCACCTCTGTGCAACTGCGAAGACATGCTGCCTGCGAGAGCGACTGTTGGCAAGTGTGTGTGCATGCGTGCAAGCATGTGTTTGTCCTCACATGTGTGTGTGCATGTGTGTATGCATAGCGCGCTTGCGTGCATGTGTGTCTCTATGCAGATGTGATGTGCGAGGAATACAATGACTATTCAATTTATAACTTTTGAGGTTTTAATGTATACATTATTGTTGATCATGTCAGTGAGATATGGTGCTGTAGAAATTACCACTATTATTATTATGAAATTCAGCATGGGGTGTGTAAGAGAGACTCCTCACTAAATGTACTGTGGCACATGTATGTGAGATTCCTTACTCTAACTAGCATGGGGCATGTAAGAGAGACTCCTCACTAAAACTAATGTTGAGCATGTACAACAGACTTGTTCCCACTAAATTAACACTGGAGGTGTGTAAGAGAGACTCCTCAATAAAACTAATTTTAGCATGCACTAGTGATTCCACACTGATTTTTGTATTCCATTTACCTTGGAAACAAATTTGATTGCATGTAGCTCTATGGTACCCTTCTGTTCATCGAGCTTCAGTACCCTTGGTGTGGTTAACGCTTGTGAGCACTTTTCACACTGTGCTCTGCCCAGGCAGAATTGGTTCAGCCCAGGACAGCTCACAGAACCGCCCCATAGTGGGGTGGTCTTCACAAAATTCAGGTGTGAACATTTACTCAGTTACAGTCACCTCTCCAAATCAGCCCTCCTAACACTGTCCCCAGGTCAGAGCCCGGAATGATCTCCCTTGTAGCAAGGTTTAAAGAAGAGCAGAACAACAGACTATTACTAAAAACGTCATCAACCACTTTCTCCTGCAGATCATCATCTCCTACAACTGTGACAACAGTCATCTCCTTCGCCATGTCCAGTGTCATTCAGCAGTCACCAGCTTTTCACATCATCACTTCCTTTGGTCAGTCAGACTGAACTGTGAGTACAGTTTTCATAGTTTCCCAGTGGTATATGACACTAACTTCTCCACAATCATGTACTACAAACGCCTCTGTGGAACTGTGAAAATGTGTTGCCTGCTAGAGCAACCGTGGGCGAGTGTGTGTGTGTGTGTTTGAGTGTGTGTCTGTGCATGCAAGCATGTATTTGTCCTCATGTGTGTATGTGTGTTTGTGTGTGTGTGTGTGTGTGTGTGTGTGTGTGTGTGTGTGTGTGTGTGTGTGTGTGTGTGTGTGTGTGTGTGTGTGAGACAGAGAGATTGTAATATTATGACTATATAACTTATCATTTTTGAGGTTTTAATGTATACATTATTGTTGATCATGTCAAGCGCAGTGTGCTCACTCTTGTTGGTGAGATACTGTGCTGTAGAAATGACCGCTATTATTGAAATCTAGCACAGGGTGTGTAAGAGACTCCTCGCTAAAACTCATTTCAAGCATGTATATATGACAGACTCAGTCCCACTAAATTAACACTGGAGGTGTGGAGAAACTCCTCAGTAAAACTAACATGGGACGTGTAAGACAGACTCCTCACTAAAACAAATGTTGAGCATGCCTGAGTGAGTCCGCACTAATTCAGCAGGTCACATGTAAGAGAAACTGCCCAGTAAGTGATTTGCCGCTGAAATTGTGGAGTGCAAGAGAGAATCCTCACTTAAACTAATATGGTGCATGGACATCAGACTCCAAACCGTATCTAGCATGGGGCACGTAAGGTAGACTCCTCACTAAAACTGATGCCAGGCATGCATGAGCGGTTCAAAATCCCCACTAAATTAGCGCAGACGTGTAAGAGAAACTGCCTACTAGAACTAGCATGGGGTGTGTAAGGGACTCTCCTCATTAAAACCAATGTCAGGCATGTCTGAAGGATTGCCACTAAAATAAAGATGGGATGTGTAAGAGAAACTTCCCACTGAAACTAGCATGGGGCGTGTAAGAGAGACTCGTCGCCAAAACTAACATGATGCATACATATTAATAATAATAATAATAAAGAGGATTTCTAAAGCGCCCATCTATTATTATTATTATGAGCAACCAGCACGGGACATGTAAGAGAAACTTTCCACTAAAAATAGCTTGCAATGTGTAAGAGAAACTTCTCAATAAAACGAGTTTGGGTGTGTAAGAGAGACTCCCGACCAAAGCTTAAATGGTAAAATTCTGCCATGAAGCACTCCAGAACCCAACAGTGATTATGGGGCATGCAAGATTTGGATGCTGAAAAGTGCTTATATCATTGTTGATATAAAGCACCACACAAAGCCTGCAAATGGAAATATTTGCCCATATTCAGGGCAACTGGTGTCTTCACTTGGAGGAATGTTTTTTTCCTCCCCATTTTGTCTAGTACCTCTTTGTTGTGCCTCACAGGAAATTTGGGTCACTTTACTTGGGTAAGGCACAGCAGCCGCAAAAGCAGTGCTACCCATTCCTACCAGGGAGTGCAGTATTTGCGTGTGTCCAAACAATAACAATGGCTGTTTGGGATTTTTAATGTGTGCACAGATGCATCGCTTTTGCACACAGGGTCTGTACAAACACCGTAAGAGAGTCTGCACTGGAAGTTGACTCTGGGTGGAAAATCCCTTGCTGCACCAGGGACTCGAACCCACATCAGTATTGTGCCTGGCTTTTCTGTCGGACGCTCTGCCAACTGAGCTATCCCCGCCCCTGACAGCTCATGAAGAAGAACAAAAGAACAAGAAGAAAAAGAACAAAAACCAGATGAGCAAGAACAAGAAGAAAAACAGCAACAAGAAAGCAAAGCCTGGAAAAACAAAAGGCTGGGAGACCAAGACCAGCCTCTTGATGCAATGCTCACGATTTCTGTAATGTGTGAGAAGACACAGCATGCGGAACTGGTTGGGGGTGTAGTTGTCCAGCATCTGGCTCACAGACACTGTGTTCTTCAGTGACTTTGACATCTTCTCCACGTCTTCCTTCAGGTAGAGATGACCTGTTGGAACACAGGATTGATTGGTTCTTGATACTTAAAGCCCAAACATGACCTGTTGGAACACAGGATTGATTGGTTCTCGATACTTAAAGCCCAATGACCTGTTGGAACACAGGATTGATTGGTTCTTGATACTTAAAGCCCAAACATGACCTGTTGGAACACAGGATTGATTGGTACTCGATACTTAAAGCCCAAACATGACCTGTTGGAACACAGGATTGATTGGTTCTCGATACTTAAAGCCCAAACATGACCTGTTGGAACACAGGATTGATTGGTTCTCGATACTTAAAGTCCAAACATGACCTGTTGGAACACAGGATTGATTGGTTCTCGATACTTAAAGCCCAAACATGACCTGTTGGAACACAGGATTGATTGGTTCTCGATACTTAAAGCCCAATGACCTGTTGGAACACAGGATTGATTGGTTCTCGATACTTAAAGCCCAAACACTGTGGACAGGTTCATTGTCGTGCAAACCCAAACATACCGTTGCACAGATTGATTGGTTTTCGATACTTAAAGCCTAATAACCTGTTGGAACACAGGATTGATTGGTTCTCGATACTTAAAGCCCAAACATGACCTGTTGGAACACAGGATTGATTGGTTCTTGATACTTAAAGCCCAAACATGACCTGTTGGAACACAGGATTAATTGGTTCTCGATACTTAAAGCCCAAACATGACCTGTTGGAACACAGGATTGATTGGTTCTCGATACTTAAAGCCCAATGACCTGTTGGAACACAGGATTGATTGGTTCTTGATACTTAAAGCCCAAACAACTGTGAAGGTCATGTCAGTGCAAAACAACAGTCATCAGCTCACAAGCCTGGTCCACTGTTCAAAATGCAAGTCATCTTTTTGAAGAAGCAATAAAGTTGAATGGACCAGGAACATAGACATTACAAAAATAGACATTACAAAAGCAGATTTTCTGGCCAGGAACACAGACATTACAAAAGCAGATTTTCTGGCCAGGAACACAGACATTACACAAAAAAGCAGAATTTTCTTGCCAGGAACACAGACATTACAAAAGCAGATTTTCTGTCCAGGAATGTAGACATTACAAAAGCAGATTTTCTGTCCAGGAACACAGACATTACAAAAGCAGATTTTTTGGCCAGGAACGTAGACATTACAAAAGCAGATTTTCTGGCCAGGAACATAGACATTACAAAAGCAGATTTTCTGGCAGTAGGTGAAGCATGCAAAGCTACATTCTGATCTATTCCAGGCTTAAAAGAGAGGACTGGTCCATGACCACTGAAACTACCAGTGGACCTGTAAAACTCTCCCTTCCACTGATCTGGTCTGCTGGGCCAAAATCTTTTATTAGAAATTACATCTGTTGCACACCATCACAGGGACAGATAAATACATGTTACGATAAGAAAGAGATTCATGCAATACACCAGTAAATCCAAACCACACTCTTTCTTCCCAACATACGATAACTGTGGTCTACCAGCCATGTAACCACCAAACACAGCTGTAAGTATACTGCTTTGGTGGATATTCAAAACGTGCTATAAAAAGCTAGTCACTCATTTAGAATCACATTCAACAAAAGCCCAGTGAGTCTGCTCAAATACAGAGATAATAGAGCTACACAAATCTGCTAAAATACAGAGAGAATAGAGCTATACAAATCTGCTCAAATGCAGAGAGAATAGAGCTATACAAATCTGCTCAAATGCAGAGAGAATAGAGCTATACAAAAGCAGTCATCCTCATTATCATCATATTTGCACTCAGCCCGTGTGAATTGTGTGCTAGTGACTTGTATCGCAGCAAATCCTCTGAATACTGTACACATCTATAAGACTGGATGGTTATGAAAACTCCAGAATTGACAGTTATCTGATCTAATTCTCTTCATGTCCCAGTTTAGATACTTAGCATCGAACACCCACTCAACTACTGCACCAGAGTCAGGAAGTTGAGAGGGGATGAGGGGGGAGAGGATGGGGGGGGGGGCCTTGAGAGGGAGGGGGTGTATGAAGTTGACAGTGCTGATGGTAGGGTGGGGAGGGGGGGGAGGGTAGAGGGGTAGTTTTTGCAGCAAGCAGCAGAGTAGGGGCTGGATATGCTTTGTGGCTGACAGTTTGCGGTAGGGGTGGGGGGGGGGGGGTGAGCTGGGGGCAGGGGAGGGTGGGGGGGAGGGGGGGGTCTGAAACGGGAGAACATCAGTTTTGCAGCAGAAATTGTTTTTTTCTTCCATGAAAATTGCCAAACAGCAGTAAAGTCCCATGACTATAAACATTTCTTTGCAGGTAAAGGATCGAAATAAAAAAACAAAAAAAACAAAAAACCCACTAACAGTAATCAGCTGGCTCGTCAAATTCATTCTCCTTTGCTTTTGCTCACTCACCGGTGTGAAGCCAGTAGTTGGACCACTGGGAGCAGCCAAAGTAGGCCTGGGACTGGGCAATCTCATTTTCATGGTGAGGAAACACCAGGTCTGCTCCCCCTGTGTGTATGTCCAGGTTCGAGCCAAACACCCCACTGGAAGAAACAAAACCCAGTGCCCACAGTCACACCAAGTTAAAAACAACAACTGGTCTAACAGACCAACCTTGCCATGGCAGAACACTAAATTAAAAGAAAACAACAACTGGTCTAACAGACCAACCTTGCCAAGCAGAACACTAAATTAAATAGAAAACAACAACTGGTCTAACAGACCAACCTTGCCAAGCAGAACACTAAATTAAATAGAAAAAAACAACTGGTCTAACAGACCAACCTTGCCATGGCAGAACACTAAATTAAATAGAAAAAAACAACTGGACTAACAGACCAACCTTGCCATGGCAGAACACTAAATTAAATAGAAAAAAACAACTGGACTAACAGACTGACCTTGCCATGGCAGAACACTAAATTAAATAGAAAAAAACAACTGGTCTAACAGACCAACCTTGCCATGGCAGAACACTAAATTAAACAGAAAAAACAACTGGTCTAATGGACCAACCTTCCCATGGCAGAACACTAAATTAAACAGAAAAAACAACTGGTCTAACGGACCAACCTTCCCATCACAGAACACTAAATTAAATAGAAAAAACAACTGGTTTAATGGACCAGCCTTCCCATGGCAGAACACTAAATTAAATAGAAAAACAACAACTGGTCTAACGGACCAACCTTCCCATCACAGAACACTAAATTAAATAGAAAAAACAACTGGTCTAATGGACCAGCCTTCCCATGGCAGAACACTAAATTAAATAGAAAAACAACAACTGGTCTAACGGACCAACCTTCCCATCACAGAACACTAAATTAAATAGAAAAAACAACTGGTTTAATGGACCAGCCTTCCCATGGCAGAACACTAAATTAAATAGAAAAACAACAACTGGTCTAACGGACCAACCTTCCCATCACAGAACACTAAATTAAATAGAAAAAACAACTGGTCTAATGGACCAGCCTTCCCATGGCAGAACACTAAATTAAATAGAAAAACAACAACTGGTCTAACGGACCAACCTTCCCATCACAGAACACTAAATTAAATAGAAAAACAACAACTGGTCTAACAGACCAACCATGCCATGGCAGAACACTTGATGGCAGAGCCACAAAATTAAATAGAAAACAACTGGCCTGACGGACCGACCTTGCTTCTGGCAAATGCCCTTGCTTCTGACCTTCAATGGCAAAAAGCACAAAAGTAAATCCAAAGAAAAAACAACAACTGGTCTAACAGACCAACCTTGCCATGGCAGAACACTCAATGTGCCATCCAGGCCGCCCATGGCCCCACGGTGCTGGCCAGGATGGCTCGCCTGGCTTTGACCCCTTCCACAAAGCAAAGTCTGGCGCATTCCTTTTGTACTGGTCACCTGGTGCACATACATACACACTTTTAACATGAATACAGGTTAGAATCTGTCTGCATCATTTGTATTACAGTGGAACCCCTCATGAAAGAACATTTGTTTAAAAAAAAAGATTTTAAAAAAATCCTCTTTTTTTTAGGAGACATTTGTCAATATTAGGTGCTTATTTTGATCTCTTCTACACATATTTGTCTATTGTTACTTTTTTTTCTAAGTTTGAAGTATTCTGTATATATATATATATATATATCATTTCCCTTTGGAAAAAAAGTTAACTTTACATGTATGAAATAATACAGCATTTTCAAAAATATGCAAAGGAATAGAAGTGACAGTCAGTAGTGATGTGGTTTAAATAGTTTTCATACCTGTATCAAAACTACAGCCATGGTCAGGTTTGGACCCATTACAGTAGTAGGGTTAATATGCACAGATAAAAAAATTAAAACATTAAACACACAGCAACTCACTCATTTTATCTGGGTCATATGTAACTTTGCCCATTTGACCATACTGCCCATATTTCAGCACATCAAAATAAACACTGCCTGCAACAGAGCAACGAATCAGAATATGAATTATAATTTATATCTTGATATATGACATAATTTTAAAAAATCAGCACATCAAACATCCCATGCATTTTAATCCCACACTATGTGTCTCCAAGCTAAATATTGCAAACTTTTTGGGGTGGGTGTTATGGGGTGGGGTCAGTTTATTCACACCTGCTCATATGCAAAACAGTCTTGACATTACACGCAGTGCAAAACAATCTCTGTAACTGGATCTTTGTCAAATTAGTTTACAATTTAAAGTCACTGTATCCTGTATATTATGTTTACACACACACGCACACACAAACACACATGCACACACGCACACACACACGCACTCACTCTCACACCCACATGCCTGCACACACACGCATGTATATCTCACACCCACATGCCTGCACACACACGCATGTATGTGAACATATGCACACACACACAGACACAGACTCACACACACACACATGTACACACCCACACACACAGAGGTTAAGAACTGACATGGCTAAAAGCAGCTCAAGCTCCTATAATTTTTACAATCACAAAAACCTCACCATCTTCTGTCAGATAAGCCAGGCCATTATCAATGATGTGTTGAACAAAGGCAACAATGTTTTCAACGTGATCAGTGACACGTGTCAGGGCACTTGGAGCAGAGACATTGAGAGCAGTCATGTCTTGAAAAAATTCCACCTCATACGTTCGGGTTAGCTGTGTGATGGTTGCTCCAGTCTGAGGACAATCAATGATTTATATGTGTAACCAGAAGAAAAACAAATTGTACAAGTAATTATGTATTCAAAGAGTCACTGTCAGTTGATGTCAAGTTAAGTGTGTAAAGTCACTAAATACATTTTTTTTAATGAATTATCTACTGTCTTGAATTAGATCAATAGATGACACGGTTGATTTGTTGACTGGGCATTAAAACCTCTTCTTTTTTTAAATAAAAAAAAATCTAAGTTCTAACCTTAGAGCCCTCTGCCCAAATCTTAATGCCCCCCTCCCCTCCCAGTCCCAGACAGAGAGAAGGAGAGAGACGGATTTAATTTTAAAACTGATATAATTCAAGACAGTAGATAATTTATTTTAGTCATAATGTTTAAAAATAAACCACACAGACCATGGATGGAGAATGACATAAGACCGATGCAGTGATAAAGTATAAACAGTGGATCTGGGTGACAGTATGAAACAATTTACTTCTAAGTGTTTTACACCACAAAAACAATGTACTTCTTTACACCATAAAAACAATGTACTTCTTTACACCTTACAAACAATGTACTTCTTCACACCATAAAAACAACTAACTTCTTTACACCATAAAACAGAGCTCAGGAGCAATGTGAAGGTCATAGTTTAGGAGCTGTGTGAGAGACGAGGTGGCCGTCCTGGGCTGTCCGTCCTAACGAGCCTTCTGGCTTCCATGGACGTAAAGATTTATTGAACCATGCTTCAGCATTGGTCACAGCTTGTCCCTAATATGTCAGCTGACATCTGATGACACTAAGCATCACTTCATCATCATCATCATCAGTGTGAAGGTCGAGGTGGACGTCCTGGGCTCCTGTCCCTAATAAACCTATGGTTTCTGTGGACTTAAAGCAACACTTCAACCAATCACCACCATAAAACCACTGACTTCTTTTACACCATAAACATGACTTACTTCTTTACTTCACCGCATAAAAATAACATACTTGTTAACACCATAAAAACAACTTGGTTCCTAACACCATAAAAATGGTTTACTTCTTCTTAAATACTTATTTACATCATAAAAACAGCTTACTTCTTTCATGCGCCTGATGATCTTATCATCAATATCAGTAATGCCCATCACCAGCATGGCATCAATATCAAAGACACTGCCCATGATGCGACGAATGATGTCAAAACGAACGTAGGAGCTGGCATGCCCAATATGAGCACTGTCGTACACTGTTGGCCCACACATATACCTGCAACCCAGTATTGTCAGCAAGAACAAAGCTAACCTCTTCAAGTTCAACATTAGGCATGTACATGTATACTACTAGTAACTATATTAATTATTATGAATATGATGAGCAACAACAACAAAAACTGAAATCCTTCAGCTTTCTTTTTTCTCACTGCATTCAATACAAAATTTCAACTATCTGCTTCAATTCCACCTCTGGCACGGCCCTTCAGTATCTGTCCAATCATACAATCTGCATCCGACACATAAATCTTTGTAAATACAAAAACATTTCTGATTCTGCCTCCTCTTTTAAAGCTGCCCTCAAGACGCACCTGTCTAATAATTACTGTTTCTCACAGCTGTGCCTATCCCCTCATCCGATGCATGAGTGTGTGCATGCACATGCATGTGTGCATGCGTGCGTGCGTGCGTGTGTCTGTGTGTGTGTGTCTGTTGTTAGTGTTATTGTAAAGCACCCTGTGCTCCCACCTTGTGCAGTAGATGGGCACACTAGAAATCTTCTCTATTATTATTATGATTATTATGTAGAAGAATTTTTATTAAAATGCACAGTACTAGCAGGTTTGTTGAATGATAGGCCTGGATTTTTTCTTCTTTCCTACAGACATGTGTGTGCACTTTTCAATTCAATCCAGAAACTTTAAGGGCTGGGGCAGCAAACAGGTTTTAAACAATTAAAGCTACTCATATTTGTTATGAATATATATATATATTATAGTTCATGGTATTACCATAACATTAATTATTATGCTATTTAACACTAGACTGCAGTTGATTGCAAGTGTATTTGTAGAGCATGTTATTGTCAAGCAAGAATTTACAGCTACAATGTTTGAGCTCTAGACAGCAAACTTACCATGAACTGATGATGGCTACCACAGTAAATAAAACAAAATTATGGGTTACATTTAAAAAAATAATCTCATCACATTCAGATCTATGCTTAAGCCTGTTCTTAATTGGGCGAATGTTTGTTCGCCAAACATACTTTGGACAGTTCGACGAACTATGATTCGTTTCTTAATTGAACTTTTAGTTCGCCGAACATGGTTTGGACAGTCCAAACTTTACTTCGTTCTCAACTGGCTTGTAATGAGATGCAAGCTTCAGCCCTAACTTGTGGCAGACGTGCAGCAGACAGCATGATCGAAAATGTAGGCTAAAGTCAATTCAATATACTTTAATCATCCCTCACCGGGTCATTCAACTAACTACTATCTCATTCTGAGTCTCTGAGACGAAGCTGCGCCTCCCACAAGTCAACAAATAAACAAATTCCCTCCGAAGAGAGTGAAGAACCTAGCAACACCATCATCCATTTTTATTTTCTCTTCATCCACAGGAGAGGTCTGCTCTCAGCCAATCAGAGGCAATGTTCATCAAATAGGGCGAATGTTCCCAGAACATGTTGAGTGAAGCTTTTTGGACCCCGAATATAGCTTCGATGCAGTTCGACGAAAACTTCCAACTAGGTTCGCGAAGAAAAGTTCGCCCAATTAAGAACCAACTAGGTTCGCAAACATTCGCCTAGTTAAGAATGGGCTTTAGCTGCATTTCTCTATTTAAAAAAAAATCAACAACAACAAAATTTGATATTAATTTCAATGGCATAATTCATTTTGAATCTGTAACTCTAGTGAAAGTGCTACAAGATAACACAGTTGTTTCCTTCCAATTTAAATCTAGATGCACTGTACACACACACACACACACACACACACACACACACACACAAAGAGAGAGAGGAGAGAGAGAGAGAGAGAGAGAGAGAGAGATTCAGTTTCAGACTCCATACCATTTTGCAATTTTCCTTTCCTTGAGGATAAGCGGTACTTTCTTCTTCACAACTGGATGCCAGACGACAATGCCCGTGTCGTAGCCCGTGGGTTGCTCCCATTTGCCATTCCCACCTATTGTACATGTTGCATGTGTTCTGTACTGGAACACGGGATTTCCTGGGGTTGTAGAACGTAACTGTGCAGCCACGGGACACAAATCACTACTTAAAGCTCTACTTTTGCTTTGAAAACTATAAAACAGTTTTCGAGTCCGAATTAGGCTCCTTGAGCAGATGACGCCATTCAGTCCAATGCTTGCTGATCTACGAATCTGGCCTGAGGCGGTCATTCTGATGCAGAAGTTGGACTCAGGAGTTGAGGTCGAAGAACGAGCGTCGAGTAATGTTATGTCACCGTCAGTTGTCACTGACAAACCTCCAGTTGCACTTTCTACATGGCATTACCAGAACCATGTTTCACACACACCATACAAGACAACATACAATGAAGGTCATTCTACGTTACCATATATTTAATTTCAAAAGATTCACTCCAGGAAGACGTAAAACAACAGAGAAAGTAATTCACAATGCTACACATTTTATTTGACCGAGAAGATCACGCAAGCCTCGGGTCACTGAACCGGAAGCAAAAACATTTTGCTTTCATTCAGCATTATTCCCCTTAGCGGAACCCAAGCGATTCGAACACTTCAGGGTTGTGTTATGGTTTCGGGAGACGAAATTCAAAGACATGAGCATGTTGAATCTTTCTAATCAAGCCGCCGTCGAGGCACTGTGTTCTGGCACTTACTTAGAAAACTATCTGGACACAATAGAATCTCTGCCCGACGATCTTCAACGAAACGTCACATTATTGCGCGAGCTGGACATCCAATCTCGAGGTATGTTAGCCTACTTGTTTCGTTTACAAGTCTGTAGCCCAGTGTAAGCTACAAATGGGTTTACAAGTCAGCGATTTCCACAACTAAGACTACTGTTTGATCATAGTTAGGTATTTTCCTGTCATTTCTCTCGTGGTAAACATGTTTTTGGTGCCGCTGAGATTACAGTTCCAAAATGTTAATCTGGTTGTGGCGGGGCTGAAGTACATTCTACTTTCTGGTTCACAGTTCAGTAACGTCAGCAGTGTCAAAATGGTTTAATGTTTATTATTTTAATGACACACCGTCGCAGTTTCGGGGATTACGGGATAAGATCAGAATGGTTTTCTTTAAACATGTGGTGTGTTAGCACCAAATTGAATAAAACGATGATAAGTGATATTGAACTTTACACTACAGTTACTTCATTCCTGGCGATTTTCCTGTCCAGTATTTTGGGCCGAAATAGTGTTACTTACCCCTGACATTATGTCTTTTTTTTAAAAGAATGGTCCTAGGGTTAAGTTAATGTCAGGTTGGGTTATGTACAGTTTGTCGTCTTTACAGCTTTAAGTTTAAGCCATGGCAGCCATTTTGTCTGTTACAAACATGCTCCTATTTTGCAAAATGGTAAGTTGTGACACTGGCACTAGTGACAGTGTATGATAGCTTTGCTTTGTCACATTGTGAATCAGAGAGGCAGAAAAGCATTCACTTGATTAAAATGATTAATTAAAATGATTTTCACAAATGTGTGAAAAACATTGTTTTGTTTTGTTTTGATCAGTACAATGTGTTTTTAACTTGAAATACAACACCAGACAAGCCAGAAATCAAGCACTGTAGAGTTTAACTTCAAGCTTACCCAAGATGGCACCGGGCTGTTACTGTGTTAGTGTTAGATACTATTTGACAATCCTTGCATTGTGATTGTTATTATGCAGTATGATGTTGGGATGGATGTCCAAGGCTGTTTGCACAATATCTTGTGAGTGGTTTATGCCAGGTCTATAAAAAATAATGCTATTGCTCAACATCTCTTTCCCTTATGGTATTAAAGCTATCATCGTCTGGTTACTGTCTTGTGGCAGATTTGGGGATTATTTTGCTAAGTTTAAGGTAAGAACTAAGATTAATAAAAAATCTGTTTTTTTGTTTGTTTTTCAGACATGTTGTTTTGAAAACAGTCATAACATTGATTGACATGTGATTTGAATTTTAAGGAGCACCTGTTAATGCAGTTGCTAACTGACACACAAGATAATTACAAAATACAAAGTATCTTACTCAGTGATATTGCTTAGCTGGAAAAAAACTCAGGTGAACTAATGTAATTTAAAGGTGCTAACTGAAACAAAATTGCATTTACATGACGTCAGTAACAAAAGTCTTATTTTTACAGAGTTGCTGCAGGAAATTGAACAGAACAGCGAAGCTTTGCTTGATGGCTCATGCCCAGAAGGAAGCTCAAGTTGGAAGAAGAGTTACTTCATCACACAGCGGGCGCTGGCCATGTGTCAAGACTCTGGAGATGAAAAGCTGCATCTGCTGGCTACCATCTCTGAGCACATTGAGAACAGAACACGCTCGTTAGATCAGTACAGAGAAAACCTTGGTATGGCAGTCTGTGTTTTGTGAGTGTGCATTGTGTGTGTGTGTGTGTGTGTGTGTGTGTGTGTGTGTGTGTGTGTGTTTCTTTGCTGCATATCACTCAAGGGTAACAGGCTAACAGTAACAGTAATGCTGCAATGCATCTTTGTTTTATTGCATGAGACTCAGAGGTCTTGAAAAGTAGATTTACTGAAATCTGTATTTTGCAAGTCCTGAATGCATAATTTTGCTTAATTCTACTTCTACTTTTAGTGTGTAATTTATGTAAATCTTGGATTAATTTCATCACTCTTTGTGTCAATGTGCGTGTCTTTTCGTGCTGTGTCTCTGTCCTCCCACCCCGACGCTTTACTCTCATCACCACGCACCCACCCATATGAATTATGATCAAGTAAAAGTGACATTAAAATGATTAACAGAATAATCATTAAAACTGATTGATTATAATATCAATTTATGTGCAGCAGATTGCTGAAAAGCGAAAATATATTTACCAGTTACCCAGATAGTATGAAATGTTCCTTGAAGATGAATTTTCTCAGACACACTGAATTGCTCATTTGGTGATGAAGAGTTGTCTGTGAATGTGACTAGTGTGAATGTCAAATTACCAGAACTTGTCCAGAGTAAATGATGCATAGTTCTGTTTGTATGAGCATGCTCTTTTGTCTTCCTCTTTATTTTTTGTATTTTTTTGTATAGAATTTGAAATAGATGAATAGTTACTTGATGTCTTCAACACTTGTTAAACTTTGTACTGAGCTGAAGTTGATGTGACTCACCAGAACCTGGTTCAAAGAAGGAGCAAGAAAAAGAGGAGCCTCCACCACGCAAAGAACCCAAGCATGTGGAGCCCGTGGAGAAAGCTGGGACAAAGCGTCAGCGACGATCTAAGGCCTCTGAGACTCAGCCCGAAGAAGCCAAGGTTTGACCATTTTTGTCTTCTTTTTTGTGTTGTCTCTCTCATGTCAAAACTAGTGCACAGTGGAAACCCTTTTTATGTGGTTGTTGAACACTGGGACCCCCCCCCCCCCCTTCAACCACCACCCCATAATAAAAAAATTATATGCCATTGTATATTGACAAATGCATTCCATAGGTTTGGAGGACTGAATGTGTGACAGTTTTATTTTATTACCAAATGCATTCCGTAGGTTGGGAGGACTGAGTGTGTGACAATTTTATTTTATTACCCAGCCACATGGGCATCCGCACACTGTCTTCAGATGTTTCATCTCTGTTTTTTGGGGTTAGATACTGTTATGCAAGGAGCTTATCATTGCAGAAGATATTTCCTATATTACCATGCAATACATGACAACACTTAAATGTTTTCTAGCCTCGGTGTTCTTGCTGGTGTCATTGTGTTGTGACGCAGCCTAAGCCAAGGCAGAACCCCTCTTTTTAGGCTGGTTCTTATCTTAACAGGCAGATAGTTTTCCTAAACACTGTTCATGCAAGTAGTGTTTGTGAACAGGGTTTACAGACACTTTCATTCTTAATGCTTTTTGAAAAATCTCCTGAGGTTTGCCATAATAAAAAACATTTATTAAGTGTGAAACCTCCAACATAAAAATAGAGCTGGGCGCGCCGGAAACAATTCAGGTATAAACTACATACTGAGACACCTCAAGCTGAAAATGACAACAACAATAGCTACAGTCAATTCAAATCACAAGAAACCAAACGGGCAAGACCTACACCACACATACAATCACACATATATATATATATATACATGAATGCACATGTGCAAGATCCAGTAAAAACGAAAAAGATGATAGGGGAGTGTTTGGCATAGTATTTTAGTCTTTAGGGAGCTTATGTTCAGTGCATTTGTTCAAGAAATACAAGTAGACATGCACTGACCCAATCAAAAGAAACAAGAAACAGTAAACTAGGTCACAGGAAAACTTACCTGTAATGTTCATGTTGCCGCTTCACTGGTCAGTCTATGTATTTTGGATAGGTGGATCTTACAATAATTGGGTGTACCTCCCACTCACCCTACACACCAACAAATATATTTTACATTCTAAGCCAAAACATTGACGGATTGAGTCCATCTGCCATTCGGTACGTGATCACACTGGCAAGGCAAAATGAAGCTGGTGTGCCACGCAGCTGTGTGTGATGGTCAGTTAAAGCCATGTACCAGGGCATGATCTCAGCATTGCGCTGAAGTTCAAACAACTAGACAGTCAGAGGCATCTCTGATGTTCCTGGAAAACCCTCACACAACTGGAACTGCAAAGCAGTAACTGTATTGGCAATGGGTGATTGGGGTGCAAAAAGTGTTCACAAAGTGAGCACAGACTACAGAGCTTCACAAAAATTTAAAGGCCTTTTAAGAACAGGCTTAAGACACCCTAAAAATGAAACAAAAGTGATCTGAAACCTACAAAAGATAGACGGTCGTTTACCAGGGGTTGTGACTAGGTTCAGTTCCTTGCTCTTTGCTTTCATGCAGTAGGCTATGCGTTCCAACAGGGGAAAATGGCGTTATTATTATGGTGAATTCTATTCCCATGCCTGATTCTTTGGATGCTTGCAGGAGGAGAAGGACAAGGGGACCAGCACCAAGAAGAAGAAGAAGCGCAAGGTGGTGAAGAAGGAGCGGGAAGGGTCCCCGCTGGACTTCACCATCGACCCCAACGAGCCCACCTACTGCCTCTGCAACCAGGTCTCCTACGGCGAGATGATTGGCTGCGACAACTTTGAGTGCAAAATTGAGTGGTTTCACTTCAACTGTGTGGGACTGACTCACAAGCCCAAGGGCAAGTGGTACTGCCCACACTGCAGAGGTGACAGGCCCAATGTGAGAAGGACAGACAAATGATGGGTGTTTGGGGAAAAAGGGACAGGGTGGGGGGGGGGGGGGGGGGTGCTGTTTGTGGATGATGCCAGACATTGTTGTGCAAACAGAATGTTGTCCTCAACAGCCTGGATGCAATTCTTTGAAAGGTGCAACGTTTTTCAACAGCTACTTTTTACTTTTAGTTTTAACCATCACCCATCATACCATGAACCTGTTGCTGTTGTTGCTGTGTTAACGAAACCGAAAGCAGCCACAAAGGGCTGTCCCCAAGGAATATTCACAAGGTCAGGTCACTGAGATTGAAAGTCGGCCTTGGGAGTGTAGGCAACAGTGTGGGTGGAAAAATCTCGACACGCTCTCAGCCGTTCAATTTTTTTTTTTCATACCTCAGCTTCACTTTGGATCCTGTGAACTGTTATGACCTGTCTCATTAGGAATGATCCATGGACCGTTTGCAAGGAATGTTTATGTCGTGAAATCACCAAGGTAACCAAGATTGAATGTTGGGAGAATATAGGTCACTCTTACCGTTTTTGCCCACCCCAGCTTGCTTTGAATCTTGTGACCCACCTTGACCTAGTTCATTAACATGGGAAGGGGGAGGTCCAATTAACAGTTGCATAAACTACCAAACCCATACTTTTTGGTAGTTATTACTCACCTGAAGCTGTAGCAGAATAATTGTGTGATGGAAAGAAAAAAAAAGAACAACTGAGCAAAACTCCATGTTTATCTTTCATTTTTATTTTTCAATGGCACTGACTGCATATCAGCATCCACAATAGTGGAACTGTTGGAAGGCATAACAGATAGATTAATTGTAGATATTCATTGATTTGATACAGCAAGAAATATAGTATGTCACAGTTGGTCTGGTACTTTTTTTATAATGTTGAAGGGAATGATTCAGGGAAAGGCTGTTTAAAGGAACTAACCTTCTCAAAACATGTTTTGTCCAACAATTAGATGAGATAAAAAACTGAGTTTCCCAAGTGACAAATAGTGGGACTGGATGTACAAACTGTCAAGTGTGAGAGCTTATCTCTCGCACACAGCAACCTCTTTTGATGTTTTGCATGATAGACACATACTCAGGTTACTTGAGGAAAACCACCAAAGAAGCTGTGGTATTCAACAGGCAAAGCTGTGACATTTGACTTTTTTTTTTTACATAACTGATTTCACTAATTGTAATGAACGTGATCAGTAAAGTTTGTGACAAAACATCCAGAGGACATTTGAACATGAACATTTTATTTTGTTACTCACTGTTACGGCTACATCCTTTAATGAGTTATTGTGTTTGTTTTTGAAGAATACTCAGCTTATTCAGCTGACTGATCAAGCTGACTGGCCAGTGACTGACTTTGGTTGAGAACTTTAACCTGCAAATACACTGGTCTGTGTATTCAGGGGGAGGGGGAGGGGGAGGATAGATTAACACTTATCTCTTGCTCCGGCTGAGGGGTTGGAGAGAAGAACATATAACAGCTGCCCAACAGGTCTATCATGGTTGGAAAAGAAATCACATGGAACAATTCTGGCTAAATTCTGAGCCATGTCTTAGGAGGTGTTTTTGTTTGTTCGTTTTGTTGTTGTTTTTTGGGGGTGGAGGTGTCTTCAGTGAGTAGGTTGGGTAGTGTGAAAAAAGAAAGAGAAGAAGGGGGAAAAAAGAAAGAGAAGAAGGGAAAAAAATGGTCACCTGACTTGGTTGCAACTGGCTTCCCTCAAGGAAAATGAATTAGGAATTTTGCATGATAATGTGTTATCAGTGTTTCCTGGCTTTGGATTGAGTGCCTGATGAAAGACCACCCTTATAGGAGTCCACACCACTTTTGAGACCACTTGTCTTGTGAAACTTTGCCCTTCATGTTTGTAGGGATATGAACCCCCAACCACCCCACCCCACCCCAACCAAGGGCCGCCTCTATTTTATTTTTGGGACTTTTTTAGATGGTCTTAAAAAATAGAGGGGTTCTGCTGTATTAGAAATGTATAAATAATACACAGTATGAAGGGGATGGGGGGATTTTTAGGGTGTACAAGTAGGGTCTCTTGTTCTCTCCCTGGATAACTGTGTTGTATGTTATAAGTCTCTGTATAATAAAGCATCTTATTTGCTAGTCTTGTCTGGTAGATGTGCTCCTGGTTTGTTTTTGTTTTGGGAGGGGGGGGGGGGGGGGAGGCTTGAGTTCCCATTGGGCTCAGAACTGTACCGAGCACAAAACATTCAGTCGGACCCAGAAAGGGCCTTGTGCTTCCTCTGGCACTCTCCTGTCGTCGCCTTTCTGGCACCCTTCCTCCAAACTCTGTCATAAGAGGCACAATTGGTGATGCCATTGGAGGGGGCTTTTTTTAATCTCTGCTCATATATATGTCTGGTGATATGCCCATGTGAATCTCACGCTGTCAGTGCCCACTGTAGGATTTGCAAAAGGTTTGAGTACTAAGACTGTGGAATCAACACAAAAGGGAGTTAATCAGCACACAAGGGAGTTAATTAGCGCTCAACCTACGTAACACAAGTATAACAACAAAGACCTGAATTGCCTACGGTAACTCACCTGGCATGCATGTAAATACAAGATACATAAACTCCACCAGAGGTACATCCTCTGGTGTTTTTGGAGTTAATTAGCATTTGAAAGACATCACCCAAACACAACAGCAAAGACCTGAGTCACCTACTGTAAGTCTCACCTGGAATGTGAATAAATACAAGGTACATAAACTCTACCAGAGGCACATCCTCAAACTATATATATAACTAAGACCGTGGAAGCAACATGGTGTCAAAGCCCACACATGAACATCAGGCGCTGTGTGTCCACCTTGGGTAAGTTACATCTCAATTTAAACGATGTTGGTTTTATTTGTTGTAATCTAAGCATTGTTAGCAGTTATATATATATATGGCCTGATATAATTTGAGTTTCTGTGTGGTTACAAACTTACTGTCATTTGAGCACCAAAAAACAAAAAAAGGACCCTTTTAGACCTGTGGCATAACCATTTAGGGCAGTGGTTGGAGGAAAGAGGTCACAAACTGATATTCGGAGCTTGCTACTGCTGCACTGACCTCATCAAAATGAGTGTGTTACTATCTGTGGCAGTTAGATCCAATTCCTTCCCTGTGTAGGAGCGCATTCATTATTTCTCTTTAGAAACAATTTCAAAATACAGGTTGAGTGCTTTGGCAGGAAGACTTTGTTTAGTTTTCACAATGTATAAGAATGTATGGTGCTGAGCATTTGTGCTCATTTCTTTTCGATGTTGGGTGTCCTTCCATGTTACCATAAATACCAGTGAAGAGATGCAAAAATTTCTGAACGGTTGTCCCAGATGAACCAGAATCAGTCCTGTGGTTCAGTACTTTAATCAATAAAAAATGTCAAAAAATATTTTACCAGTTTTTTAAATTAAATTTGATGACATTTCTAAGAAGGGAATATAGCTTAAATAAAGGGAGGAAGGGCTAATGTCGTCATCAACAGTTACTGGCGCCAAGGGAGCAAACAAAGTGGTTGGCCTGAGCAGCTGTATTGTCCGCGCCTCCGTCATACAATAAGGTGCTGTAGAATGTTTGTGCTTGTTCATACAATAAGGTGCCGTAGAATGTGCTTGTTTCTTTTCTGCAAGTCTTTCCAGTTTACTGAAATGGAGAGATGGAAACCTTTCTGGAAAAGAAAAAAAAAAAAAATCCAGACTGATCGGAATCAGTCTTTTAGCCCTGGCCACAGTGTTTCACTGTCTTGGGTACATTCTATACTTACTTTGCTGGTGTCAAAGCAAATTTATGTTTTGGGAGACAAAGAGAGAGAGAGGTAAATTGTAGATTTGGGGGGGGGGGGGGGGGGGGGGTTGTGTCCAATAAATAAATGCGTGGAGACTAATGAGCAGAAGCCTTTTGAACAGAGCCACAGCACAGGAAGAGGATAGACAGAGACCCCCTTGATTCCCTCCCATGAGAAAAAAAAAAGAAACAAATAATGGTAATCACTGTAGTGGCAAAGGGCTGGTACTGGTAGCAGCCAATGAAGACGGCTGACTTTGGAAAGGTGCTGTCATCAGAGTGCGAACATAACTGTGTTAGCATAAACATTCAATCAGTTGTCACACTCACTCTACACAGTATTATGGATTCGAACATCAAGACAGGATACCTGGTATTATTTGTTCAAAGGTCGGTCAGAAGTGTATTAATTTCTACCTTGTGGTCCAGAATCAAACAACAGAAGAGGGTTCAGCACTGAACTCTAAGCCCTGCCTCTTTCCCCACAAGCTTTTCATCTGACCACTGTGTGGTAGGCTTTGCTGACTGGTGGAATGCACAATCGTTTGATGAATGCAGTATGCTTCATTTGATAGCTAATACCTCTCCTCGTCAGTGAGCGTGCGCCAAGACCTATTTGGAGGGTTCTGTTCTGAATCAGCCAGTCTTTTGTTCCATAGCTTGTGAGGAAAACATGGCAGCCAGTCTTAGGGTTCTTCCATGCAGAATATTAATTTTGATGTTATGACTGACCGAAGTGCTCCGCTGATTGACAGCCAAGAACTCTCGATGATCAGTTGTATTTCAAAGTCCAGTATTTAAAGCCTCATTATGTGCTGAGTGCGTTGAAGTGAAATCTTCTCACGGAGAATCAGCTGGCATAGAGCATTGGTAATTGCTTGACCATTGGTGCGCCTCTCATGAAGTCCCCAGGTGACCCTGTGTGGTTGTCAAGATGTTAAAATCAAAGAACTCTGTTCAAGGTTTTTGTATATTTAGGCAAACTCCGCCAGAAGCTGATCTAACTGAATGCAGTTCAGATGCAAATTTTCTTCCTTCCAGATGCTTTTTTCTTTGTTTTTGTTTTGTCGTGTCTTTACACATCCATGTAGGTTCAATCAGTTCTCATTAAGCCATTAACTTTCATCATTTGATATATTACGTTGATTGTGACAGTGACTGACAGTTTTCTTTTCTCCTCTTGTGCTGGCCTTTTTGTGCTTAGTGTGACCATACCAAACACAGTTGTCTGTTCTTTTCAGATTCATTAATACAACAGTTGTACTTTTTACCACCCTGTTGAAATTACATGATTATAAATGTGAATATTAATTAATACAGATGGTTTAATAATATATTTGACTGATATATGAATATGGAGTCTCTCTCTGTGTGTCTATATCTGTCTCCCTCTCTCATTCATATGTACACCCTCCCTCTCTCTCTCTCTTCCTCTTTATCTCTTTCCCTTCCTCATCTGTTGTTCTTCTCTCTCTCTCTCTCTCTCTCTCTCTCTCTCTCTCTCTCTCTCTCTCTCTCTCCCCCTCCTCTTTTGGTGGCAGTTTATTGGACATATTTATTTTGAAAGAAAAATTAAACTGAAAACTAAAGAAGAAAACAAAAATAAGAGACTGTTCATGAAGCCAGCCTGTCTTGTATGCGAATGAGAAACTTGACCGCTGCGTGCATGAACGGTATGTACACCACTACAATGGTCACTGCAAATACATGCACACAAAGCAAGTGTGTCAGACTTCCAGCTTAACCTATAGTTACACAGTACTCTGTAGGTAAAGGAAGACAATGTGACGGGCAAGTGTGTCAGACTTCCAGCTTTACCTATAGTTACACAGTACTCTGTAGGTAAAGGAAGACAATGTGACGGGCAAGTGTGTCAGACTTCCAGTTTTACCTACACAGGTACTCTGTAGGTAAAAGAAGACAATGTGACAGTCAGGTGCTTGAAGTTCGTTTGCTATGACTTTTTTGTGTGATTTTTTAATGGAACTTAAGGTTGTACTCAACAACAGAATGGAATATGATTGTGTCTTGGGGAAAAAAATGTTTAGCACATGAATGAAAAAACAAGGTATGGTTTTGGTTTTTGTATTCGTTAAGATTTGTCTTAAAAAATCACCATTAAACTGAAATCAGCTTTGGCAAAGTAAGTAAGTAATTTGGTGTTTTACTCCCAGTCAACCTGTGTGGATATATCAGGGCAAAGCTTTGGCAAAACATGGCAATCCCTGAACATAATTATAATAGTTACACAGTAAGTGATTACGGCACAGGGCAGGTTTGGATGCAGTGTTTAAGTGCGTCAGCAACTGTTTCAGTTTTTCAGTGCATTATGGTGAGCAAGCACTGTGAATTCCTCTGCCAGCATGGGACTTGCCACCATGTTCTCTGTGCGTGTATGTATGTGTGTGTGTGTGTGTGTGTAACCCAACAAAACTCTAAATCCGGTGACAGTGGAACCTACTGCCGTCTTGTGAGTAAGATTACCTCTGGCACCTGAGACTGAAAATGTGAGGTGCACTTTTACTATTTTGTTAAGTTTCAGCTTTCATGGAATGGCAGGTTGTTTATTTTGTGTTTGTTTAATGCCTGATAATTTTAACCTAGTCCGGACTAACAATGCGTGGAGCTTTAATGCATTTATTGTTATAAATACCCTGCCTGCTGTTGAAGAATAACAATGGCATCCTTAATAAACTAGGCCAGTGTTATTAATACAATGCCTCATTCATGTCTTTGTCTGCTTGTCTGAATTGGCATTAACAATACGAAGACTCCCTGTCATGACTGATGGTTGTCTGGCCTTCGGGGTTTTGTGCATTGCACCACAGAAACCTTACCATTTGTATTTTCCCTTCCAATACCTTTTTCCAAGACAGTAAAGCTTATCAAGCTCAACCCTTTTAGTTTCATGCTAATTTCAGCAACCTTGATTTAGAGTTAGTTACAGACTAATTTCAGTGACCTTGACTTAAGAGTTAGTTACAGACTAATTTCAATGACCTTGACTTAGAGTTAGTTGCAGACTAATTTCAGTGACCTTGACTTAGAGATAGTTACAGACTAATTTCAGTGACCTTGAGTTAGAGTTAGTTGCAGGCTAATTTCAGTGACCTTGGAGTTAGTTACAGACTAATTTCAGTTACCCTGACTTGGAGTTAAAAATCCTGGCAGAGCTGCAAATTGAGAGTTGACCACTAGAACCCAGTATCTCCTTTTACTTCCACTAAAGATACGCAGTTCTAGCTTTCAACCCTTGAAATGTGCTTGGTGGTGTAAGTTTGTTTCGTACAGGTTTGTTTCTTCCATCCATCAGTGTGGTTTTGTTTTCTTTGTGTCCTTTTGAGTGCCTTTGGGTTCACCTGAAATGGGGTTTATTTAAGCCCTCATTGTCAGTGTTACATTTGTAATCCTGCCTCATAAGAGTATGGTGAAACTTTGTTAGGGAGGTGCTAGCACAGGATCACAAATGTCAAACTTTTTAACTCATGAAAAACAGCCATTGTACAAACTTTAAAGAATGTTGTTGTTTTTTAAATTACCCTTGGTGTAAAATGGTTTTTATAAAACTTTGCTTCACAGTAAATTGTTTCGGCAGTTTCACCAGTTTAAACAATGTGCATTGACCTTGATCTTATTTGCAGGTCACATTAGTCTAAACTGAGTTAACTGTTTGACTGAGGTACTTCTGATAGGTGGCCTTTTCCCAATACATAGATAACATGTTAAACTGAAGTGAACTGACCTCATTAAATGAACTGACCACTCTATAATCACAAGATTGCAGCAGCATCAACTAAACAGGCAGTTGTAGTCTGGGTAGGTTCTTATCTAAGTCCACATTGTGTATGGTTGTAATTTAAGTACACTGTGTACATAATTCTTTTTGTGTGCGTAACTGTGACAAAAACCTTAGTTTTTAATACTTCTTCACTTATACTCGGATCAAATAGGACCTTTCAACCTTTGCACAAATGAAAGTTTTTAAATGTTTTCTTGGTGGGGTACTATGGATGCAAAAACGAAGGTCCTGTCTGTTGAAAATCCAGGTCTACGGAAAAAAATCCCCAGTTAAGCCTGGAGTAGGTCTGAATATAATGATAGCTTTACATGCTTTGCCAACTGCCAGGAGTTCAGCTGTTGCCTTCCCTATTCATTCAGCCTCCTTTTTTTCCCTGCTTCAAGTCCTCTTTCAATTATAAAAAAAGAAGATGCTTCTGTGTGTGACAACTGTGACCATCCCAGCTTCCCTGATGTGACTGGGCATTACATGTCCAGGAACTGAAGATTATACACAGGCAAATTGTGCTATGTGTATGTGCATGTACAGCAACATTGCAGAGCCTGTACTGTGTTCTGCTTCATAATGTCAGTGAATTTAGTGGGATTTTTAAACTTTTTACTTTATTTTTGTATACATGTACAGGATTGTACAGTGACAAACAGTTTCACATATGTTCATCGTGTATTTGATATCGTTTCATTAGGTGTATGTCTAGTTCTTAGTTCATATTGTGGTATTCTTCATAGTAAAATGACTTTAAAACCTGTCGAGTTTGTGTTGTGTGTATATGTGAGTGTGTGTGTGTGTGTGTGTGTGTGCAATACCAATCTATTGGCATTTTTACCTTTCACTTAACATTTGTTAAATAAAACCCTGAAAACTGACACCCCCTCTTAAAAAAAACAATTTATGGTGCCCCATCTTGTGAGAGCCCAGCCTATACAGATACATGTATTTCATCACATTTACACACACACACACATGACAAATACATGCATTACTGGTGATGGGTTGGTGGAAAATAAAAGAGGACGTGTCTGATGTTTTGAAAGGATCCGAAAATGCTTGATTTTAAGAATGATCTTCAATGAACAAGAAGCCTTCTCAAAACATGTCTGGTCTTATATGGACTATAACCGAACAAAACAAAACTCATGTGTGGAAAGATTTTGTTTTAAAGTGCCCTGTTTGTCTTATTTTGATTTACTACGAAGACTTCCACTGTACAGAACACTGTCCAGTGTCCTAGCTTTTCTGTTGTAAGCTCTGCCTCCTTGGCATTAGGCAGGAGAGATTCATGCTGGCATCAACCAAGAGCAAGATAAAAAAAGGCCATGGGTCACACTGTCAGGCCTGCTGTGACACTAAATCACGTTTTCTGAAACCAGTTGCTAATCCTTGGTTCAAAAATCAGACTTAAGTTGTTTTTAAACTGAAAAAAGATAACAAAAAAACTAAAACAAAAAGCAATATGTTCTGAGAAGGTGAGTTCCTTTAAAGAGGAACTGAACTGACTCTGCAAGAAGGCCTGGAAAGGTTGGAAACGTGCAATGATTTTCATCTGTATGCGTTTTGTTGTTATATCACTATTTATAAAAAGAAGGATCTTTGTGTTTTGAAAGTGAACTCCTCAGAGTGCAGCTGTGTTATATAATTCATTCTTTACCACAGAGCCAAATAGGTTAGCTTGTGATGTTGTTGAAGCAACTCCCTGTTTTTGTCCGTCATGCTAACTCTGTCAGTTTTTTCAAACCTTTTTGTTTTGAAAACCCTTTCTTCAGTCCCATTGCCCAGAGTGTGTGTGTGTGTGTGTGTGTGTGTGTTGCATGCATCGATTTGAATCTTTGTGGTCAAAATATACAACCCCTCCCCCTCCCTTTTCATCACACAAAGCCAGGGAAGATGTGGGAAAATAATCTTTATTACACTGACCAGGTTAACAAACACATTCTGGCAACATGAATATAATAATAATCATAACAGGGAATTTACTGAGTGCTTTTAGAGACCCAAAGCTCTTTACAATAATTGAAGAAAAAGGTAACGCACAATGTCCACATACAAACCAATGGTATAAACACACACAAAACACGCGTATTACATGTACCTACACACAGCAAGGCAATTTTACAGAGCAAACACTCTCCTCTTGGAGGCTTCAGACATACAGTGGTCCAGATATAGTGTCTTGGATCACCTCCTCCCTTTCTTCCTCACAGAGAACTGCCTTAAAGGGGATCCAAAGCAAAGAAGCATCACAGATTTAAAAAAACAAGCACTTTTTACATTTATATATGGTCCGTAGTTGTTTTAAATCAATATTTGAAATACATAAAAGGTTGGAAAGAACTCTGCTTATTAGGACAAAATATAAACTTTCAGCATTTGAAAGTCACAAAATTACAGCTGTGCGTGTTGCCATTTTGCCTAGGTTGGTGATGTCATGAATGTGACAAAAGTGTACAGTGTACACGGTCATGAGTCAACCATTTTCTGCTTTTTCTGAGTAAAAGAGCGCACCATTTAAAACCTGGCTGCACCCCGAGGAGCTCAAATTCAAACTAATCAAAGGAAAAAAGTGCCTCTATCACATTCATGCATACTGACAGAATCACTTCATGAAGCCTGCAACTGGAAATATGTACACACATTTTCTGTTTCCAGACCAACACTCTCTCTGCTTGGGGTCCCCTTTAACTTGCATTGTAATTGTATACCTCTGCCTTCATAACCCACATCATCTGTTTAACAAAAGAAGAAGAAAGAAAAAACAGCACACACAAAAAAGCACTCGAAATCATTAAAAATCAATTCTGAATTAAAAACTGTCACTGAGCAGCAGAGGAATCATCTGAAATAAACAGGTCTCTGTGCAGGGCCTGTGCATTCGTGTCAACACTGATTTGGCGCTCGACCCGCTGAACCTGTTTGAGATGAAACTCGGTGTTGAGATTCCTTGTGACATGAGGGTCGAATTAAGCTGAAGCATAAGTAGCACTTCTTTCATCAATTAACACAATAATGCTCAAGGTTACTTAAGCGAATGAACAAGTTTCTGTGCGACTTTCTCCGTCAAGTAAAGGGGAGGGTGATGCACGCTTAACTGTGCCCCTGTTTGTTGGGTGCCTCCGTGGTTCAATGGTTATCACTCCAGATTCTCATGCCAGCAGTCCTAGTTGAATGCTTGGTGGAACCTGATAATTTTCCCCAGCCGCTGCAACACCAACATCATCTACAAAGTGGAACCTTTCTTTCTTTCTTCTTTCTTTTTAAGTTTTGGTGAAACTTAATTTTTGCCTCTCTCTCTCTCTCTTTTTTCTTCTTTTTCTTCTCTTTGTTTCAGCTACTAAAATTGTTTTTCTGTTCTCCACAACACAACTGTATGAGCCATTTCTGTGGAAGAGCTGGCCAAGGCGGTTATTTTAACTGCATTTTAAATTCCTGTCATCCACACAGGGTCACCTCAGGACAGTCAAACTCGGGTCACAAGCAAATGCACATTTCAAAACTCTTCTCATATATATATAAACCCTTTGTTAAGTCAATCCACAAAACCAAAGCAGCTACATTGCTAGCTTCACATAAAACAGGGTTTGTACTGCCCTTGAGAGTCCTCAAGTTTTAAAAGCCTCTTTTCAAGGCCTTAAAAATCTATCTGTGAAGACCGTAGGCACAGTATTTCAAAGTCCTTAAAAAATTGAGATTGTGGTCATTAGATATTGTTTTCTGTGTACTGGTACTCTACTGTGTATGCTGTATGAGTACTGTGTTGCGTGTACTGAACTTCATTGCTGCCCTATATGCTGATGCACATAAAAAGGCAGTATGCAGGTAAGTGAACTGTGTGTACTGTGCATTTTTTGTATTGCATTGTGTAAGCTATATTGTGTGTACAGTAGTGCATTTTCTGTACTGCTTTGTGTAAGCTGTACTGTGTATTTTCTGTACTGCTTTGTGCAAGCTGTATTATGTGTACTGTACAAGTACCTCGCATGTTGTATTGTACACACTGTGTGATGTGAACTGGATTGTGTGCACAATACTATATATCATGAGCAGTGACCAGTTAAAAGCTCATAACTCAAAATTTCACACGCAGACTTTACATACATTAAGTGAAGAAATACTTTACACACTCTTGCAATGACACAACCAGTGCAGATATATAACAAAAAACAAAACAAAAAAGTTTGTTATGCTCATTCAATACACATTCTGTGATATACTAATAACACAAAGTATACTGTTAAAAAAAGTAGTCAGATCAATAGACTTATGCAAAAGAGGAATACACTTTCACTAAAACAAAGCTACAGTGATAGTTATATAGGTAGAAAAAAACACAGCCAGTCCAACCCTACCCTGAATCCAAGCAGTAGGTGTTCCACAGGCAGGTAGCATCCTCTGATTCACTGACTTCAAAAGGTGTGAAATTCCCAGTCATCATGTCCAGCCACTGTTACCCCTGTTTCCACTCAGAAAACAACAAAAAATCCCTAGCCAATTTTTAATTTTTTTTAATGTCAAAATGTAGAAGAAGAAAAACAAGCCAGTAATTAATTGTTCAGACATTATATTTAGATCTGAATGACCTTAAACTGAGTAAATCCAATGGATAAAAGTCCTATTCCCTTCATAAAGAGCCTACTGGGGGCATCAGTCCCCATCAGAGCCAAGTCCAATTTTTGGCCCACAATACCAAGCAGAGAGCAGAGGAATTATCAAAAATCTTATCCTGGTGGAGACCATTATTATGTTGGTTGCCTAGACACATGTTTTGCTACTAATCTTTATCAAAATTTGTTTTGACTGCAATGAATTTACGGCTAAAAGATTAATGTCTGCACCAGTCATGGTAGTATGAAGACGTGCATCTCATTTCAGGAACCAAAACCAAATACATTTGGACCAAAAAATGTGTGGAATGAAACATTTGACTGAAAACCTGTACTGCTGTAGATTGTAAATTGTTGATCAGGAATCCCTGAGGCAAGTGTGTGTGTGTGTGTGTGTAGAAGTTCTACACACACACACACACACACACACTATTTATAATAAACACAAACACACAAGAGCAACACACAATACAGTAAAAAAGAAAGAAGTTTTCTTGGCTGGATATTATCACAAAGACAAATTGGAAAACCTCGGCTCATGGAGCAAGTACCAACGCTGCAGTTTGGAATTCTGTAAGGCACTGTAACAGCAATACATGGCCAACCCAAGTTAGAGCATAAATATAGACAGAACAATTGTAACGAATATGCAAATGGAAATATTTGCACAATTTCTATGGTTTTAGGCCAAACCACACCTTCGTTTGGGGTCCCCTTTAAATCCTTTTGCGAACCACACAGGCTCACATGGTTGATGTATATTTAGATGTGGTTCTATCAGCACGGAAGGGGGGCATGGGGGTGGGGGTGGGGCATGCTCCCTCCAGATACAACAGCAAATACGATTTTAACGTCCCGTCAACTGCACCGGATCACCTCAGGATGATCAAACTCTGACATGAGTAATTATACATTTCAAAACTCTTCTCACACTTAAAACCCCAATTAAGTTAAAAATTAGCAAAATCTGTCAAAGCACAAATATAAAGCAAACATCAAACACAATTTTTTAAGGATATATAGTCCCTTTGACATTGCCCATGTTCGAAGAAAAAAGCAAAGAAAAAAAAGCATATGAAGTTCCAACATGCTAGTATAGGTGACCCTTCCATCTGATTTATCAGTACTAGATTTTCAATTGAAAAAAAAGAAGAGCCAAACAAAACAGCCTATCTCTTAAGAGAATTCTTTAAAAATTCAAGCATGAAAAATCAGGAGAATGGGGCGTTAGCAGAAAAAAGGACAAGAAAGACAGAGCAATGGGACTAGGTAGAAGAATAAGATAGGAGACAGAAATGTGGAATCAAATGACAGCCCTAAGATTCCAGACAAGGGAGAGGCATCAGACATCATACAAACATGTTTAAACATACTTCAAAATTATAAGGGTTTACAATGGGCCATGATAAATACTTCATACAGACATACATGTCCACAACGAGCCATGCTAAATACTTCATACATACAAGCATGTTCAAAGGTACTTTAAAATTTGGGTATAATGGTTAACAAAAGAACTTGCTTTAAAATCTTGTATAACGGTTAATAAAAACAAATTCTTTAAACACAAAAAATACATTGGTCCCTTAATTTCTTTTCGTTTTTGAATGATCAGAACTAGAACTGTAATCTCACTGGCCATAGAAGAGTAACATATTTGACACCCAAAACAAAAAGTGTTTGTGAAAACCACAAAGCCAGTGAAAAGAGGAACAGTAATAATTCAAACCCACTTTGTTGCCAAACAATATATGTTAAGGCCTGTCTTAACCACACAGTCACTTTAAACACAGACATGTTAAGGCCTGTCTTAACCACACAGTCACTTTAAACACAGACTCGAGGGCACAAACCTTTAGTACACAAAATAACATTATTACATAAACAGCAGTGACTCCAAACTTTGGTGCTGCAGCAGCTCTGCAGTATGTCACTGAGTGAGACTTTTTCTTCAAATGTTGCTTTATGTCCACAGAGACCATAAGGACTATTAGGGACGGGGAGCCCAGGACGGCCACCTCGACTCTCACGCAGCTCCTGAGCTCTGATGACTGCTTCATTTTCTTCTTCAAATGTTGCTTTATGTCCACAGGGGCCGTAAGGATTCTTAGGGACGGGGAGCCCAGGACAGCCACCTCGACTCTGATAAATGAGACTGACTGTCTTACTTTGAGATATTACAGTGAATGAACAGGAAACTTTTCAGGCTCTGCATGGGCATTATGAATGCAAGCAGCTTGTTTACCTGATGTGTTTCCCTAGATGAGATCCAGATTAGAAACCAATGGGTCTTTGACGCACAGCAACTGAACGTTATAAATTTCCAGACAAAATGAGCCCAGGCTTTTGGTTCAACACTGAAGAAAATGTCAGCTGCTGACCTGGCAGATAACATGTATATAGAAAAAAAAGAAAAAAGATGTGACACAATAAATTGCCCCATCATGGAACATCACTCTGACCTAGATCTACAATTTTTTTTTTTTTTAAGCATGTGAAGTGTTTGTGAATGTTTTGTAAAAAAAAAATCCCACTGAGTTTGTGTTCAAAGTGAATGCCCATTTAATGTGAATGTTTTGTAAAAAAAAATCCCACTGAGTTTGTGTTCAAAGTGAATGCCCATTTAATGTGAATGCGACATAACGTCCTCTGATGTTGGGCTGACATGTTAGGGACAAGATGTGAATGCCCAGTCACAGCATGGCATTATACAGACATCAACCCTGTCTAAGGTCTAAGAAGAGCAAATGTTCAGTCAGCTCACAAATAACAACTGATACCTGTTTCTGTGGGGGTTTTTTTTTGTTTTTTCTCCAGACTTCCTGTGACCTTGACAATGCATCAAGGTTTCTACAAGCTGTAGGAAATGTCTGCAGCTTACTGAAGACTAAATAATTATGGCTGACCACCGGAACTGAACCCAGTATTTCCATTTTTATTTCCAATAAAGATAAATAGCCCTGGCAGTCAACCCTCAAGATTATTATCCTGCACAATGTCAAAGATCCTCAGTATCTAACAAAGAAAAGAAAGGTATGAAACATGCCACAAAAGTGCCTTAAAAAAAAGAAAAAAGAAGAATGTAAAAGCCTGATTCAAGAAATGTATCAATATCTCCCTAACAAACACAGGTGCTAAAGTCACAGTTACTCAAATTCTGCCACACCAGCATACTGTTTTGGCAGTACATGGAAGTGTGGGGTCGGAACACTGAGATTATGACTTGCTGTTGAGACAAACACAAAATTGGAGGTACAATGTTTTTGTGTGTGTGGATGACAAGAAGATTATCACAACTTTAACATCACAGCAGAAAAGCATGCAATTATGACAAAATACTGCCTCTTCAGAGAAAACATAGCAGAGATGGGATTAAAAAAATAAAAGGTGTATCAAATTCCTCAGCGTGAATGCACACACACACACACACACACACACAAATACCTTCTTCTCCTTAAGTACAATAGTTTTTTGTCAATTGGTCTAAATGACTTAATAATCTTTCCAGAAAATGGATTTCAATCACCATGTTCTGTGCATGAACGGATAGGAAAACACTGTTTGCAGCACTGTGTATGTCATGAACCTGACAAGTTAAGCTACACAGGCAAACAAACAAAAACAAAACAAAAATCGTAACCTGGGCCTAGCCATTAAGAGGCTGGGCATCCAGATTCTGAGGACCAGAACGCTCTCCCATCACAAAGGCCGCGGCGCATGAAGGGAAGCCACTGCCGGTGTCATGGGTGGATCGTGGCGTATATCTTGGCGCGTTGCCCAATCGGACAGGCCAGTGTTGGGATTGGCCACGCGGTGGACAAGTCGTCTTGACAAGTGGTAGGGCTGTGTCCTCTCCAGTTGGGACAGTATCATTATCACCTGCCTGAAAACCCACCAAACCGAGGGAAAGGTGAATACCATGAAGATAAATAACAGCTGGTCATGCTCTGAAAACGACTCGCAGGACATAAATTCAGACTGCGTCCTCTGTTTGAGGTAGCATCATTATCACCTACCTGAAAATCAGCCAACCGAGGAAAAGGTGAATACCACGAACACAAATCACAACCAGTCATGCTTGGAATAAGACCCCCAAGACATAAATTCACACGTTGTCCTCTTCAGTTGGGATAGTATCATTATCACCTGCCTGAAAACCCACCAAACTGAGGGAAAGGTGAATACCATGAACATAAATAACAGCCGGTCATGCTCTGAATAAGACTCTCAGGGACATAAATTCAGACTGCATCCTCTCTGTTTGAGGCAGCAGCATTATCACCTGCCTGAAAATCAGCTACCTGAGAAAAAGGTGAATACTATGAACACAAACCACCACCAGTCATGCTCAGAATGTGACCCCCAAGACAAAATGTCAGACTGTGACATCTCCAAAAACATTACCAATAGTTCTCTCAAAATAAGTCGACCTAAAGACAATATATCCAAGAAATGAAGACATTTCATTCAAAACTTTCTGCAGGGACTCCTTTTCTTTGCAAGTTGTTGTCTGTGGACAATTTTCCACAGACTAGGTCTAGGTCATTAGACAAATATTTAAAAAAAAAATGTTTTGCCTGCTAGACTATGACCCTGACTTGTGTAGGTTCTAAATAAAAAACTAAAAAACTTGTTCCCTTTCAAAGAAACAAAAACAAAACAAACACTTCAACGCACAGTATTCCCATTCAAATGCTTTTGAAGGTATTATTCACAAGCAAATGATGCTGTCTTTGACATTGTCCCCACAAAAATGTTGTTCCATACAGTATCCCCAGGCAAACTAATGGTGTCCCCAGACATCATTCCCACAAAAATGTTGTTCCATACAGTATCCCCAGGCAAACTAACATTGTCCCCAGACATCATTCCCACACAAATGTTGTCCCAGACATTATCCCCAAGCAAATGCAAAAATATCATTCTGCTTGCTCTTAACATACATGCATATACCCACAGTTCTTGCACTTACATGTCAAAGTATAATGCAACACATTCGTTTAAAAAGGTATTCCTCTTTCCAGTACAGAAGCCATGCTGCTACCATAGCAACCACAATTCAATTTACCTGCTTGGGTGTTAAACATCAAGTAAATATACAACCAACTAAACCCCTTCCCCATCATTTTTTCTTTCCACTCCTCTCACCATTACCTGTGTAAAGGAGGAATGACATCTTTGGTGAGGAGCATGTCTTGTGTACTACCACAGTGAAAACAATTCAATTTATCCACTTGGGTGTTCAGTATCAAGTAAGTAATCAACTACACCCCTTCACCCCCTCATTTCTCTTTCCACTCCTCTTACACTGTCTTTTTCTACTTCTCTCACACATACCTGCTTAAAGACGGAATGACGTCTTTGGTGACGAGCTGGTCTTGGGTACTACCACAACAACCACAATTCAACTTACCTACTTGGGTGTTCAACATCAAGTAAACATACAACCAACTAAACCCCTTTCCCATCATTTTTTCTTTCCACTCCTCTCACCAATACCTGTGTAAAGGAGGAATGGCGTCTTTGGTGACGAGCATGTCTTGGGTACTACCACAGCGAAAACAATTCAATTTATCCACTCGGGTGTTCAATATCAAGTAAGTAATCACACCCCCCCCCCCCCCCCCACACACACACACATTTCTCTTTCTACTCCTCTCACCATTACCTGTGTAAAGGTAAAATGACATCTTTGGTGACGAGCACGTCTCAGGTACTACCACAACAACCACAATTCAATTTACCCCCTTGGGTGTTCAACATCAAGTAAACATAAAACTAACTAAACCCCTTCCCCCCTCATTTTTCTTTCCACTACTCCCACCATTACCTGTGTAAAGGAGGAATGACGTCTTTGGTGACGAGCGTGCCTCGGGTGCAGACGATGTTGGAGCTCTCTGTGCACTCACAGCACACATGGACAGCCTGATGGGGCAGTCGGTTCTCCACCACAAAGATCCCCCCCGCCCAGCTCGTCATCAGAGAGAACGCAGTGATGCCCTGACGGATCTACGTGCAAACAATAAAACAAAGCATTCTTCAGTCACAGTTCACTGAGGAAGGTTTCAAAAAAACTGAAAATTGCGAGTAGAATGTGGTGTTAGTTGTTTTTATTTACGCTAGACAATAAAACAAATTCTGTTGCAAGCAACACTCTCAACAACAAAATATTACAGGCTGTTTAATGTCGCACACTTTTAACCCTTTTACTGACACGTCACCTGAAAATGACCAATTGAAGTGTGAGATTTGAAATCATTTGGCCTTGTTCTTTTTTGTGTTAACAGGTGAAAGGATTTCCACCCAAATGCACAGTATCAAAAACACATTTGTTTTACAATAACTGGAAAATGTACTGTTTGCAGGCCTGTGTGTGCACTTTTTAGCCCCGAAATGTGACTGCCTGGGGCAGTGAAAGGGTTAAATGGTGCTCAGCTTGCTCATCAGCAGAGAGAAAGCCGTGATATGCGTCGATGGATCTCCAGACAATGAAGATACGTTGCAAGTAAAACACTAGACAAATCACCATCCGTTCAATGTCACGTTCTTTAAAATGGTGCCTGGTCCATCACCACAATGAAAGCAGATCTATAGACAATCAAAACATACTGTTCCAAGCAAAACTCGAGGCAAATCAATGTCTATTGTGCCTGGTTCATCATCAGAAAAAACCTGTTGTTGCCTTGATGGATATACAAACAAGCAAAACTCCAGACAATTCACTGTCAATTTGATGTCACATATTTTCAAAATAATGCCCACTTCATTATCACACAAAAAAGAAGTGATGCCTTGATGGATGTACAGAAAAGCAAAACTCTAGGCAAATCACCACCAATCTGATGTCACACATTTTCAAATTTGGCCCACTTCCTCACCAGAGAAAAAGCAGTGATGCTTTGACGGATGTACAGACAATGAAATAAAATAAAATGCTGCAAGTCAAACCCTAGACAAATCAGTCAGTTTAATGTTGCATACTTTCAAAAGGTGCCCCATTTCATCACCGAAAAGAAAAGCATAGATGCTTTAGCGGATGTACAGACAATCAAAAAAATACTCTTGCAAGTCAAACTCTAAACAAATCCCTGTCAATTTAATGCTGTACTCTTTCAGATAGGGCCAGCTCATCACCAGAGAAAAAAGACAAAGAAGTGATGCCTTGATGAATCTACAGAAAAAGAAAAAGAGAATCTGCTAGCAGGTTTTAAATGTATTAAACTTCTTGCTTTCTATTTGCTCAACCATGGTAAGTACCTTGGTGTTTTACGTCAGTCAACCAGTATGGTTATATGAGGATGAGATGACCCTGGTAAAACATGCTTGATGATGTCTCTATTGGGCGGTTCAGGCAGGGTTGTTAACTCCCTTGACTTTTGCCCGGCATTGCTGAAGTCCCTTGGCTGCTTTTACTTCCGGTGAGTACTTTCTTCACAATGGAAGGCGGTGACAGTGAATTTGTGAATTTTACACTGCCAACTTTGAAGGTATTTTTGGAGGCCCGTAGTCAGAATGTGTCTGGCATCAAGTAATAACTTGTTGCTTGTGCTACAGGATGCCCCAAAATTTGTTTTTTCCACGAAATCGCGATCTTCTGGTCAGCCAAAAAACAATGCAAAGACACTTTTTTCCCATCCTCCATCCTCTTTCCTCTGTAATATTTGCAACTGCAACAGTGGTGGCATTTGTACTGCTTTGCAATTCTAGGTTCAACTTCCATTGTTATACACAGCGTGAAGCAACGCCTACTCAGAAATCGGCCCAGAAGTGATGCTGCTACCTCTCACGACTTCTTGCGTGAAAGATTACAAAGGGCATTCACTCATGCAAACCAGCTTCACTTTCTTAATTTCAACCGAACCGGTTAGACAATAGACAATAGACAAGATTTTTCGGTGCTTTATAAAAAAAAAATCCACTTTAATTACAAACTAATTAAACCACACTTTGTCCAAGCTTCATTCTGGGATAAAACAAAAGCATAATGTGAACAGATGCCAGGGACTTCAGGCTCCAGAAAATCGATGCTGAAAGAGATACAGCGAAAAGACCAAACTCCCATATCGCACCTCTTCTCGTTTGCCCTTGCTGATGGCTAGCTGTATGATGGCGTCAGCCAGAATGTTGTCATAGTGGCGGTTGCGGAAGGTGCTGATTTCCTCCACCAGGAGGCGCTTGGAGCTGTGCACGGACATGACGTAGTGGTGCACCCTTGACTGGCCGCCTGACACTGAAACACCACTTGAATGTTGATGCTGTGACTATAGTGTTCAGTTTTGCATAATACGCCTGTAGGGAAACTGGGAGGGGTCAGTTTTTGCATGGTACACCTGTAGGGAAACTGGGAGGAGTCAGTTTTTGCATGGTACACCTGTAGGGAAACTGGGAGGGGTCAGTTTTTGCATGGTACACCTGTAGGGAAACTGGGAGGGGTCAGTTTTTGCATGGTACACCTGTAGGGAAACTGGGAGGGGTCAGTTTTTGCATGGTACACCTGTAGGTGAAACTGGGGGGGGGAGGGGTCAGTTTTTGCATGGTACACCTGTGGGGAAACTGGGAGGGGGCAGTTTTTGCATGGTACACTTGTGGGGAAAATGGGAGGTCAGTTTTTGCATGGTACATCTGTAGGGAAACTGGGAGGGGTCAGGTTTTGCATGGTACACCTGTAGGGAAACTGGGAGGGGTCAGTTTTTGCATGGTACACCTGTAGGGAAACTGGGAGGGGTCAGGTTTTGCATGGTACACCTGTAGGGAAACTGGGAAGGAGGGGGGGAATGAAGGCGGTGTAGTGTAGGGCTCAGCAGTGCAAAACAGGACAAGTTTAAAGGAGCTAGTCATCTCAAAATATGTTTTGCCTAACATGTAAAATTATCCTCCCCCCCCCTCCCACCCAAACAACACCACCAACAAGAACCCGAAACTAAAATGAAGGAATATGCTGGAACATATCCTGTTCATTGGCACACAGAACCAACAGAAGAGGAAACTCTTTTGTGCCCTCTGCAGTTCTGCTCCTCAACAGGGCATGATCAGCCCTCTGAACTGTCTTAACCATTCTGTATGGTTTTACTAGGGCGGCTCTCTGATTAGATTTGAGTGGCATGTCTGGTTCCAGTGATGTGCAAGTGTGTCTGGTTGACGATAGCAGTGGTGTATGTATGTAGGTTGGGTGAGGAGTATGTGTCTGGGTGTGGGCATGTATGTGGGTGTGGGTGTGGGTGTGGGCATGTGTGGGTGGGGGTGTGGGCATGTATGTGTGTAGGTGTCTGGGGGAGGTGGGCAAGACAGATATCTTTTCTGCTGTGGTAATTTGGATTATGGATTTTTTTTCAGCCCAATGTCTGTTTATTATTATCAATTTAAATACTTTTGATGTTGTTCTGAGGTTCTTTTCACATGTTTTTTGTTTTTTTAAATCAATGAGCCTTTAGTAGTTAGCTGAATTGCCCTGTGAGGAATGACCAGAGCATATGGATTTGACTAGTTAGCTGAATTGCCCTGTGAGGAATGACCAGAGCATATGGACTTGACTAGTTAGCTGAATTGCCCTGTGAGGAATGACCAGAGCATATGGACTTGACTAGTTAGCTGAATTGCCCTGTGAGGAATGATCAGAGCATATGGACTTGACTAGTTAGCTGAATTGCCCTGTGAGGAAAGATCAGAGCATATGGACTTGACTAGTTAGCTGAATTGCCCTGTGAGGAATGACCAGAGCATATGGACTTGACTAGTTAGCTGAATAGCCCTGTGAGGAAAGATCAGAGCATATGGACTTGACTAGTTAGCTGAATAGCCCTGTGAGGAATGATCAGAGCATATGGACTTGATTAGTTAGCTGAATAGCTCTGTGAGGAATGATCAGAGCATATGGACTTGACCAGTTAGTTGAATAGCCCTGTGAGGAATGATCAGAGCATATGGACTTGACCAGTTAGCTGAATTGCCCTGTGAGGAATGATCAGAGCATATGGACTTGACCAGTTAGCTGAATTGCCCTGTGAGGAATGATCAGAGCATATGGATTAGACTAGTTAGCTGAATGGCTCTGTGAGGAATGACCAGAGCATATGGACTTGACTAGTTAGCTGAATTGCCCTGTGAGGTATGATTAAAGCATATGGACTTGACTTGTGTGTTGCATACAGAAAAAGACGTTCATGAGAGACAATCAGCGGGGTCTTATGTAGTCTATTGCTCTGTGAAGTGTCACAGCTGGCCTGATGCATCCCGCTCCCATTTAGGGGATGTTTTTTCCCCAAGCAATGTGTGTATGCACTACTCATGCTGGACGTCAAAAATGCCATGGTGTACAACAGGCAAGCCAGGATACTTGGTGGCATTGCACATCTCATGCTGCTAATCAGCAATGCGCAAAATGAACAGAGCATTTCAGAAATGAAATTCTACATTTTCAGTTTTTATTCTGATCTCTTCTACCTGCTGGACAATTTTGTTTTTAAATGCGAAGGCTAGTTTGTTAATGGAGTAGAAACAGCTAAAGAAAGCATATTCATACAGCAAACAAACAAAAACTCACCTAAGTGTACTTGCCAAATCACTGTTATGCCTATGTAAATTTCAGTTTCTTGCTGAAAACTCATTGCATCACTGATTGTGTGTGTGTGTGTGTGTGTGTGTGTGTGTGTGTGTGTGTGTGTGTGTGTGTGTGTGTATGTGTGTGTGTGTTGTATGTATGTGTGTGTGCATGTGTGTGTGCATGTGTGTGTGGGTGCCTGTATGCATACGTTTTGTGTGTGTGTGTGAGTGTAAGTACATGCATGTATTCTTCTTGCATATATATATATATATGTGCATGCATGTAAGCATTTTAAAATGTCATAGCCAACAACGTTGAAAAAAGAAAGAAAAAAGAGTTGAATGTGCTCACAGTAACACACAGGTAGCCACTTACTAATGTTCCAGTTGTTGAAAGCCAGAGGTATGACAACATACTCTCCTGCCTCCAGCATGACGTTGCAGCCTACAAAGCAACGCAGCTGCCGAGGACTGTGGGTGATCAGGTTACCCACAGCAACATGAGCATTGTTCACCTCCCGTAAAACAAGGATGCACAAGTCGAGTGGTGACTTTCCACTGGATTCCACCCCTCTGAAAACCAAGTTCTCTGTTAAATAAAAAAGCCAAATCAAAGCTGACTTTAATTTAAAGGATGAACACCTTTCCACAGAACTTTGTTCAGAATGAACACTTTCAACTGAACTTTCCTAATAGGACTTTGTAATGAATGAACATTTTTCATAGGACTTAGACAAGAATCAATTCTTTTTAGTATGACTTTGCTATGAATGAACACTTTTTAACAGAACTTTTGTAAGGGATGACTTTAATAGGACTTTGAGAAGAACTAACTCTTTTTAGTAGGACTTTAATAAGAATGAACACTTTTTAACAAACTTTTGTTAAGAATCAATGCCTCTTATTCTTAATAGGACTTTGAAAGAATGAACTCTTTTTAGTAGGACTTTACTAAGAATGAACACTTTTCAACAGGCTTTGTTAATAATGAATGCCTTTTAATAGGACTCTGAGAAGACTGAACTCTTTTCAGTAGGACTTTGCTAAAAATTACCCTTTTAAAAAAAAAACCCAGACTTTTGTTAAGAATGAATGCTATTTAATAGGATTTATGAGAAGAATGAACTCTTTTTAGCAGGACCTTCTCATCCCATATTATAATGAACACAATTTAACGGTACTTAAAATAACTTTGCTTTGTTGCGCCTTGTTCAAAAGCATTGATTAGTATCCCTCTTAACACACAACAAAATGCATTCATGCTTATAAAAGCACTTTTTAACACAACCGTGTTTCGTTATACCCTGTTCAAAAGCTTTCATTAGTCACCCTCTTAAAACACACAGGTGCATAAAACCCTCTTAAAACACACATGCACATAAAACCCTCTAAAAAAACACATGTGCATAAACCCTCTTAAAACACACATGCGCATAAAACCCTCATAAAAAACACATGTGCATAAAACCCTCTTAAAACACAATTGAAACGCATGTGCATAAAACCCTCTTGAAACACATGTGCTCATAAACCTACCGTAGCCCTTCTTGAAAGAGGCCCAACTCGACCTCTGTGGTACTGAAGACTGTCAGTTTCATGATTTTCATCGAGTCCTTGGCGTTGGAGGGAAACACACCCTGCATGCGGGACTCATGGTCGTCGGGACGGATCTTGCACACATCCACACTGTCATAGTAACTGAAACAGACGCACAGCGAAAAGTTCACTGACACAGCTGATTTCTGCTACCAGCCTTTATTTATTCACACTTGTCTTCTGCAAAGATACAGTTCATTTCTAAAACCAGGCTTCATTCACACTTGTCTTGTGCTAAAGTACAAACACTGCCAAGTTCTCTTAAGATCAAATGCAACAGCAACAACAACAAAAACAACAGTTTCACCCATGTAGTCTTTACCTGTCTGTACCTTTTACAGAGGCACACATTCATCCGTTTAAATTAATCATGGTGTTGTTCTGCTGTGAAGAGATGACCAGAGAATAACTGGTCTGAGAAGGCGACACAGTGGAATCCGTTTTGTAGCTTAATAAAGGGGATTACCCCACAAACTCGCATGTTGTGTTTTGTCCTAATAAACAGCGTTATTTTGACCCTTTTACGTGTTTGGATCAGTGGAATCTGTGACTTAGGACCAAACAACCCCCTCCCCCTTCCCTCCCTACAATCCCCAACACCTTTTAAAAGCAGTATCAGAGCTTGATCAGCGTACATCAGCAGGTTTGGCCTAGCAGTAAAGCCTCGCTAGGCTGGTACAGGGATGACATCAGTTCAATTTCCCCCTTTGGCTCTCCTTTCTCTTCAAAAGTTGTGGTCTGCAGACACTGTCTTGTGACACTGTCCCTCACAGTGAATGCAATGGTTCTCGTCACTGCCCATCTGAATGCAGAAATCATTCTGGTGGTGACAGCATAGCTTTACGTATATATACATATACTTTGCATTTAGATTGATGATGTCATGTGTCACATATTCGTGTCTATGCTGAGAACACTCTGCACCAAAGACACAGTGTCTTTCAATGGTTAAAGAGTACACACACACACACACACACACACATATATATATATATATGTTGTATTTTGTGGTTTACAAATATGGAATTGGTAGAATGTTTTCATGTTGTTGTGTGTGTGTTTTTTAACTACATCAACAGTGTATTACAAATATATAATTTTTGCTCTTTTCAAAAAAAACAAAAAACTTTAGGTATTGTTCCCCCTCCCTCTGCCTCCAGGGATCTTGGTCCTCACCAGTAACTCTTCTGAGACAACCTGGCATTAAACGAGTCTAAGGAACAAACGATGTGTACAATGTCTGCATATTTACTTGCAGCACGAATTCTTATGCAGAGTTCCGTGTTGAGCTATAAACCCTGCCTCTTCCCGCACAAGCTTTCGATCTGACCACCATATGGTACCTTGTGTTAACTGACCTTGTGTTGACTGGTGGTTGTAATACATGATGATCTGAGTCTGAATTAGCATTCCAATGATCACTGTAATTTGTCTTTACATTTCATCATCAATGATGGTGTGCCATGCAAATGCAAACTCCCCCCCCCCCCCCCCCCAACTGAAAAGATAGTCCTTAAAGGACAAGTCCAAGGTTAGGGGTGATTTTTCAAACGATTTCCGTTAAAGCTCGCTGAGAACGATGATGTAGGTGAAACTGTGATCTGAGGGTTATAAATGCACGAAAAAAGGCATTTTCTGTTGTACTGAAAGCATCGCCATGACGCCTAAATCACATGACCATATGCCTACTACGTCACTCTGGGGAGTCGCTGCAAAATGGCCAACTCGAGCTCCGAAGACGAAACTGATACTTTGCCCGAGAGACCCACAAGGATACAGCCGTATCAGTTTGAGCCTGTCAGGCAGGATTTTGAAAGAGTACCGGAACATCGTGTCAGCTTCGAAGCAAACCCCATGCGGTATTCCATGGGGTTTGCGAAATCGCACTCACTGAAGTGCTCGCTACACAAATGGGCTTGATGCAGCACAGCAAGAAGGTCAGCTCGTTTGAATTGTATAAATTCAATCCACTTTCGCCTCACTGCAGGTCGATTGGCGGGAGCTCGTGCATTGTTATACCTGGGGTCGTATGCAAATTGTTACAGTTCGCGGCAACAGTAGGCCGGCATAGTTAACTTTTTTGTCGACCACACGCATACACAGTTTACTGAAGAATCTAAGATGGCAACCGCACTGACTCCCCAGACTGACGTCACTTTGGGAAAGTCACATGACTGATGGAGAACCCGAGACTAGTTTCGGCCAGCCTACAGAAAATAAAATCGATTAAAAACCCAATTAAAGATTTTTAGATTTTTTTAATTTCATTAAATCTGAAACTAGTGACTCATTTGTCAATCATTTCAATGGTCATTTTGCATACTTAAAAACCTTGGACTTTTACTTTAACAGAAGATCTCTTTATCCAGACTTTTGTTGTTGTTTGTTTGTTTTTAGTTTTTTGTTTTCCAGACATGCTGCATGGATCGGACATTTGCAGCCATCAAGTATAAAAGTATGAATTTTCTCCAAATTTTCACAAAAGCGAAAAATCATGACTATAGCAACTGCCATGAACTTAAAGGTGCTCTTACTTGAGCAGGTCTTCAAAGGACATCCAGAAAATTCCCTGCTGATCCCCAACAGCCATGAGTTCCTGCCGAGCAACGGGACTGATGCTTTGCCACTTGGGTGACCCATCGCTCCAGTCTCCTTTCCATGAGAATCGGCCCCAGGGGTTGCGGAGGCGCACCAACCTGAAGGTTGATGCAGAGAATTACAACACCTTTAACACAACGTTGTGGACAAGAAGATAAACACTGTTTTAATCTGAATGTTGATGCAGAGAATTACAACACCTTTAACACAACGCTGTGGACAAGAAGATAAACACTGTTTCAATCTGAACGTTGACACAGAGAATTAGGACACCTTGAAGTCAATGCTGTGGAGAAGAAGATAAACACTGTTTCACAGGCAGACATTTGGTGGATTGCAAACAAAAATACAGCAGAATTTGGCTGTTGTGACAACACAAGAGTTTTGTACAAAGCAGAATTCCATCTGAAATCCTTTTGAGATTGTTCACAGCTTTCCCTTCTATAAAACCTAAAAGAAATGACTTGTCTTCTGTATTTGAACAATACTGTGTGACCAAGAAAAACAGACTAAAAAGCGATGATGTTTATTAAGAGACTGACGACATGTTTAGTTTTGGCTAACTGTAAGATACCAGGCACTGGGCCCACCACTGTCAGTCTGTTGTTACCTGTCACTGTCTATAGCACCTTTTTCCACTAAACCCCTTTCCAGCAAACGGGACCAACCTCCCCACTGTGCGAGCACTGTGTAAAGGGGAGGAAAGTCCATGGCACTTGCTCCCTCCTCAAAGTTGGGAGAGTCCACTTTGGATGGATGCACGCACATGCATGCGGGGACACACACATGCACGTGGGGACACACGCACACACACAAGGACACACACAAAGCCCAACTAGACATATATATATATATATATATCAATGCCTCACTTGTTCCCCTCAACATCCTGCACATCCAAGATGCTGTAAGCGTGTCGCGCCCGAAGGCCCATCTGCTCAAAGTGGGTCTCATCCGTCTTCATGGTTCCTCCGCCGCATGATGCCCCCATCAGAAATCTGAAGAATGACCAAAAAAAACACCACCAATTCAGTTATACTGTCTTCCTCACGGCAAAAACATAAGCAAGGTCTTAATAAACAAAACAAGAATGAAACAAGATGAACAAACACCTGAGACAGGTGTTCCATCTGCTGGTGCAATGAAACTCCCTTTTTTTCTTTTTCTTTTTAATGACGGACCTTTCTGTGTAAAACATAAAGGTAATAACAATCATGTACTATGATAGTAGAAAACAGGAAGACTTTGTGGAGAAGATGTTTTGCACACATTCTCTAAGTAACACCATGAGGTAAAAAAAAGATATATCATAAAGATAGAAAAAAATCCATGTTAGGAATTGTTGTGCACACATTCTCTAAGTAACACTGTGAGATACAAAAAAGACAGAATCATAAGGACAGAAGAAAAAAAATCCATGTCAGGAGATGTTTTGCACATATTCTCTAACTCTAAGTAAGACCATGAGGTAGAAAAAAGACAGAATCAAAAAGATAGAATACACGCGCTCAGAAATTTCTTCTTACCTCCATGCTATCAAATCCATGTTAAAATGACATGCACATACATGGGCTTGCTGCTTTTTTAACTATTACAGTATTAGTATTACAATGAGTTTACTTCATATCACGGCAGCTAAGCAGCTTGGCCCAAATGAGATCTGGCTCCACGCGTCGGAACTTTGACTCGTCACCTGAGACAAAAACAGAAATCTGCCATGAAAACAAAGATGATACCATGACTTATGCAGTGTGTGATGTACATGTGTGTGTGTGTGTGTGTGTGTGTGTGTGTGTGTGTGTGTGTGTGTGTGTGTGTGTGTGTGGTGTGTGTGTGTGTGTGTGTGTGTGTGAGAGAGAGAGAGAGAGAGAGAGTGTGTGCATGTGTGTGTGTGTGTGTGTGTGTGTGCGTGCATGCGTGTGTGTGTGAGTGTAATGAAATGAGCGTATCCTTATGTTCACTCTGGGCTCTTATGAGATGGAGCGCTATAAATAATCTATTATTATAATATTTATCATCAACTCTGACACTGGCAACAGTGTTCGTTGATGGCCAGACAATACCATAAAATACAACGATGCATCATGCATGCATACATACACCCACCCCCATGCCCAATACACAAATATCCACAAACCACTCACATGATACACATCACCCAGCTGCAGTGGAACCTGCATAAAAACTCCTTTAAGAACTTCTGCTTCAGACAAGGTGATTCAAAAACCTTGTTCCATACATTTTCCATAAGACAAAAATTGTTTAGTAGACATTATTTCTATGATCCCAGCCAGAAAAAAGAGAAGGAAAACAGGACCAGTATATTATAATATATAAATTTTATATATATATATATACTTGTCCTGCTTTTCTTTTCTTTTAGCTTGGACAGGACAAGTACAGAATACATACTGTCTTTCTTCTCTCTTTTTTCCCCTGTAATCATGACTTGCTCTTTTGGCTCAACTTCAGTCTGAAGGCTGCAAGGCCGTTTTTCTTCTTCTTCTTCTTCTTCTTCTTCTTCTTCTATAATATTCATATAAATACAAAATCTGTAAATTTTACAAGTATCACAGTTTGTCCCTAATATGTCAACCGACATCTGAGGACATGAAGCTCTACAGTCATCTTTTACAAGTATTATTGTCCTTCACCTTGGAGGGGTATGCTTTCACACGGAGCACCGGTCAGTGTGGCCAGCCCTTCGATACACTTGCCCGCCACAAGCGCCTCGTATGACCCGTGCAGCTTTGCCATGGCTTTCTCTATCAGTGGAACCCACAGCTGCTGTCGTCTTGCCTGAAAAAATGAACGCAAACAAAGCACAGAAAATGAAAACAACTGACTGATACTTGATGCATGATGCCCAGTCAGTCACAAAGGTCCGGATAGGGCCGAGTGTGGGGGACCAGACCACAAGCAAACTTCTGATTCACTAGATCCAAACATATAAAAGGTTCAAAATAACGCTATTTATTAGGACAAAACACATGTGAATTTTGGGGGTAATCCCCTTTATGAAGCTACAAAATGACATTTAAACAATAATTAAATGGTGATTTTTTTTTAATTTGTTAATTAATTAAGTGTTGTTTAAGTGTTGTTTTCTAGTTTGATAAAGGGGATTGATTACCCCCCAAATTTGCATGTTGTATTTTGTCCTAATAAATAGCATTATTTTGAACCTTTTATGTGTTTAGATCTTGTTTTAGGATGCTAGCAGTCATTTTTGTTTCAGATTTTTATGATTCACTGTTCACATCTCTAGCAGTGAGCCCAAAAATTAAGTCCACATGTCTGGCTGTGGGTCCAAAAATTAAGGTGCCCTATGCAGATCAGCCCAGACCAATCAAAGACATTCTCCCCTATTAAAAAAGCCTGGGGCAGGTCAAAATACAATCCTGCATGCTTTGCATACTGCCAGGAATTATACATTACATATATATATATATATATATATATAGAGAGAGAGAGAGAGAGAGAGAGAGAGAGAGAGAGAGAGAGAGAGAGAGAGAGAGAGAGAGAGAGAGAGAGAGAGAGAACTGTTTCTTTTTTTCACGTCTATCACTAGTATCAGCAACAGTAACACTGTCATCCACATTCCTTTTGGGACTCAACAAGATCCAACAAAATGACAACCCTCCAAAATTAGCATGTCCAAAAATGACTGGAAGACAGAGCACATCATTCATATTATGCCCGTAAAAAATATGACAGGTTTTATCTGTGAAATGATGAAAATGTACTTCACTTGTGAAAAGATGAAAGGTAATGTAAAAGAGTAACGAGCCCACAGTGCATGTGCTTTAGTTGTGAAAAGATGAGATTGGTTTTACCAGTGAAAAGATGAGATGGGTTTTACCTGTCAAGGGATGAGATGGGTTTTTACCTGTGAAAAGATGAGATGGCCGTTGGCGTCACAGGGCAGGAGGTCATCAATGAGAACAGTTGTCCACATTCCGTCTTTGCACAGTCGCACTTGATACACGCCTTCCTCACAGTAATCACGTGTCAGCACAATCCTCTCCACCAAGCTAGGGATTTCTGCTAGCACTGCTAGCGAGCTCAAAAACCTGTGTCAGTATTGTCAACAATGATAATCTTTCTCAGCAGACTCAGAGGGGAAAAAACAAAAGCTGAAACAAAAAATGTATAAATAGACACCCAAAACCACTCCCTTAACTCTGAATCTACGCAGAACATGCAAAAATATATATATAAATACACCCCAAACCACTCCCTTACCTCTAAATCTAAACAGAACAAATCAAACAAAAGATCAGAAATTGTGTATTGTTGCATGGTGTGTAAAGTGCATGAACATAACTAAACTGGGCCTACGGGAAGTTTTAATATTAAACTATTCCATGCCCTTATGACTGACGTCCATGGCATACTACTTTCTGTGCAAGTTCCTGTCTAAGTTCTGACTTTGCATGCACTGCCATGTGCAGCCAGGTTCTCAAAATGAGTATTCTTCTAGTTAGCTGAATAAACTTTCATGCTATTTTGAGAATGAGCTTTCATGCTGTTTTGAGAATAAACCTGTTGTACCAGCAGGTTAAAATAAGTGGCACCTGTAGTTCTGTTACTGTTAACAGCTGTAATAGCCGCTACGTGAGCAATGTTTTTCTCACACAGATTTGATTTGATCTTGATTTTGCTGCTGATGTCTTCACTGGTTGACTGATGTTTTTTGTTGTTGTTGTTTTGGGGGGGCACTGGTGGTGGAGACAGACTGGGAGAGAGAGGGGGAAACGAGGGGTTGCGAGATTGTGTGTATGTGTGTGTGTGTATGTGTGTGTGTGTGCGCATGTGTGGATGCAGGGGAGGAAGAGGAGGGACAGAGTGAGATATGTAATGCATTATTAAATTAGGTTGTGTATTGTTGCAATGTTTCATGTATAGCGCTTTGAGCCTCACGCAAGTATTGGGCAGTTCAGGCAGGGTTGTTAACTCCCTTGACTTTTACCCAGCATCATTTAAGTCCCTTGGCTGCTTTTACTTCCAGTGTGTACTTTCTTCACAATGGAAGGTGGTGACAGTAAATTTGTGAATTTCACACTGCCAAATTTAAAGACATTTTTGGAGGCCCATAGTCAGAATGTGTCTGGCAACAAGCAATAACTTGTTGCTCGTGCTATAGGATGCCCCAAAACAAAACAAAATCCACTAACTCGCGATCTTCTGGTCTGACAAAGAACGATGCACAGGCACTTTTTTTCCACCCTCCATCCCCTTTCCCCGGTAATTTTTGCAACTGCAACAGTGGTGGCATTTGTACTGCTTTGCAATTATAGGTTCAACTTCCATTGTTATACACAGCGTGAAGCAACGCCTACTCAGAAATAGGCCTGGAAGTGACGCTGTGACCTCTCGCGACTTCTTACGCAGAAGATTACAAAGGGCATTCACTTGTGCAAACCAGCTTCACTGAACCGCCCAATAGTCACAGAGGGATTCGGAGCATTAGAAATGTATTTTTGATTTGATTATTTCCCCTGCTGAGGCTGCAACACACAAACCACAAAATGAACAACTGTACAGTTCTGAACACACCAGCAGTTTCCAAGAATGCCTTGCATAATGTCGTCTGGCATTGGTGTGCGATACACTGCCCACGACTGGCTTGCCCTTCCACTGAACGACGTTATCTGCTTGGGACGTCGCCAAACCACAGGCTGCGGGAACAGTGGCTTGTTTGGGTCCAAGAACAGAGACGTCAGTGCTGGAGGGAAGGAGTCATCCACGAACGATTCTTTGTTCTGAAACCAGCAAAGCAAAGCTTCAGTCGCCAAGTAATTTTTCACAGCAACCAAATCCTTGACAAGTATCCACAAAAGACAAGACTGGTTCCTAATACAATAACTGTAAAAACAAATACAGTTCAAATGAATCAGCTTGCTTCTTGGTTCAAACTAATGACCCCAAACACTCCCAATCCCATTATCTTTCCCCTTTCTCTCTGTCCCCCCCCCCCCCCAAATCCCATTATCTTTCCCCTTTCTCTCTGCCCCCCCCCCCCCCTTTTCCTTTTTTGTCTTTTGATCTTTTCATTCTGTTTTTGTTTGGTTGGATTAATTAATAAAACAATTATTTCTCACAGGCCTATAATGGCAATATATATCATGTACTTGACCATGGCCCAACCTGAGAGTGCCCAAACATGAGACGATGAGTCTGACATTTACAGCTGACTGGAAATTAAATATTAAGAAAAATGACCTTCACAGTTAACTGGACATTAAATATCAAGAATCAATCATTTTCCTAAGAATATGAAATGTTTCAAACTTACTTTACAAGTTTTCACCAAACTGGACTTTATCCCATACCTCTTTGCAGAAAGCCATGATAAGTCTTCTTCTCTCCAGCGCATCCTGCTCAACCAGTTTCTGAATGTCCTCCATCAGCAGACTCTCTTCCCGATGCATGCCGCCAGGAGTTGGTGGCGACACCGGCTCAGAGGTTGATGAGCTGCTCTGTGGCCCAGGGAAGCAATGGAGTGGTGTAAGAGGGCGCACTCGCTGGTTGGTCGAAGTTCCGTCCTTGAGCGCGTTGCAGACTCGGCACTTGCTGCCTTGCTTGTTGAGGAAAGTGCAGCAGCTGCAGCGCCATGAGCCTGGTGACAGTTTGCGAGTGGAACTGGACCCTGACCCGCCGGAAACTCTGGCACGAGGACTCTTGCAAGCACGACAGGATGGAAATTTAACCTCGTTTTGAAGTGTGCACTGCGAACAGACCCAGGCACCTGACCCGCTGCCGGGTCTTCCTGCCCCGCACATGGTGCACAGCGGCACGGTCCTTGGGTTTTCAAACGTGCACTGCTCGCACGGCCACAACCCAGACTCCGCCCCTCCTCCGCTGCTGTTGCTCTGGGAAGATGCCATCCCTGGTGGGGTGGGTTCAAGGGACAATGGCAGCGGCAGTCTGTGGAAATACTTAACGGAGTCTTTTCCGATCTGAATGGGGCTGGCGGGAGTCCCCTGCCCTGTCTGTCTGGGCTGCCCACAGGAATCACACACAGTCCCCCACCCTGGGTTACAGCTAAATGTACAGTTTAGGCACTTCCATTCCATTTCCTCTTCTGCCGAGATGCGTATTGGGTCAGTGCTAGACCCTTCCTTCCCCTTGCCTCTCAGGCTTGGCAGCGGACCTTTGGTCTGTTCCTTCAGAGGCGGCAATGAAACCGGTCCACTATCCGTTTGATAATCATTAAATCTGGAGTCTGATTTGGACGGATTTAAGCCGTTTGACTCTGCAGGTGGGCTCCGGTGTCCCTGCTCATCAATGTCCACGGGTAAGTCAGTTGGAATGTTGCTCACACGAGGAGACTCGCACACAGAACAGCGCTTCAGTTTGCCTGGATTCAAGAACGTGCATCGACGGCACTGCCAATCATCAGGTGCTGAGGCAACAGCAGCATCAGTGTCGGCTTTTGGGGTAGACTTTCCGGCTTTTGGGGTAGGCTTATTGTTTTGGGGGCCATTTTCATCAGTGGAAGAACCACTGAACTCTTTGTCACCATTCTGTCGAGAGAGTGGTCCATTAGTTTGTTTGGCTGTCTGGGAGGAGGAGGAAGAGGAGGAGGAGGCACTTGGGGTCTTTTTAAATGATGACACAGGCTGTGTGGTGCCACAGGCACGGCATTCAAGATCAGAGTCGCTGTTGAGCAGAGTACACTGATCACAGGACCATGTGCTTGCTTCTTCACTGTCCATTGTCACCTCCATCTGAAGAAGAGTATGATTTATAAAGGTGTTGAAAGGGATCCCATGCAGAATGCAAGATGGCCTCAAAATTATTTTTAAAAGTTTATTATTATACAAAATACCTCTGTTAATATTTTGCAGGCTTGTTGTTCTGTCAACATATATATATATATAAGTAACAGAAGTACTTTTTTTGTTTTGTTTTAAATTTGAGCTCCTCTTGGTGCTGTCTTTTTTTCTTTCTTTATTTCTTTTGAGGGGGAGGTGGGAGGTGGGGGGAGGGGCTCCCTCTGTACCAGTCTATACCATGAAAAAGGCCTCTGTGTGTGGCACAAGTGTCAAGTGCAGAAACAGGTAGGCACTTGACACTTGTGCCACACACAGAGGCCTTTTTCATGGTATCACAGCCACAGACTGCCAGACACAAAATGGCAGCATTCATGGAGAGGGCAATAGAGAAAGGGGTAAATGGGGTGGGGATGGGATTGAAAGGGGGGGGGGCAGACAACTCCTTGTGAGATGAACTCCTTTGTGAACTGTTTGTTTGGCTTTACAGTTTGTTTTTTATTCATCAAGTTTTAGTCGCCTTGTATTTTAAGACAACTCATTGTGAGATGAACTCCTTTGTGAACTGTTCGGCTTTACAGTTTGTATTTTATTCATCAGTTTTTAGTCGCCTTGTAGTTTAAGAATCGTTGTGTGAACTTTGTTTTTACCCATGTTCAGTTGTAAGAAATAAACCCCGAGGCAGGCAGTAGCCAAAGATTTGGGAATTGTAAGCTAACTAGTTCTCTTTATTTTATTTTGTTTGTTTTATATTTATATAATTGCTGCTCTTATTAGTCTTAAACAGTTAAAGGAATAAGTTAGTGTTATTAATTGACCAATACATACATGATACAAGCATACATGTTATATCTAATGCACTAAACTGGGCCTGTGGAACTTAACTTACACATGGTGACATGTGATTTGACCCAGATGCACAGTTTACGCTTAACACTATAGTATCCATTACACTTTTAAGTTTTACAGCACCAGAAGTTGGTCAGTGCATCATTGCAACTATGTGCAAGGCCAAAGAAAAGGGAAATTGTCCATAATAATAATAATAACATAGCACATGAATATATATTATATATATTATATATATATATCATTATATGTGTATATTTTTTTTATAAGAAACTCATGGTTATGTGCCTTTGATTTTGCCTGCGTTGCACTGTGAGTGTGACTTTGGCCCTCTGGGATACCATCAACCAAATTTACTCCCAAGCTTGGCCCCCTATACCTTAATAAAGTATGAATTTAGGCTTGAAATATGTAAGCATATCAAACTGAAGAAGTACCCCCCCCCCCCCGGTTTGAAAGTACATATGCATCACTGAAACTCGTCCCCCACCCACCCCCCCCCCGCACCCCCCAACACGCACACACAAACCTCAACACCACCACCACCCACACAGAGCTGTTGTGCCCGTGGATAAAAAATCAAAATATGCCAAAACAGTACGTACCTTATGCGCCAATAACCGCAAACAAAACTCTTATCCTGGCAGATACACACCTTTAACAACGCTTGACAGACACACTGAGACATGTAAAACATGAGTTATACCACACCTGTGTAAAACCCCTAAGCAAAAGATCAAACAGAAACTACTCCGTCACGCACCAATCGGAGTGTATCGGATTCGGAGCGCACAGTCTGTATTCAACATATGTAGCCCCCACAATTTTCCAGTCATCAGCTACACTACCATTGCCAAAACAGTCGGTATTAGCGGATTACAACGCCTACGAAAATTGAAACTCTAAATGACATCGCTGTGCCACTTAATCACCTGTCACACGGAAGCGGATTTCTCTGTGTTGGTCCTGTGCGTCACCGGCGGTCACAACACACCATGTGTGGATATTTACTGCGTAAATGTTACAACAAATGCCATTGGTCGGAGCGAAAACATCTAACCAATCTGCGAAGAGTATACGAAATCGTGTAGATATAGGAAATTAGCTAGCGCACTTGGCCATGGCAGGATCAAACTTCCTGTTTCACCAAACTGTGGAAAATGCAAACGACCACTGAATGCCTTTCAGTCGCTGAAAGACAGCCTAATGTGTTTTCTCAGACTAGGAGACAAGATTAACAAGCGACTGGGGGCCATGAATAAGCCGACCAATGTTGTTCACAGCGGGTGGATGACCAAATCCCCTCCGGAACAAAAACTGCAGTCGCCACTCAAGATTTTTCGCGCAGTAAGTTTCCGTTTACCCTTCAAGATAACTTCGAACTGGCTTCAGACCAGTCTCTGTCTGACTTCCTGCTCTCCCGAGACTGTACTATGTGAGCAGAGTGACAGCATACTTGCTTATGTGTTTGAAACAGGTGTGTCGTTGACGGAAACATGTACAGCAGTGTAAAGATTTGACCTCATTTTTTCTTGGACGCCTGCCCCAAAACATATTGGCCACACCCCCTTTTCCGCTATTTAGTTGTAGGATTTACTTTGCTACCAGCGTATACAATTTTTGGTACTTTCGATGGAACAATATAAACTGAAATTAGCTTTAGAATACTCGGCTCGTCAAGGATGTGGCATAGCCTTCCAATGTTTATGAAACTGGGTGCAACACAAGAACAAACAGAACAACGTTTTGATTTATTATCAAAGATTCAAACAGAGTTCTTAACTTTTTAAAACGATCAGTACTGTAGTAGTATTGTTGCTACTTTAGTCTCAGTTCTGTTTGTTGCATAAATTTCTGTGATTTCAGTTTCAGTTTCAGACTCGCTCCAGTATTTTTGGTTTACAAACAGACAATTTCAGAAGAACTGAAACTGAAAATGGACATTTTGATTTCCAGTTTATACTGGGGGAAGCCATTGTGGGTATATTACACTATTAAACTTATTTTAAATATTACAATGTATAACATAATCTTTGAAATCAAAACTGCGCCATTGGCCATTATGTTTGTCTGCATTTCTGCCTCCAGCATGGGTGTTCTCTTTATTAAGTGGTCTCTTTATTAAGCTATCAGTTTTTGCTTCCAGGCGTTGATTTCATTGAAAAGACCATTTACCTGTGACCAGTCTAGATTGGTAAACTGGTTCAGAAATGGTGAATAAAAAATGAATAATGCATGCATACATTATTTACTTTAAAAAAAAAAAAGGAGAAGTGGAACAGTGTAAAAAGAAGAAGAAAAATCAAGTAACATTCAAAAGGATGGTAGAACAGAAGTCATCTGTTGATATATCAAAGAACATTTTAATGGTAATGTTGTCATTGAGAGTGTAGTTTAACTTTCACATAATATGTCTTTCTGTGCCCTCCAAAGGATGGACCTTTAAAATAGAAGAATGAAAAAAAAATCATCTTTTTTTGTTGTTGACATTTATGACATTCCACTTAGCCCTGACACCTCAACATGCCAAGTTTGATATATAGATGCCCCTGAGAGTTTTGTGCTTAAAATAGAAGACAGGGACTACACTTAACCTGCACCTTGACCTTGAAGATAGCATTCCAGGCTTTGGGGGCAACACTTTGCCTTAGGATGAGCATGACCATGCTCAGCATGCAGCAAGTGTGGCTGCAAAAAGTCTGGTGGTTCACTTGGTATGTGACAGAGTGTGTGGATTTGAACCGTCTTCACAGTGAGAGTGTGACCTCAAGGATGAGCAGTTGATCCAGACATGCTGTACAGCACCCCAGTGTGTGGTCATGCACAGTCATTCCAAGCTTTGCTACCCATGACAAAAGCTGTGCACAGCATTTCTGAAATATCCAGAGCACACAGGCAGCTGAACAAATAGGTGGAAGTCGTTCCCCCCCCCCCTGCACACTCACACACATGAGCACACACACACACTCATTCACATACACACTCACATTTACTCACTCACTCACTCACACACTCTCTCTCTCTCTCTGTTAGAGTCTTACTGATTCACTGGCTAACTCGCACCATTTTGAAGGTTACAGGAGAAACTGAAGTGAAAGTTACATAATTTGTTTAATGTTTTGAGTGTGAGACAAGACTGATTCAGTTCTCTTCCTGTCAGCTTGACTCTTTAAAGGACAAGTCCAAGGTTAGGGGTGATTTTTGACACGATTTCCGTTAAAGCTTACTGAGAACGATGATGTAGGTGAAACTGTGATCTGAGGGTTTTAAATGCACGAAAAAAGGCATTTTCTGTCAAACCGAAAGCATCGCCATGACGCCCAAATCATGTGACCATGGGAGCTCGTGCATTGTTATACCTGGGGTCGTATGCGAATTGTTACAGTTCGCGGCAACACAGTAGGCCGGCATAGTTAACTTTTTTGTCGACCACACGCATACACAGTTTACTGAAGAATCTAAGATGGCAACCGCACTGACTCCCCAGACTGACGTCACTTCCGGGAAAGTCACGTGACTGATGGCGAACCCGAGACTGTAGTCTTGGCCAGCCTACAGAAAATAAAATCGATTAAAATAAAAACCCAATTAAACATTTTTTTATTTCATTAAATCTGAAACTAGTGACTCACTTGTCAATCATTTCGATGGTCATTTTGCATACTTGAAAACCTTGGACTTTTACTTTAACTAGTTTAAGTCTTATAGTCTAAATAAGTATAATCTGGCCTAGTCAAATGTCACTGGGAAAGTCCCCACGTCTCCCTCACCGGAGTAGTTTCACCACAGTACAGAGGAGTGCCTGTGATAGGTATTAGTTATTTTAGTACTATTACACAGTAACAGAAAAGGAAGAAGATTACAACAACGACAAAGTAAATTTGATACTAGGAAGAAATTGTCAGAGGGGTAGGGGTAAGTAATGGTGTGTGGTATGTGCAGTGGGGGTTGGAGGGAGTGCTACTTTGAGTTTAAGTACAGTACCAGTGCATTACATGGCTACTTTGCATATGTACTGGTAGCCAGCTGAAGGACAGTTGTTTCCTGGCTGAGGTGGTGTTTTGTGACAACAGTACAACTTAACAGTAATGGCAGTTGGCATAATGGAAAAAGTTGACATGCAAATTTACCAGTACTTGTGGTTTTCCCACTGTCAAACAAGAGTAAGACTTACACAGGATTTAGCACACAGGAATCAATAGGTGCAAAGCGGCATAATGTATACATGTATGCAAATCAGGCACATCACTGATTATCAGTTCCATACGTTTTCCTCTTTCAAAACCGCCCTCTAGACTCACCTGTTCAGTAACACTTTCAAAACTGTCTTTTTCACAGTCATGTCTACAACTTCTGTGAAGCCCTGCATCAAGAATTCAGCCAAGATGACCAATAGAAGAATAAGCAAGTAAAGCTCCAATTTAAGTTTGGTTCATGCCCCCTACTCCTCCAAGTAATCTTGACCCCCTAGCAATTAAACAGAATGTTAAAAATAATCAACTTATAAAACTTACCTCAAATAAAGAAACTATTAAAAAAAAGAGGTGCAATTTTTTATCAGGTTGCTAAAAGAAGACAGGATAACCAAGGAAGCCCTGCTATTACTCCCAGAAACCAAAAATGGAAAGGAAAAACACCCATCTTTAAACCTAATCCTGATCTAATAAGTATTAATCTAAGAAAAGACCATTGAGTCATAAAATTAAAATTCTCTCAGGAAAAAGAAAGTCCATATGTGCCCAAACTACCAAATAATAATAAGCTGGATCCAAGAGCCTGAATTACAAAATACTTAACAGCAGACTCTCTCTGATATACTTTTCTGATACACTAAAAGAGGTAAAACCCCAAGTAAGTTAATTTCTAAGCCAGCTCAAACCCCTAAAAAGACAAACATTTGAAATAACCATTATTTTTAGTTCAAATGGCGATTTTTAATACCATTTACTCTTTGTACCATATCTTCATTTCTCTAGCTTTATATTTGGGTTTTTAAAATATAACACCACCCCTGTCTCCCCTTAGTGATTCTAGGTCTAAGTAAAAAAGAATTTAATTGTGCAGCTTTTGGCCAGTTTGTACCTATTAACCCAGTAGAAAGCAGGGAATAAAACACTAATGGGTTATTAGCAACCCAATTTAGCCTTCAACAAAGGCACATCTAGCATTATATATAATTCTGTGGCGGTTTTTACTTTCAAAAATTAATATTTCTCCAGCTGCTCCAGATTTGGAGCTCATATTGTTTCCACTGACTGTGATACTGACCAATTATGAACGCACACACAAAGCAACAACAAGACAGAGTGTTTGAAACAGATTTTATTGACCCCCCATTTGCGCACATTTTGGCACTAAGTCATATACAGCTCAAGTCATTTGTCTGGCAGCTATTTAACCATCAGTAGGTTCACTGAATCCTGGCCAGCAGCTGGTTTGCAATCAGATCAACGGTGTGGAGTTTATGATCATTCCTTTCAAATTTAAGTTTCATTCCATTAAGACATGATTGATGATGGGTACAGAAATAGGTATGTCAGTGAGGTCAACTAGTTATGAGCCTTTAAATCTGATGAGGTTGTAAATGTATGTGTGAAGCTGTTCACTCTGCCATGTATTTTTTTTTTATTCATATGTTTTGTATACATGTAGACTGTACATTTTGCCAGCTGTTTTGCACTACTCTACTGATAAGGAAATAGTAAGTAAACACAGAAATAAATAAAAAGGATTGTTTAACTTTAAACAGCTGTCACGAGCCCCACTTTCATTTAACTGACTGCCAGTTTTGCAGTTTCAGTTTTCAGTGTTAATTCCAGAAAATGTATTAAGCACTGCATTTTTTCACACTCAGACTTGGAATCACATACTACTACTAGCTAGCTGGACCTGATCATAGTAAGTAAACACAAAAATAAACTTAAAAAAAACAACAACACAAAAACACACTGTAAACTGGGACCGACTGTCACCAGTGAGACTTTCAATGGTTTCATTTAATTGACTGCCAGTTTCGCTTTTTCAGTTTTCAGTGTTTAGTCCCAGAATGATGCATTAAACAATAATTTCCTCAAAGTCATGGTCATACTCGGAAGATACTACATTACTAGCTAGAGAAAATGATGCATTAAACAGTGGGTTTCCTCACAGTCATACTCAAAAGATACTAGTACTAATACTAGCTAGATAAAATGATGCATTAAACAGTGGGTTTCTTCACAGTCATGGCCATACTCAGAAGATACTACATTACTAGCTAGATAAAATCCTGAGGCACTTAGTGTAAGACCTGTTGAACTGAGTTATGTCAACTAGCTTGTGATTCTCTCTCTGCCAAGTAACATGGCTGTGGGTGTATTCCGATGGTGGGAGTAGCTGCGTAATTAATTTAAGGTACCTGAGAACCCACATACCTCTCAACGATTTTCTCTTTATCGGTTAACCCCTTTACTTCTTAACCCCCAACCGTTTTTTTCTTTTCTGGATTGGCTGTTGGTGTACACAAGAAGTCTTTGTAAATTTTAGTAATATATTTTAGCTTAAGTTTGTTTTGAGCTAAGAAAGAAAGACTATATAACACCTGCAGACAAGCGTTGAAGCTGTCTTATCAATGAACGTTGAAGTGTGTAGCTTGCTGAACCAATACTGAAATGTACACCTGGCAGTGAATATGTTAAAGCCTGGAGTAGGTCAGAGTAGATGGGTTTTTTATGCTTTGCCAGGAAGTGTGTTATTGTACCAGTTTCTTCCTCCTAATGCATTTTACTTCCTAATGTTCTCCCAAGTCTGTTCTGATAATTATATAAAGTGATCTGTTCAGTAAACAGCGAGTCAGACATTTACTTTTGATTAATTAGTTAATTGTGTTTCACCAGACCTTGACATTATCTTCATGCTTGCTGAACATTAAATATTCTGTCTACCTGCACCCCCCCCCCCCCCACACACACACATCTCTCCCTCTTGGGATGTGTTGAACATTGTCACAAACATGGATAATCTTGTATGGTACCCAGATTGTTTGGATAGCCAGAAATAATCATAACAGCCATGTAATATATATTGATAATTATTACTCTGCTCAAAGTTGTGTTTAACAACACTGACGTTTTTTGTTGTTGTTGTTTGTTTTTTAAGTTTCTGTACTCCAAGCAGTGTTGGACAGGCACAAATACTGACCATTTCATTTTACCACAAGTTGTGTTGCAGATAGTCACAGTTACATTATATTGCTGGACCATTACTGTGAGGTTCGTTACTGTTAGACACTTACCGACCCTGTTCACGGCTCTTGAACAGTGCTGGCTGGACACACACTCCGAGCATCGCTTTCCAGCATCTTCCTCCTTGTTGGAGGAAGGCTGTATACCAGTACTTGCAGTTTGTGTTGGACCTTGTGATAAGCAGTTATATTAGACCCTGACCCACAGTAGGATGCGACTGACTGATTAATTGACAAGATTGAACATCAGTTCTGGAGAGTTACTATGAGGGGATCGGAAACTCTGGAGGCTGGACTTGGAGATGAGGCTGCATCATCACTGACAGAGGAGTGCATGATGATTGCACTAAGATGGCCCACACTGTCAGACCTTTCGCTGTTCAATACCTGCGCAAAGAGAGGATTTGCGAATTATCCCAGGCTGAATGCGAGGGCTTAGCTCACCATGACAGTTCAGCAACAAAAATCGTCTTGCTCAGTGTTAGCGACTGACCTCTATATATATATATATATATATATATATGTCAGCGCCCTCCGAAAGGTTCAGGTACTAATATGACTGTAGAAGCAACCTAGCGCCAAAGCACGCATGTAAACATGAGACGCATCCACACCGGGTAGAAAAAAGAGTTCGGTCTCAATTCAAACGATTGTGGTTTTATTTGTGCTGGTGCAAACTTTGTTCGCGGCTGTAAATGACATGCCTTGTTTTATTTGAGTTGTTTGTAACAAATTTACTACCATTTGAGCACCAGCAAAAAACTGCTTGTTAGCTGACAGTCTTCTGGGACCTATGGCGTAACTAAATACGGCAGTGGTTGAAGGAAGGATGTCGTAAACCTGTGCTTGGAGTTTGAGCCACAATAAATCTCTCTGTCCCGTCATCTGGCAGGCGGCGATGCAGTGACACAGTGAGCCAGGTGAACGAGAAGGAACAGCAGGGCCGGAGGGGGTGGGGGGGGGGGGGGGGATTGAGGGGAATGGAGTTCATTCAGTCATTTAAAAAAATCAGATTTGTGTTTGTGTGGTGCATGAGTCAGCTTGTTGTCGCCATTATGTCGTGTATCAGTTTAGCCGGCGCATCTGTTGCTGTTATTGTTGCCAAGATCATCTTGCCTCTTCAGCCGCCTTTGACAGGCAGGCAATAGGCGCACGCAGGACGCTTTTTCTTTCCACTGACTGCCACATTTTGATGCTAAATTAGGATTAACTTTTGCCTTTCGACCCACTTACGCCAGAGTACCCCCACCCCTACCACACACACTCGCACCCACCCCAGCCCGTCCCGCCCCCCCCCCCCCCCCCCATCACAAGCACGCACTTTCCTCACTGTGTGTGACTGAAGGATGGGACACGATTCTGCCTCAGGATCACCACAGTCGCCAATACGCCACCAGGAGCCCAGGGACATTGAAGCAAATGTTGTCTGCCCCGTGAACAACCTTGAAGATTTTGTGTTGATAAAGGTCACAGATACGTATATCACACTTTGTGATCAAGGTCCCTGATGGTCCCTGTATTAATTTGATAGCTGTTTCTGACGCCTGTGGGTTGGTGTCGTGACGATCGAGGTCTAGTCTTACGCCATCAGTCTCATCGAAAGAGGATTTTGCTAGTAAACAACGAGCGCGCTGAGTAAACTAGGCAGCACCTGCTGTCAGGTGCGTAGGAGCGGAAACTTTGAGGAGCTATATATATCATGTAATTACTTTATTTGTCGCATAGAGTATTACTTCCCCCCCCCCCCCCCCCCCCCCCAGCCACCCCTCTCTGTGTGTCTGTCTGTCTGTCTGTCTCTCTCTGCATCGATACCTTGTTCCTTGTATCCATGTTGTGCATGCACGTGCTTTAGCTGCTCTCTTGTTGTTTTTAAGAGCATTATAACAGGGGTTAATCTGGTGTATATTGTCTGCATGATAAACATTAATTTACTCAGTTACTTGGTGCTGGGTTTTCTTCTTCTTCTTCTTCTTTATCTTTGTGTGTGTGTGATGTTACTTATCACTTATTTGTGTTTTGTTACCTACTTATAGCGGCCCCCCCCCGTTTTTTTCTTTCTTCTTTCTTTCTTTCTCTTCTTTTTCTAGGTGGATTTGGGGCTTTGTTTTACAACCCACTGACGCCTCTCAGAGAGGGAGAGAGATATTCTTTGATTATGAGTGACAGGCGGTCTTACCAACAGGTTTCTGCGAGCACAACTGGCGCGTTTACAACAAAGAGTGAAAATGATTGGAATGAACAGTCAAGCCGGGCACGTTGTTCCAGGACAGAAGAAGAAACCTTTATTGCTGACAGCCTGCTTTATTACTCTCTCTCTCTCTCTCTCGCTTATAATATTTCACTATGAATGTCTTGGTTATTAGTAGTACTGTAGCAACGGCAGATATATGAGTCGGCCTTTGTGCTAATATCTTTACCGTTGAGGAATAAAGTTCAGTCTCTCTGTCTCTGTCTCTGTCTCTGTCTCTGTCTCTGTCTCTGTCTCTCTCTCTCTCTCTCTCTCTCTCTCTCTCTCTCTCTCTGTGCCCTCCTCCCTCATATTTATCTCTCTCTCACCCCACTCTTGTTTCTCTCTCCTCCTCCCCCCCCCCCTTCTACCCCCCCCCCCCCCCCCCCGGCTCCTCCGACACCTAGTTCGTGTCTCGCTTGCAAGCTGACGTCTTCCATTCAAAGGGCAATGCCAGTGGGGATCCTTTTAGCACAACCCTCTCTGACAACGGACAGGTGGGCTGAGGGGTAGGGGGGCTCGACCTTTTTTCTTTTTTTTTGCGTGACAGAGATTGGGTGGATGGATAAATACAGCTGCTCATGCAGTGTTGGTCGAGGAAAAGCCTGCTAATGGCTTAGAAAATCGGGACAATGGCTTCGAGTTTTCTGTGCTGTTCGATCTTGAAAAGCATAATTTAGTGATGGCTTGGTGTTATCATAACTTTTTAAGATCGCCCCCCCCCCCCCTCCTCCGTTTTGCCCCCCCCCCCTCCTCCGTTTTGCTCCCCCCCCCCCCCCAATCCCCTCCTTACCTCCTACTAGAGCGGTGCGGGGGGGGGGGGGGGGGGGGGGGGTGGTGGTGGTGGGAATAAAATTGCCGGTGCGATCGCTGGTACTTCAGTCAGGACTCTGCTACTCCTTGCGGTGATCGACAGTCATTTGTCTCCGAGTGCGTGCAGTTGACTAGCGGGTAAAGAGTGAGACGTACAGAACTCGTTTCGGGTTTTGAAACAACTCTTGAAACAAGTCCACGATAGGTGTTCATGCAGAGGGAACTCGAGACGTGTTTTCCCAGGTATCTGCCACTTCTGTTATCTCCTGTCTCCACAATGGGTCGAGGCATGAAACTGCGAGCGTGTTTACCGTTTCTGAAGGTATGATCTGTCCGTTGTTGGTTTGTCTGCCTCGCTCTGAATGACTGACTGACCGACGCACTGATTGGCTGCTCGTGTATCTCTTTTTCTCTCTCTTTATGCTACCGTTTTCAGTTGATTGGGTGCTGTGCGAGTGTCTTCATGGACAGATTTGTGAAAAAGCTGCTTTGCGCTTAAATCTGTGAGCCTCATTATTACCTCCTCCTCCTCTCTCTCTCTCTCTCTCTCTCTCTCTCTCCTCTCTCTCTCTCTCTCTCTCTCTCTCTCTCCCCTCCCCATTCCTCCCCCGCCACAGATATAGCTGTTTCATCAACAAAAAACGGAGGCAGTTATGATGATGATAATGATGTCCACTTTTATAGTCCCTGATTCCATTAACTTGAATGCTCAGTGCACTAAAAATAACAAAAACGGGTGGGGGTGTTTAGACAGAAAGTCATAAGAAGATAATTAAAATTACTGGGGTTTTTTTTTTTTTGGTGAATACGTTTTCCGCATTCTTTATCACTAGCTAGATTAATAGAACCATCATGAAAAAAAAGAAGACGGATACTAGTCACAGTGATCTCATAGTACACTTACCATCCTCTGCACTCAGGCCGGTATCACGAATGCTTTTGTGGTTGCACACAAAAGGTGTTCCTCAAATAGGCATGAAACTAATACTATAGTGAGATTTTGGTGTAATGGTAAAGACCAGATGCACGCCGCTCAGTTATGGTTGGGATGGTTTGAATGCCTTTCAGATAAACTTCCTCTTCCGTGGCTTGTCCTACAGCTTGCTGATTGGCCAGAGGTGACGCTAGCATGCACTCATTTCAGATCCCTGTAACCTAACACACGCTGGTTTAAGATAACTATAACCTAGCACTCGCCAGCTTGAGATCACTATAGCTTAGCATGCTCTAGTTTGAGATCACTGGAGCCTAGCCTGCGCTAGTTTGAGATCACTGTAGCCTAGCAGGCATTAGTTTGAGATCACTGTAGCCTAGCACGCTCTAGTTTGAGATCACTGTAGCCTAGCACGCTCTAGTTTGAGAACACTGGAGCCTAGCATGCTCTAGTTTAAGATCACTATAACCTAGCATGTGCTAGTTTGAAATCACCATATAACCTAGCATGCTCTAGTTTAGTTTCAGATCATTATAACCTAGCATATTCTAGTTTAGTTTCAGATCATTATAACCAAGCATGCGCTAGTTTTAGTCTTTTAGACCACCATCACCTAGCACACTAGTTTGAAATCACTATAACCTAGCATGCTCTAGTTTGAGGTCACTATAACGTAGGACGCGCTAGTTTCAGATCACTGTTGTACAACCTACCAGGATGTGAGAATTAAGGCCTATGACATATTACTCTGGCTAGCTGGCTACATATTATAATTATATAAATATCCTTGTCTGTGTTGATCCTTTCTTTTTGCTGTGTCTTTTTCACAACATTTACTGTGCTGTGAACATGACATTGTACAAGGATGCTGAGTAATCATAATCATCCGATTCCTCTCTGCAGCATGTGTGTGGTATAGAAGTGTGCAGTTTGGCATAAACATGCAGTGTGGTGTAGAAAAATGTTGTAGGTGCGATTTATGCTGAGACGACCCTGTGCGGTTGATGGGCTGTTCATATCCAGGAACTGAACAACGAACTCATCCACACTTTGCAGTGCAGTGTTGATTTTAAACTACTTTACGACTTAGTCCCACTGGAGAGCAAGCTGTGTGCCGCAGCTTCCCATAATGTTGTAAAGAGCACTGAGTTTGTGTAGACCAGAGAATAGCACCATACAAAAGGATTTATTATGATAACGAAGAGGTCTGTCATAAGTGCTTGTTAGTTCTATGTAAACCCTGTCAGGAATGAATACCGAAATAGAGTCAGCACAGAAAGTTTACCCTGGAGAAGAAAATTCTCCCGCCTCTCGAACCCAGGACCTTTCGATCAGGTCACTGTTTCACTTGCATCTCTGCACAGTGTTGTGGGTTTCTTATTCACAAGAGTTGAAAACGTGTTGTCGGCGTGAAATAGGGCTGTCGGGATACTCTTCTTCTTAAGTTCTTTACATTGGGCAGTTGTGAGCCGGTTTGGCCAAGCGGTAAGGCGTTAGGCTGGTAAGCGGAAGGACCTCGGTTCGATACCGCTTCGGCTCTCCTTTCTCTTCAAAAAGGTTGTGGTTTGTGGACAGTCTTGTGACTTTGTCCATCACTTCCTACTGAAACATTAAAATGGCTCTCATTGCTGCCCATCTTAATGCAGGAATCATTCTGGTGGTGGCAGTGTTGCGATAGGTATATATATATAATCTCCCTCTTCCCCCACCTCCATACCCCCTTTCCCCCCCCCTTTCTCCCCGTCCCTAATCAGCCCTATGGTTTCTGTGGACGTTAAGCACCATGTTTACATTGGGCAGCCAGTCACCTTCCATTGAGCAAAAACTATTCGAGATTATGCTGCGCTTTGGGGGGATCTACAGAGTGCAATAGAGTAAAGAGGTATGAGAAAGTACTCCGTGCCACATTACGGTCATTTTTCAATGGGGTGTTCCGTCATGGCTCTCGCTTGTCCGACTCGCGCGGCAGTGCTGTAAACTTCTCTGACACGCCGTGTGCTAGCTCTGCCCACCGAGGCAGTGTTATTTAGTGTGGCGGTCGATCAGCATGTATAATATACAGTGCAGAGAGGCACGTTGGCCTTGGTTTCTACATCCTGAATCGTGATCGCACTTCGCCTTTCCCTCTCTTTTAAAAAGACGGGGGTAAAGTAAGGCAGCGCTTGCACGAAGTCACACACAAAAGTTATCTTTGTCGCTGTAGTGATGTCGTGACATTAAAATATTGGTACTCGTGTGAGTGTGGATAGATCATTGTGTGTGTGTGTGTGTGTGTGTTGGTGCGGTGGGGTGGGAGGTAGGAGTGGGGCTTGTGTTTTGCCTTGTGGGGGTATGTGTGAATGCGTGCGTGTGTGTCGTCGTGTGTCTTCTGTGAGCGGTGTGATCATTGACGCGCGTATCTGTCGTGCGTCAGTACATGCGTGTTGGTGCGAATATGAGTTGTGTGTGTGTGTGTGTGTGTGTGTGTGTGTGTGTGTGTGTGTGTGTGTGTGTGTGTGTGTAGAGGGAGAGAGAGAGAGAGAAGAGGAGGAGAGAGAGAGAGAGAGTTTTTATGTGTTAGGTGTGTGTGAGGGATGAGAGAGAGAGAGAGAGAGAGAGAGAGAGATGAGAGAGAGAGAGAGAGAGTTTTGTGTGTGTGTGTGTGTGTGAGTGAGAGAGAGAGAGAGAGAGAGAGAGAGAGAGAGAGAGAGAGAGAGAGAGAGAGAGTTGTGTGTGTGTTGTTTGATATACCCTTTTATAGCGAGTTGTGTGTAACAAGTGACGCAGTACCTCTGTGCTGTTGAGTTCTCCCGTTGAGTAAAACACCTTCATGCTTCCTTAATTGTGGGGGAAAAGTCACAAGACTGTCCACAGACTACAACTTTTGAAGAGAGAGGAGAGTCGAAGCGGAATCAAACCGAGGCGTCCTTCTGCTTACCAGCTCAAGTCAAGAATTCATTTCAGAAACCTCATCGGGGGTACATGAAACATCAGTGAGAGAACACTGACAAATCCCACAGCGGTTAGACACCGGCAATAAACTATCAACAATCAACGGCTGGCACAGCTAAGCACAAATGCATACAACAGAAAGAAACAAGACAAACAACACACATCACAAAATCTTACTGCTAGGTCAAACCTGTTAGTGTGTTTGGTTACATTCGTTTAACGCCGAATTGTCCTCGAAGAGGTACCGGCGGGGACCGAAATCCCAGGAGCTGGGAGAAGAGGAAGACTATACCCATCGCTACACTGTCACCACCAGAACGACTCCTGCATTAAGATGTGCGGCGATGAGAGATATTTGAATGCTTCATTAATTCTGAGGGACAGAGTCACAAGACCGTGTCCACAGACCACAACTTTTGAAGACTGAAAGGAGAGTCGAGGCGGAATCGAACCGAGGCCCCTCTGCTTACGAGCTCAGCGCCATTACCCGCGCGAGGCAATTATTAATACAGGCTGTCTGACTCGCAGAGCATACGTTTCGTTTCGGTGTTGCTTTACCATCAGGCTTATTAGGGACGGCGAGCTCAGCACGGCCACCTCCTCGACTTTCACACAGCTCCTGAGCTCTGGAAGAGACTTCGAGTTCAGTGTTCCCTTCCGTCCACAGAAAACATCAGGATTATTAGGGACGGGGAGCCCAGGACGGCCACCTCGACTTTCACACAGCGCCTGAGCTCTGTCAACTATACGAAGTCCAGTTCCTTTTATGCAGCGTAAAAGGTCAAGAGTGGTCTTCCCGTTGTACAGCGCATGATAACTACGCGATAATTGAAGCCCACAGGAGATTGGCGCCCCTGGATGCAACAGCCGTTAATTTGCTAAAACAAGGACACGTAGCTGTCAAAAGCCGGGTCGGGAAAACACTGCCGAGTAGGCACTCAAAGCCTGCGTGATTGGCTGTGCCTGATAAATCTGCCTGTCCGATCGTTTCGTTTGGCGTTTTGGAGAAACGAGACGGCCTCCGAAGAACTCGGATGCCGGAATGGGTATGACGAATCCGTTCGTGTTGCAGTGGTTTTACGTTTGTGTTTGTTAGGGTCGCGTACATGCCTGAACTGTGCACCAAACTGGATGGGGGGTTGGGGGGGGGGGGGGGGCGGAGGTGTCTTCTGTTTGCTCACACACTCCGAGCATCGCTTTTCGGCACCTTCTTACAGCAGTGACTCTGGGTGACATATCGCTTTCCGGCGCCTTCCTCCACTGGAGCTCTGCCAGATTTAGTTACGCCACTCGTTATCTCCGCGCAGCTGTCCAGCGACGCGGTCAGCGCCCTCCGAAAAGTTCGGGTACTAATACGACTGTAGAAGCAACCTAGCGCCAAAGCACCCACGTAAACATGAGACGCATCCACCCCGGGTAAGAAAAAAGAAGAAGAAAATGAGTTCGGTCTCGATTGAAACGATTGTGGTTTTATTTGTGCTGGCGTAAACTTTATTGGCGGCTATAAATGACACGCCTTGTTTTATTTTGAGTTGTTTGTAACAAACTTACTACTGTTTGAGCACCAACAAAAAAAAAACTGCTCGTTAGCTGACAGTTTTCAGGACCGTATGGCGTGACTAAACACGGCAGTGGTTGAAGGAAGGATGTCGTAAACCAGTGCTTGGAGTTTGCTATTTGCTCTTCCCCACCCCTTCTTCGTCATGAGGACTGGTGATCGTTTGTGGTTAACAGGACCTTAAAAGCCCAGTTACTGTCCGTCTGTCTCTGGCCTCTCTCACTCGGTCTCTGGTTCTCTCTGTCTGTGGTCTCTCTCACTCGGTCTCGCTCTGGTTCGGTCTGTCTCTCTGTCTGTCTTTCTCTGTGTGTGTGTGTGTCTCTCTCTCTCCCCGAGGTGATCGTTTGTGGTTGACAGGACCTTAACAGCCCAGTTACTGTCTGTCTGTGGTCTCTCACTCGGTCTCTCTCTGGCTCTGGTTCTGTCTGTCTGTCTGTCTGTTCTGTCTGTTCTCTCTCTCTCTCTCTCTCTCTCTCTCTCTCTCTCTCTCTCTCTCTCTCTCTCCCTCTCCCTCTCCCTCTCTCTCCCTCCCTCCCCGAGGTGACCGTTTGTGGTTGATAGGACCTTAAAAGTCCGGTTTTGTCTGTCTCTTGCCTCTCTCACTCTGGCTCTCTCTGTCTCCGTCTCGCTCTGCCTCTGTCTCTCTCTCTCTCTCTCTCTCTCTCTCTGCCTCTCTCACTGTGTCTGTCTGTTGCTCTGTCTCTGTCTGTCTGTCTGTCTCTCTCTCTCTCTCTCTCTCTCTCTCTCTCTCTCTCTCTCTCTCTCTCTCTCGCCTCGAGGTGACCGTTTGTGGTTGATAGGACCTTAAAAGCCCAGTTACTGTTTGTCTCTTGCCGCTTTCACTCGGTCTCTCTCTAACTCTGTCTCTGGTTCTCTGTCTGTCTGTCTGTCTGTCTGTTTCTCTCTCAATTAAGCAAACGTTTTGGCGAAGATGAGCTGTAAGAAGATGCAAGAAGTGATTTGTTTTCTTCTTCTCGCCTGTAATGAGTTCAGTCTTGACAGAAGCTGCCCGCCCGAGCAGCACATTATTATAAATTTGTTTTTCCTCCCCCCCCCCTTTTTCTGTCTTCTCCCCCCTCCCCCCCCCCCCCCCCCAGGTGACCGTTTGTGGTTGATAGACCGAGTGAAAGAGGCAAGAGACAAACAGTAACTGGGCTTTTAAGGTCCTATCAACCACAAACGGTCACCTCGGGGAGGGAGAGAGAGAGAGAGAGAGAGAGAGAGAGAGAGAGAGAGAGAGAGAGAGAGAGAGACACAGACAGACAGACAGACAGACAACACACACACACACACACACACACACACACACACACACACACACACACACACACACACACACACACACACACACACACACACACACACACACAGAGAGTGACAGACAGAGACAGACCGACTTTCCCTCTCCTGTACAAAAGGAGGTTCAACGTTGCACTGCTTGACACTTGTCCTGTACCCACCCACCCCCCATCCACCCCCCATCTCTCTCTCTTTCTTTTTTGTATGTTTTTGTTTTCATATAATTGTTTCTCCATTGTTCACTTATTCAGTAGTTTAGCAAGGACTATTGTTAGACAGGTCTAAATGAACCTAAACTACAATCCTTGCAAAATAAAGTTTTCGAGTTCGAGTTCTCTCTCTCTCTCTCTCTCTCTCTCTCTTCTCTCTCTCTCTCTCTCTCTCTCTCTCTCTCTCTCTCTCTCTCTCCTTTTCTCTAGTTGTCTTGGTTTTTCAGCCGAGAGAGTATGACACCCTATCGTCACTGTTGACCGAAATTAACAGAACTGTTTTCAAGCCCTCGAAACACACGTCTGTGTTTGCGATGGGATGCAGAGAACAGCAAGTAAGGGTTTCATTCTTTGCCGAGCATGTGTTTCGGAGAGGGGCCAGAGGAAGAAATATGTTCCCCCCCCCCCCTCTCTCCACCCCCCCTCCAACCCCCCCTCCCCCCCGCCATCCCCATCCCATCCCATCCGCCCCATCATTTCTTCCGACCCAGGATGAATTGCTTGCGACTTTGTCGACTGTATACAAAGTGAATACTTTCGGAAGCGGTTTCCAGAGGAAGAAGGAATAAAAATAATAATGTTGTAGGGTGGTTGGAAATTGGATGAGAGAAGGGGGACAGGGTCTAGGATTATATACAGTGTTTCCGTCCTGCAAGCACTACTCGGGGGGGGTGGGGGGGGGGGGGGTGCGTGCGTGCGTGCGTGCATGTGTGTGGTGTGGTGTGGAATAGTGTAATTGTGTGTGTGTGTGTGTGTGTGTGTGCGTGGTGTAGTGTGGTGTAGTGTAGTGTGTGTGTGTGTGTGTGTGTGTGTGATTGCGTGCGTGCGTGTGAGCCAGAGAGAGAGAGAGAGAGTTCTCAAGAGTGACGGCGCGCTTCGTCATAGCACGAGATAGTTACTCATAAAGGACCCCCAAGATCTGCCGACAATTACACACACGGTACGATTGGGTTCTTCGCGGTCTCCTCTCTGGCACAGTGAGCATTAAATGGCACCGCCACTGCCCCGCACGGGTGACTGTTACTGTTACACGCCCACGCCCACTGCAGTCAGCTCATCATCTCTTTACGCAGTTTTGAAAGTGATGCAGAGACGAAACTGGGACTGAGCTCTCCAAAACCGAACCGAACCGAACCAAGGTTTGTGTTTTTGTTCGCGACGTTTGGTTTCTTCGTTTTGTTGTTGTTGTTGTTTTTAGGATTTATAAATACGAGTTGTTTATGCCCTCAACTGTATAATTGTGGTTATTCTTGTACAGTGTGCGCTTTGATGGGCTAACAGATTATCCGTCGGCGTCGTATGCTCTTGCTAATGATTATTCTTTGCACGTCGTCATGTGCGTCTCCGTCTTTTGGGGGGGGGGGGTCTTTTTTCTTTTCTTTTTTTCTTTTCTTTTCTTTTTGTCTCTCTCTGTCATGTGTGTCTCCGTCTTTTTGGGGGGTCTTTTTTTTTCTTTTTCTTTTTTTCTTTTTCCCCCCTCTCCGTCATGTGCGTCTCTGTCTTTTTTTTCTTGTCTTTTTTGTCTCTCCGTCATGTGCGTCTCGTCTTTTCCGTCTTTTTTCTTTTCTTTTTCTTTTCTTTTTTGTCTCTCTCCGTCATGTGTGTCTCCGTCTTTTCTTCTTCTTCTTCTTCTTTTCTCCCCTTTTTTTCTTCTTTCTTCGCTCTGTCTCTTCCCCCCCCCCTCTCTCTCTCTCTTTTTTGCCAGCACAGTCTCTGCTGCCTCGTCGTGCAGAGTTCAGTTTGCTGTGTTGTTAAGGCGATCCACTGTGTACTGATCAGTCGTGGCGATGTCGAAATGTGAAATGTCGTAGCCGTTGAGCACTTCACACTTCCACGTACCCAAGGACCATCGTCCGGTTTTTCAGTGTCGCCGTCCAGTCGCTTGCGTAACAAGTGGCCATACAGCGACCCATCTTTTCAGTGCCTCAACTTCAGTCTTGAACGCAGCTTCTGGCTGCGTGTCGGTGGTCATGCAGTGGTTGGAAGGAGAGAGAGAGTGAGTGAGTGAGTGAGTGAGTGACCATCCCGGTATCACTTCCTTCCACAATATTGACGCTTAGGAGACGTACTGCTGTGTTTATGACCCCGGTGAGCGCCAGGATGGGTGCCATTATGATTATTACCCGTTGGCCGAGGTCCCGTTAAACCAGAAAGCCTTGTCAGCATTGTCACGCGTCGTCGTTGTTCGTTCGTGCAGCAGGTAGATTGTGTCACGTTGAATAAAAATCCATAGTGGCGTCTCAAGGACGTGTCACGTTGATTAAAAATCCATAGTGGCGTCTCAAGGACGTGTCACGTTGATTAAAAGACATAGTGGCGTCTCAAGGACGTGTCACGTTGATTAAAAATCCATAGTGGCGTCTCAAGGACGTGTCACGTTGATTATAAATCCATCCATAGTGGCGTCTCAAGGACTTTTCTGTTATTTGATGACCATTGCGGTTTTGTTGTTGTTGTTGTTGCAGATGAAACTATAATTATGATAATTATAGGCTGCAGGTCGACTGCTCCTTAAAAATTGGCGGAGTGTGTGTTAATGTTGTGGTAGTTAGATTATGATGGGGGGGGGGGTTCAGAAAAGACAACACATTTTCCCAAAGTGGTGTGTGCAGCACAGTGTACAAAGAGAGGTGGAGGGTGTACTTTTTGCCCTGAGTTGGATGGCTACATGGCGCTGGATCCCAGACAGCTGCCAGTCTTACTGTTGGCTAGCCAGGAAGCTGTGGATATATATATAATACAGTATAAAGACCACAATTACACGGTCTCCCTTTCTCCTGTGGACAGCTGCGTGACAGTGGGGACACCCTAGTTGGAGCAACAATGGGCAGATTGTCATCTGGGCCTTAATTAGGAAGCAGGCAGTGTTTATTGTAATTATAGCAGTGCACAGTCATCTTCTGAAACTGTTAGCTGTTCGTTGTTCATCACGCAGTGGCTTGTTGTATGGTACAGAGAGCGACAGTCGCCAGGCAGTGGAGTGTTGAAAAAATGCTTGCTGTGTTAATTAATCTGACAATTGCTGTTTTTTATGTCATACTTCAGTTTAGTACTGTGTGTGTGTGTGTGTGGTGGAGGGGGGGGTAGCTTGTGTCCACTTTGCGTGTGTGTATGTTTCTTTTCTCTCTCTCCCTCTCTCTCTCTCTCTCTCTCTCTCTCTCTCTCTCTCTCTCTCACGCACACACACACACACACACACACACATAAATAAATATTTGGTTTTGCTCTCTAATAAATAAATAAAAATCATTTGTTGTGTTTGATCTTTCATATTCTTTCTCTGTCTGTCTGTCTGTCTCTGTCTCAGTCGCTCTCTCTCTCTCTCTCTCTCTTCTCTCTCTCTCTCTCTCTCTCTCTACACACACACACACACACACACACACACACACACACACACACACACACACACACACACACACACACACACACACACACACACACACTACTTTCAACATACCACTGGCAACATCAACTCAGGTTGTTGTTTTTGTAGTTATGTAACATCTTTTCAGCACAACTTAACTCCCTTGCTTGTTGTTTTCAGAAGATTCTTTCATATTTACTGGAGAATGAAACAGAGATATATAATAATAATTTTAAAAAAGTACATGTTTTATACAGTGTGTACTCAAATTCCAGGAGGGGAATAAAATCTTAGCACACTGGAAGGGGTTGTCACATAGTGGAACAGTGGACAGGATTATGACAGAAAAAGACATAGCACACACTCCTTTCCCCTAGTAAGATTCTTTGCAGTTGGCTGGGCATTCAGATATCCAGTATTTGTCTGCCTGTAAATAATATATCCAGCTACATCTTGATCGTGATTCACACTACAACTAATGTAAGTGCGATACGCTGACAGGACCCAATCTTGGACCCAGTGACTCTCTCGGCCAGTGACTAGGCACCTCTTATTCAGACCCTCCAGATTAGTAGATATTAAGTATTTGTTTTGGGTGGAACTTTTATTTTCCAGGGGTTCCATTATGGCCCACATGTAGCTTGGTCTTCTTAACCCTTTCCCTGACAGAGAATTAGTTCTAGGTCCTTGTAAAAATGGTCTCAGAGAGAGTTTTACTCTTAGCAACACAAACGTTAATTCTAGGGCATTAATTTGCTCGATACGGAGATGCACAAAATATTATATAATATTGGAACTCAACCAGGATGTCATATGACGTCTCATGAGTAAATGGGATAAAGCTCTGTCAGTGACGTCATGCGACATCCTCAGCACAGAAAAGGTGAACAAGTCCACAGTGTGATACAACTCATCTTGTAGTTGTTTGTGTCCATTTTCTCCCAGAAATGGAAGCAGCGGTACTTCGTTCTGCACAAACCTTCTGGCAGCTTGCCTGACCAGTATGAGTTAAGCTACTACAACTCGGAGCAGTGCGCCAAGAAGAAGGGCTCCATCGACCTGGACCAGTGCGAACAGATCATCGAATCACTTGACTCTGACCAGTACCCCTACCTCCTGGCCATCAAAACAGTCTGTCGGGGCAAGGTAAGTTGGGGTAAATGCTCCTAAGTCCTAGTCCTATAGTCATCAAAACTGTTGTAGCAATGTAGGTTAAAGCTTTGTTAGATGAATAGATTGACCAGGACCCCTACCTCCTGGCCTTCAAAACAGTCTGTTACAGCAAGGTAGGTTTGAGTTTTGTTAGATGAATAGATTGACCAGTACCCCTGCCCTCCTAGCCATCAGAACAGTCTGTTACAGCAAGGTAGGTTTAGGTTTTGTTAGAAGAATAGACGACCAGTACCCCTGCCCGCCTAGCCATCAGAACAGTCTGTTACAGCAAGGTAGGTTTAGGTTTTGTTAGAAGAATAGATTGACCAGTACCCCTGCCCTCCTAGCCATCAGAACAGTCTGTTACAGCAAGGTAGGTTTAGGTTTTGTTAGAAGAATAGATGACCAGTACCCCTGCCCGCCTAGCCATCAGAACAGTCTGTTACAGCAAGGTAGGTTTAGGTTTTGTTAGAAGAATAGATTGACCAGTACCCCTGCCCTCCTAGCCATCAGAACAGTCTGTTACAGCAAGGTAGGTTTAGGTTTTGTTAGATGAATAGATTGACCAGTACCCCTATCCTCCTAGCCGTCAGGACAGTCTGTTATAGCAAGGTAGGTTTAGGTTTTGTTAGATGAATAGATTGACCAGTACCCCTATTCTCCTAACCATCAGAACAGTCTGTTACAGCAAGGTAGGTTTAGGTTTTGTTAGATGAATAGATGATCAATATCCCTACCTTCCTAGTCATCAGAACAGTCTGTCACAGCAAGGTAGGCTTTGGTAGATGACCAGCACTTCTACCTCCTAACTATCAAAACTGTTGTAGCATTGCCGGTTTAAGTTTTGTTAGAGGAACAGGTGACCAGAACCCCTACCTCTTAGCTATTAGAATAATTTGTCTTGGCAAAATGGGTTTGGCTAGAATGTCCTTAACTTGTATTTCATTTTGTGATAATACTGATAATGTGATATGCAGTAATTGTCCATGTGTGAAAGTAATGCAATGACTATTGCATTTGTTGTTGTTGAGGTTAGGGCCTGTTAGTGTTACAGTGTATACTGTGTGTGTGTGTGTGTGTGTGTGTGTGTGTGTGTGTGTGTGTGTGTGTGTGTGTGTGTGTGTGTGTGTGTGCATGTGCAGGGTGTGTGTGTGTGTGTGTGTGTGTGATGTGGTTGTGTGTGTGTGTGTGTGTGTGTGTGTGTGTGTGTGTGTGGTGTGTGTGTGTGTGTGTGTGTGTGTGTGTGTGTGTGTGTGTATGCATGTGGTGTGTGTGTGTGTGTGTGTATTTGTGGTTGAAGAAAACATGATGCAACACGAAATGTCAAACCACCCTGGGAACAGCAGTCAGCATTTGTAGTGTCCTGTTGTCTGATCAGCTAGGGCATAACACAGCTAACTTTGTAAACTGCTCACACAGCTGGCCTTGTAAACTGCAGGTGAGGACCTATTACCTGGCCACCAACTCAGAAGAGGACATGGGGACGTGGGTGCAGTGTCTCTGTCGTGTCTGCGGTTTGAAACAGGAGGACACACGTGAGTTGTGCCACATCTTGTGGCAGTGGTTAAGGTCATCTGTCATTTATGCTTGTGGCGTGAAAGGGGAGGGCACACTTGAATTGTGCCACATTCTGCCATCATTTATGCTTGTGGCGTGAAAGGGGAGGGCACACTTGAATTGTGCCACATTCTGCCATCATTTATGCTTGTGGTGTGAAAGGGGAGGGCACACTTGAATTGTGCCACATTCTGCCATCATTTATGCTTGTGGCGTGAAAGGGGAGGGCACACTTGAATTGTGCCACATTCTGCCATCATTTATGCTTGTGGTGTGAAAGGGGAGGGCACACTTGAATTGTGCCACATTCTGCATCATTTATGCTTGTGGTGTGAAAGGGGAGGGCACACTTGAATTGTGCCACATTCTCCCTATCATTTATGCTTGTGGCGTGAAAGGGGAGGGCACACTTGAATTGTGCCACATTCTGCCGTCATTTATGCTTGTGGTGTGAAAGGGGAGGGCACACTTGAATTGTGCCACATTCTGAATCATTTATGCTTGTGGTGTGAAAGGGGAGGGCACACTTGAATTGTGCCACATTCTGCTGTCATTTATGCTTGTGGCGTGAAAGGGGAGGGCACACTTGAATTGTGCCACATTCTGCTGTCATTTATGCTTGTGGCTTAAAAGGGGGAAAGGGCACACTTGAATTGTGCCACATTCTGCCATCATTTATGCTTGTGGCTTGAAAGGGGAGGGCACACTTGAATTGTGCCACATTCTGCTGTCATTTATGCTTGTGGTTGAAAGGGGAGGGCACACTTGAATTGTCCACATTCTGCCATCATTTATGCTTGTGGCTTGAAAAGGGAAGGCACACTTGAATTGTGCCACATTCTGCTGCATCATTTATGCTTGTGGCTTGAAAGGGGAGGGCACACTTAAGTTGTGCGACATTCTGTTACAGTAATTGGAGTCAACTGTCATTCATGCCTGTGGCTTGAAACAGGACACACTTGAATTGTGCCATGTCTTGTTACTGTTACTGTTATTGGGTTCTACTGCCATTCATGCCTTTGGCTTGAAAGAGGACACGGGGGGCATAGGTTATGTCTCATCCAAGGGACTTTTGCAGAGTCTGCACAAAATTTGATTTGGAGAAACCTGTGGGTGCATAGAGCTTAACACACAATGGGCACCCATCCATGCGGTGATCAAACTCAATCATGCATAGGTGCTATGGTGATGCTGGTCCTCAGTAGCTGATCATTTCCAACAATAAAGCTGCACTTCTTATCTGTTGTGAGCATCTGTGTTGTGGCCAGTCTATGCGGTGACCAAACTCGATCATGCATAGCTGCTAAGGTGTAGTATGCCTTCAGTAGCCCATCATTTCCAACAACAAAGCTGCAGTTCACATCATGTGGCCAGTCCATGCGGTGACCAAACTTGATCATATGTAGGTGCTAAGGTGTAGCATGCCCTCAGTAGCCCATCGTTTCCAACGACAAAACTACACTTCTCATCTTTTGTGAGCCTTCGTGCGGCCAATCAGAATCCAGACCCATATAAAATATAAATAAGTTTGTCCTTATTGTCTCACTTCTTTCAGCTACAGATGTCCCTGATGCCTGGCTGAGTGTGGCCAGTCAAAATCCAGTCAAAATAAAATACATAAATTATACGTTTGTTATTATTGTCTCATTTCTTTCAGCTACAGACATCCCTGATGCCCGGCTGAGTGTTCATGGCCTGTCGGGCAGCGCGATGTCAGCCAGCCCCCCTACAGCGGGCAACAGCACCGTGCGGTCCACAGTGACCGCCTCGCCAACCATCACCTCGCAGCCCTTGCAGGCTCCGCCCTCTCGGACCAACACCATCACCTCTTCCTCTTCTTCCAGCAACTCCCAGCCTCCCCCTTCCACTTCTCCGCAGTCCTACGTCTTTCTCAACGAGTGCACGACGGGCACGCCAGAAAGTCGTAGCGATCGGTACAGACGCGCAGACAGTACGGACAGTGCGCCAGAGTACCAGGCTCCTCCCCCGCCTCCAGACAAGAAAGGCACGCACGTTCACAACAGCGAGCATGCCAAGAACAGTCTTCATGACAGTGTGTTTGACGTGTACGACCACCCTCCCAATGCTGGGCACCAGGAGACTTACGACAGGCCACGGTCGGGCGGTCAGGAACTGTACGATCAGCCACGATCCGGCGAGTTTGGGGGATCCCAGGCCAGTCTGGATGATGATGACGTTTACAAAGTCCCTCCCAGCGCCAGCGGACCAGCTTCAATGTTCAGGGTGAAGAGGAGTTCAGTGTCATCCGACAACACGGACCTGAACGCGGCTGTCCCACTTCCCGTGCCGCGTCACAGTCCTCGCTCCACCCGCTCTAGTCTCAGTGACCGTCCAGACTCCATGGCCTCCATGGGTCGGCCCACGACGGAGAACTACGATGTTCCCCCTCCGAGGCAAACCTCCACCTCCAGTCATGAAGGCGCAGGAGGGTCGAGCGACGCCCCACCCACCCCACCCCTGAGGCCCCCCAAGCCTCACAGTCTGATGCCCCAGTCCCCTTACCAGAACGTGCCCTCCAACAGCAAAGCGTACGAGGGCGGCAGCCTGAGCGCCGTCCCGGCTGCTCCCCCCAAGGTGTGTCAAGTCACCCTCAGCTACGACGTCCCTCGTGCTTCCACCGTCGTCTCCCCGCCCCGTGACTCATCGGGGATGGCTCTCGCGCCGCCAGTGCCCAGACAGTCTACGCATGCGCCCTCTGGTGGTCACTTGTACGTGAACTCGGTGCCGGGGTTGAGCAGCTCCCCAGCGGTCCCACCGCTCCCCAGCACTTACCTGCCCATAAAGAATGGGGAGAGGGGGGACATGAGTGACACCCCCCCAGCGCCCAGTCAGTGCAGGGATGCCAGCTACACTGACATGAGCGGCGCCGGAGGTGGGAACGGGGGGCAGGATCTGTACCAGGTGCCCCCCGTGGCCCCCCGCCCCCCAGCTCGTGCCGGCACTGTCCCGGCTGGAAGACTTACAGGAGCTGCCACTGTGGGCCCGGGTGAGTCATGTCCCCTGAACAAAAGGAGATGTTACTTTGTTTTTAGTTTAGATTTGATTTAATTCGATTCTAGAAAGGGAGATATTTGTTTTTTTTAGGGATAATCCTTTTTTTGGTCTTTTTCTCCAAAGTTGAATGTTTCTGCAAGCATGGTCAGTTGGGTTTTTTGTGTAACACCATCAGTTAGGGAACAGTAACTGAAGCATTTGTGCAGGCAGCGTTGAAAATTTTCCTATAATAAAAGCTAATAGCTACTGGGCAAACAGTCGGTCAAAGTGTGCTTTTCACTTCTTCCTCAAACCACTCAGCAGTCCGCTGTTCTGTTCCACCATAAACTTACTATCCAACAGTCCACTCTTGTGTTCCAACACAAACTGTCCCACAGGCTGCTTTTTCCTCAGCAAAATTCACCCCAAGACCTGCTTTTTTTCTTCATGACATGGGTTTGAAAAAGGAGATGATTGTTTGCAGGGTTAATCCACTTTGTTTTGAAAGTTTAAAATTACCCACAAACCTTCAGTTACAGAACAGTAACGTAAACAGTTTTGCAGCAGTTTTGCCTGTCAGTCTGCTTTTTCAACAACATGCTTTTCTGTTCCATCATGAACACCCATACGTTTTGCTAGTCCACCGCAGACTACCCCAAAATTTGCTTTTCTGTTACAGCGCACACTGCCTGGCAATTGTTTTTCTATTGTACTAGAAACTAATTTTGAATATTCCTTTCAAAAACATAAACAACAATTTTAATTTTAATTTTATTATTTTATTGTAATGTCTGTTGCACATTTGGGTTTACTACTGTTACAAAGCATCATAAAAACAAAACAAAATTGAATGCCTTATGTAATTGACATTATATATATATAATATATATGACTGTCTCATTCTGTGTAGATGGTGAAATTAGAGATATTCTGGATACATACATTTTGTGGTTCTGTGCACACCTGGAGTGGGAGGCAGTCTAATCATGGCTGCTAGCTTCATTTGGCTTGGGGCAGCATTCTGAAATGTTATGGTTTCAGTTTGTTAGCCCAGCATCAGACTCTGAGTTTGACATAGTACGCTATTATTCATATTTTATATATATATATATATATATATATATATATATATATATATATATATATATATATATATATATATGTCTGCATATATATATATATATATCAAGCTAGACATTATAAAGTGTTTTATACACTTTCTTCTTTCTAGCTTTCTTCTTTGTGACCCAGCAAAACCTCTTTTTTTAAATATATTTTAAATATATTTTATTTTAGCATTTGTTGATGGTTGCTGTAATTACTGTAACTGTTGAAATGTTGACTGTTTGTTCTTGGCTGCCAGGTGACTGTTTATGTACACCCTTAAGCATACATGTACAGGCACAGTCTTTGCTGTGTTTATGTACCCCTTAAGCATGTACAAGCACAGTCTTTGCTGTGTTTATGTACCCCTTAAGCATGTACAAGACACAGTCTTTGCTGTGTTTATGTACCCCTTAAGCATGTACAAGCACAGTCTTTGCTATGTTTATGTACCCTTTAAGCATGTACAAGCACAGTCTTTGCTGTGTTTATGTACCCCTTAAGCATGTACAAGCACAGTCTTTGCTGTGTGCACTTGTACTGAGTGTTTCAACTAGATGTAACTTTGCAGGGCGTCCTAGACATCATTTTAACCAGATGTAACTTTGCAGGGCATCCTAGACATCGTTTCAACCAGATGTAACTTTTTGCAGGGCACCCTAGACCTTGTTTCAACCAGATGTAACTTTGCAGGGCATCCTAGACATCATTTCAACCAGATGTAACTTTGCAGGCATCCTAGACCTTGTTTCAACCAGCTGTAACTTTGCAAGGCACCCTAGACATCATTTGAACCAGATGTAACTGCAGGGCATCCTAGACCTTGTTTGGTACCTCATGCATGTTGACTTCTACATTATTCTAAGCTAAAAATGACAGATGTTGTGCTGTGCACCTTCTGAGATGTTGCCATGTGAGTATTTAGTTTTAAATCCTAAGAATGATGCTATTGATACACAATGATAGAGATGTTGTGTTGTGACAGTAGGTGATGTGGAGGCTCAGGTCATCTGGAGCAACATGCATACCAAGAGCTTTAAGCGAAAGAACCAGGTCAACAGGTCTCCTTTGCCTGCCAGGTACTGTGCTTTCTCTTTTTGTTGGTTTGTGTTATAGTGCTCTAGTCTTACTGATCGGTCTGTCACAACACACACACACACACACACACACACACACACACACACACACACACACACACACACACACCACCACCACCACCACCATGCATGCATGCATGCATGCATGTACACACGCACACACATACATGCATGCACACACACACACACACACACACACACACACACACACACACACACACACACACACACACACACACACACACATATGCACACACACTGAGTCACTGTGTGTGTGTGTTGTCTGTGTGAGAGAGAGCTCTCTCTGTATATATCAGTAGTCATTGCTGGTTTGTTTTTGCACATAAAGTTCTCAGGGTTATTGATCTGAACTCATCACTGTGCTGCTTTGACTTTGAGTTTCAGATCGTACCTTTCTCATTGTCACTGTGAATTGATGGAGATAGGCAGGCACTTTAAGTAGTCCTTAGAGGGTGGCTGAGAACGGGCTTGCTGGGTGGGGTTGAAGGAGCAGAGCTGTTGAATTTTGTTAATCAAAGCAATGCTCTTGTGCAGACCCCCTCCCCCTCTGGAGCCTCGCCGACCCCCTCTTCCTGTTCGCAATGAGTTCGCCTCCAGCTCAGAGGACGATGATGACTTGTCGGTGGATGGCAATAATGTGAGTTGGTTCTTTCCTCTTCTCTCTCTCTCTCTGTGTTCTTGTATGCGTGTGTGATATGTTTGCGATGGGCATGTTCTGTTCTGAGAGTGAGAGTGGTTATGCCCCACGTAGGAAGAGAAACGCAAAACAAAACAAAAAAACACCCCCACTTAGTTATTTAGCTTTTGCTGTTTTCTTCATGAGGAGTGAATTTGTTTAAGTTCATTATGAGACCTCTTCAGAACACCGCTGATTAAATTTGTAATAAAAAAAATTAAGATAGTGTTCATTAATTAAGAGATGTCTTCTGAACACTATTTTAAATCTAAAATACATCTTCTAAACTCCAGTGATTGATAGAGTGCACTAAGTTTAAAACTAAACACACTTGAAGCTGGCTGCCCTGTAATGGACAGACAATGAAGCAGACTGCCCTGTACAGGAAGGTAGCTAACCAGTACAAAATAAACATGCTTCATGCTGGCTGCCCTGTAATGGACAGACATTGAAGTAGGCTGCCATGTACAGGAAGGTAGCTAGCCTGTACAACTAAACACGCTTGATGCTGGCTGCCCTGTAATGGACAAACATTGAAGTAGGCTGCCCTGTACCAAAAAGTAGCTAACCTGTACAGCATAAACATACTTGAAACTGGCTGCCCTGTAATGGACAGACAATGAAGAAGGCTAGACCCTGTACAGGAAGGAAGCTGGCCTGTACAAAATAAACATACTTCATTACTTGAAGCTGGCTGCCCTGTAATGGACAAACAATGAAGCAGACTGCCCTGTGCCAGAAAGTAACTAACCTGTATAAAATAAACGTACTTGAAACTGGCTGCCCTCTAATGGACAGACAATGAAGAAGGCAAGACCTTGTACAGGAAGGAAGCTGGCCTGTACAAAATAAACATACTTGGAACTGGCTGCCCTGTAATGGACAAACAGTGAAGCAGCTAGGCTGCCCTGCACAAGGTAAACAAGCCTGAAGCAAGCTGTTCAGTACAGGGTAGTCAGACTTGAAACAGGATGCCCTGTACAGGGTAAACAAACTTGAAACTCAGTGGAGAGAAAAGTTAACATGCAACATACAGAAGAGCACATCGACAGTGACCAGAACACAGCCGAGGCAGCAGCCCCTTCCTGACGTCTTCTCTCTTTCAAATTTGCAGACGCATCATGACTTGAGCGTGGTCCGCATGTCCACCGTGCCAGCGCCACCTGCTGACCCAGACCCGGAGCCAGAGCTGAAGTACCTGGACCTCGCCCTGGACACGCCGCCCCCTGACCCCTCCCGCTCTCAGGCCAGTGCCTCCCACGGTGCCCCCACAGAGTACCGGGAAATAGACTTCATCAAAACCCAGGCGCTGCAGGACACGAAGAGAGCGCGCAACATGAAGAAGTAGTAGTCCACCCACCCTACCCTTGAACTGGGAGTGTGCTGTCCTTCCTTTATTCAGGTCACCAGCCAGTCAAACAGGACTTGCAAGTGCCCCCACCACCACCACCACCACACCACCACCAGCTCTCCTCTGTACCGTGTATATATATATATATATATATATATATATATATTATATATATATTTGTACTGTATTGACTTCATACCTTCTAGGGCCCCATATATATATTTGTATGTTTGTACTGTGCAAGTGTCGTACCTGCAAGGACCTGCACATATATATATATATATATATTTTGTACTGCATTGACTTTACACCTGCGAGGCCCCCATATACTATGTGCGTGTGTGTGTATCACATTGACTTCATACCTGCAAGAGAGCACCCCCCCCACCCCCCCCACCCCCCCGATCCCCTCCCACCCTCCACAAGGTACAGTGCATATGTTTGTACAATAGTCTTCATGCCTACGTTGGTCCCAAATGTATAGGCGGACGGAATATATGCGAGGGCCCCGAATGACACAAACCTTCCGTCACAGACTGCCTGTCAGGCCCCCATGCCAAACTCTTGAGCATTGGTTTACGACAGCCTTCCTCCGGCCACAGCCATAAGTGGTTATGCCGTAGGTGTCTGAAAACTGCCAGCTAACTGCCAATTTTGCATTGGTGCTCACATGGCAATAAGTTTGTAACCACACAGGCAACTGCAGATTAAAGTAGCAGGCCATGCTTTTAACCATTCACAATGCTTGCACCAACAGTAACGAACCTGAAACAACTTGAACCGAGATGAACTCATTTTTGTCCCCAGAGCAGACCTATCCAATGTTTATGCGCATGCTTTGACGCTGTGCTGCTTCCACAGACTTAGTACTGACAAGTTTTCACAGATTTTATTGGGGGGGGGGGGGGGGACCTGAGTTGCTTCCACAATCTTAGTACTCTAAGTTTTTGCAAATTTATAGGGGGCGCTGTGTTGCTTCTACATTCTTAGTACTCCAAATTTTCACAAACTTTGTAGGGGGCGCTGTGTTGCTTCCACAGTCTTAGTACTCCAAGTTTTTGCAAATTTATAGGGGGCGCTGTGTTGCTTCTACATTCTTAGTACTCCAAATTTTCACAAACTTTGTAGGGGGCGCTGTGTTGCTTCCACAGTCTTAGTACTCCAAGTTTTCGCAGATTTATAGGGGGCGCTGTGTTGCTTCTACATTCTTAGTACTCCAAATTTTCACAAACTTTGTAGGGGGCGCTGTATTGCTTCCGCAAAATCTTAGTACTCCATGTTTTCTCAAATTTTATAGGGGGCGCTGTTTTGCTTCTACATTCTCACTACTCCCAAGTCTTTGCAAATTTTATCGGGGGCACTGTGTTGCTTCCACAGTCTTAGTACTCACAAGTTTTTGCAAATTTTATAGGGGCTGAGAGCGTGAAACTTACAGGGGCAATTTAGGTGAACAGATGCACAGAGATGAGAAACACCCCCTTCAGTGGCATAACCAGGTATGGCAGAATTTGGAGGAAGGGTGCCGGAAAGCAAGGCTAGAAGCATGGGCTCCATGCTTTGAAAGCAGATGCTCAAGTGGGCAATGTCCACTTTTAGCCCCGTCCGTTTGCTGTCCTCAAATGGTTTGAGGATGTGTGTGTGCATGTGCTTGTGTATAATACTGGTATAGTATGGAATGAACTGATAATTATGTGGATATGCCAACGCACTGCATACTTCAAGTTCATTCCATACACACACAACCATGCACGCACACACATACACACGCACACGCGCGCACACACACACACACACACACACACGCGCTCTCATACCATTTGAGGACGTGAACCGACGGGGCTAAAAGTGGACATTGCTGCTCAAGTGTCAGGGTCTGTACTTGGGACCTGTGCCAGGGATGCAGTCGCTGAATACCTGGCTTTGTGTGCTTTCAGAATATCTAGGAGGGCTACCCCCAGTCCAGTGCACATCGTAGGATACATAGTCAAGAGCATCAGCTGGGTCCTTCAGTTTGTACCATGCTTTTCTGTGGCTGTGCTAGCATCACACAGCGTATATCTGTTAGACAATGTGTGTGTGTGTGTGTGCATGCATGCGTGTGTGTGTATGTGTGTGTGTGTGTGTGTGTGTGTGAGTGCATATGTGTGTGTGTGTGTGTGTGTGTGTGCGCTCGTGCGCATGTGTGTGTGTGTGTGTGTGTGTGCAGCTCTGCAGATAGCTGTTGGTTTTGTTTTCCCATGGGCACTAAAAGGGAAACCCCACTAAAGTCTGCCTGCAGCTTTTGTCTCTTTTGATAGTTCCCATGCGGTATGATGGCTCAGTTGAATGCCAGCTGCCTGTGATTCTGAGCACCTGGGAGTAATTTGGTCACACTATTTGTCCCAGCACTTCAACCCCAACCACTTTCTGGTTAACCTGATCAGGTCTAAGACAATGCATGTGAACCTTCATCTGACTTGTTACGTGTGAAACTTGATTCAGGTGTAACCCACTACGTGGTTTGGTCTGACACACCGCATGTGGAACTTGGTACGCACTAGCTATTAAACGTGGTTAGATTTCACAAACTGCATGAGACATGATCTTTATTCAGGTGTAACCCACTGTACGTGAAACATGGTTTGGTCTGACACACCACATGTGGAACTTGGTACACACTAGCTATTAAACTTGATCAGATTTCACAAACTGCATGAGACATGATCAGGTCCATCACACTGCATGTGGAGCTTGGCCAGATTCAGGACAGTGGGTGCAAGACTTGGTCAGGTCTGATAGGCTGCAAGCAAAAGTTTATCAGCTCTATATATCCTGCTGCTGGTGAAATTTGATCGTGTCCAACACGCTTGAATTTAAGACCTGGTCCGATTTAACAGGGTGTCTGTGAAATTTAGTCAGCTGTAACAGGTAGGGGCATGATTTGTGATGGCAGCAGCTGTGTGGGCATGTCAGTTACGGTAGGTTAATGTTAAAGAAGGTGAGTGTGCAGGCCACTGCGACATTATGTATATTGTATGACACTGCAAGAGAAAAAACCTGTGGTTCAGTGTATCTCTTCTTCACAGTTCCAGATGGTTGGGTTTGGAGCTTGATGGTTCACAACACAATTTGCCTGAAAGCAGCATCTATTTTTGAGAGGGGGGGGGGTGATGCTGCCTGGTATAAAATGGCACGTAAAATTAAAAATTTCTCTAGCCTAAAACCTTTGCATTTTTTCTTTTTTCTTTTTCATTTTTCTTCTCTTTCTTTCTTCCTCTGGATCAAAGTGCACTAGAGTAGCAGAATCTAAATCATGTGTATTTATAAGAAATAAAATCACTTAGAACCTAGACTATTGCCAGCGGTCATGATCCATTTTTTTTTTGCTGTATTGTTTTTATTTTCAATTTGTTGTTATTTGATGAGTATGCACTTTTTAAGTGACTTCACCATGCATGAAAATTTCTTCCTGTTCCAGTTTTACTGCTTTAATGCCATTGCACTGCTGACAGGAATAATTTACTTGTGTTTATTTTTTTTTTAAAGAAGAGATACTGGGATAATACTAAGACACTGATTTGTGTCATAGCTGTAAATATAATATATAGTTTGATTAGAATTGAAAAGCAGGACTGAGGCAAGATTTTATCTCAGTGTATTATAAAAAAAAGTCAAACTGTTCCATTTCAACAAAAATTAAGATAGGGTTAGTGTTATTACAGGTCTGGTATAATGCTTCTTATTTATTATTTTGTTGTTTTGTTTTTTTAGTTGTGTGTACGTGGGTAGGGTGGGTGAGTGAAGGTGAGTGAGAGGGAAGAGAGATATTCAACCCTTCTAGAGGCCAGAAAGTGGCCAAATTCATTGCAGAAGCAAACATTGCATGGGAAAAGAACACTCATCTTCAGAGCCTACTTCTACAAGAAAACAAGTCTGCTTCAGCTAGAAGTGTTAAAATGTGTTTCATGAATACCTAGATGCATATCATGTGAAGGATGATAGTTATACAAAGGATAGCACATGTGTCCTAAGCACCTTGTCAGAATGCCTACAATGAACTTAACACATGCAATGAAGAACCACATGTATGAAGCCTTTCTTATGCTGCTGCTGCTGTAGCTCCTTCGATCCTCATAAAAGACTGACCATCTCATGGGAATGTTTTCTGTCAGTTAGAGTGGTCTTTACTGTTTTGTTGTTTGTGATTTTCTTTTTCTTTTATTTTATTTTAATGTTGACAAGTGAAATGTGGCATTTTGATTCTGTTATGATGTGGATATTGTGTGATAATGATCAATTAAGGGCATTGATAATAGGAATAACCAGCCTAGATTAAAAAGAGAGAAAGAAAATGGTATATTGTGTGTATATGTTTGCACCTAGCATAAAGAAGTGAATCGGACCCAGAAAGGGCTTCATGCTCCCAAGCAGGTTCTCTCTGAAGAGAATAGATTTCTTCTTCTTCTTCTCTCTTTTTCTCTTTTTAGTTTGCAAACAGCTTCTAAAGGGTATCATTTACTCATGAGCTGTAAAAGCACACAATGTACTAGATCTGGTTCATCAAAAAGAGTGCGTTACTCTCAGGTGCAGCTAGATCTAGCTCTTTCCCTTTCATGGGCACACCTTCATTGTCTCTCTTTGTAAAGAATGACAAAATTCAGTTTAAGTGCTTTGGCAGCAAGTCTCTGATATTATTTTCAAAATACATAAATACACATGCATTTTTGATAATTCAGTGTCTGGATTTAGTCACAGGAGTTACTCGCATGTTCAAAAATTGCAGGACTGTCCTCCAGGTGGTCAGTGGCGTAATGACTTTGAGCCTGCTGGTAGGGTCTCAAGCTCCCCAGCATCTCAGGTCTTCTGGAGGGCAATAATCCACTTGTGGTGGTTGCTTTGGCTGCCAGTCTAACTGCTTGGTTGTTGTCTTTGACGCCAGTGAGTCCAGGACAGTAGAACCACAGGAGTCTTGGAAGACAGATGTCAGACATTGCCACATGCCAGTCTGTACCTCCCATTCCACAGCTTACTTTTGAACAGAATGCATGTACAGTGATTGTACTTAAGATGTAAGTGTTAAAAAAATTCATTCATAGGGTTTCCTCTTCTGGATAAAAAAAAAAAATTTAAATTATTTCTGGTTAGTAATTTTTTGGGTCATATCCTAGCCACTTGGAAGTCCTCTGTTTATTGTGGTTTTTTGAATAATATAGTAAAGACAGCCCTTGACTGCCAATAGTTTGCAAGCAATAAGTTTTACAAGTGTGCACCCCCAAACTAAAAAATTAAAAATGGGGTGTGGGGTGGGTGGTGGTGGCATTAAATGGGGCGGGGAGGGGGGTTAGTCAGATTTGAAGGCATCTGTGCATTTTCAGCCAACTTAACGTTATAACTGTACATTTTGTAGCAGCTTGCTCCCATTTCAGCAGCTGTACTGTATTAAGTGTAAAGGATTTTGTTGGAGCCCATTACGTTATGAGTAATGTCCTCTAATAATGAAGAGAAGACTATTTTTTGAATGCTGAAGTTTGACATGAGTGTACTGTTTTGAAAAATTGTTAACCCAAGTTGTGTTGCAAGAAAGAAAGAAAAGGAGGAAGAAACAAAAACCAGAGTTCTCTCCGCAAGACCTTTAGAGCAAAAAAAATAATTGGGGGGGGGGGTTGAGGGGGGGGCATTGTGGGGAGGGGAGGGGAGCTTGTTTGGGGAAATTATGTGATATGCTTTGAAAGTTATGAAGTAATAATTTTCTGTATGGTATCAGTAGAGGAACAGTTTATCTATTTGACGGTGCAAATAAAATGGAACAACTGTTCATTCTTTAACTCTGAAGCATGTATTGGTTCGGCTAAGTATTCACTCCAGTCATTTTGTACCAGTGATATAACATTTCACAGTGAATAAAATGTGTCCCACGAAGTGGGGAACGTGACTTTGAAGACAAAACCATGTGTAGAATATAATGTGTATATATATATATATTTTAAATCCACTCATGCATGTATGACAAATAATATATGGTACCGCCTGTATGCGCGTGTGATCTGAGCTTGTACGACACATTGTAAAAGAAAGTGGAGATGTCAAGCCTCAAGTTGGTCACAGGTGACTAGTTTTGAAAATTCCATCAACAGGTTTAAAACTGTGTGTATTTTTAAGACAATCCACAATGCTAACTTCGTGCTTTGAAGAGGTCTCTGTCTGTCACATAATACCACATACGAAATATATGCCCTGGAGTTATGCGCATGCTTATGTTTAGTGTGAAGATGCTGTATGGTTCTGTAGTACCTGTAGCAAATTTTGTTGTTGTTCACAGTAACTCTTGGCTGTACCAGATGCTGTAGGAATCTTATTTCACTAGCCGCTTTTGTATGCCATTACTTTTGAGCTTTCTTTTCAAGTGTTAACTGTTACGTTGTTTTCCACTCTGCTAAAGTCATCATCCTGTATTGTAGTCCTCTACCTTGGTTTTTGAACAGTTGAGGTGGGGTGTAAAATATGGTATGATATATCATGTTTGGCTCTGACTCGAAGCTAAATTGTACAGTTTCTCAGTTTTGTTTGCGTGCATGTTTGCATGAAAATACATATGGGTGTGTGTGTGTGTGTGTACGTGCATTTGTGTGTGTGTGTGTGTGTGCATATGCGTGTGTATCCATGCGTTTGATGAGTACCCTGGTGTATATGTGTGTGTACTGTGTGTGTTCACAATCCAGTCAGTTTTGAGCTCCAGATTTTAGAGGCATTAAATAAAAGAAAAAGTTATGTAATATTATGTTTATATCAAAAATGTTAAAGGATCATTAAAAAAATAAAAATAATAACCTACCCCTCCTTCCTCTCTCTGTCAAAGCACTTGCATGTCTTTGTTGTTAGGATGCTTGCTCTGCGTTGCTTTCAGAACACAATTGAAGTACTTGAAAGATAATGACTCGTCACTGCTCATTATCCAGTACAGCTTTGTAGACAACAACAAAAATCAAAGAGGCTTAATTTTTTTTACTGCATGTTCAGGAGTAGATCAGCAGATGGTTGTGCAGAATCATCCCGAGATGACCGTATGCAGTTGAGGTGATGTCAAACTCCCAGAACTAACTCTTGTACAGCAGTCTTTCTGTTGCAACTTACTTCTTGCCTGGTTTCTTTGGTACTGCCCTGACGTTTAGGAAGTATTGGTCAATCGACCTGTTTTTCAACAGAAGTATGCTTTTGACCCTTTGTTGTTTTTTTGGTATGATTTTGACATGTTGCGAATCTGTTTTGTGAGCTCTTATTCATTATTGCATGCCAGATGCGAAGTGTTTCACCACAAGTGCAGTGGAGGACAATTAACACAAATGCTGATGACACATAACATCAAATATTATTGGATAACAGTTATAAACACAAACAGGTTTTGTGGTCCCAAGGGCTTCTTTCATTTTTGTTTTGTGTTGATTAAACACCAGATAATTATTAATGAAGATTTGAGACGGGATGGATGGTTTTATTTGTTATTCTCTGCTCATTATTGCCCTGATACAACCGTACTGGTTGACTGGACGTAAAGCATCAAGTTACTTACTTACTCTCTGTTCATTTTCGTATTGACTGTACTGCGCTGTTATGTGCAAAGTTTTTTTTTTTTTTTTATATATATATTTTTTAAATACATATTTCTGTCTTGCTGTACACATGGTATGGTGCATTTTGGTTTGTGATATATGCATGTCCATCTTCTGATGTGAATTTTGGTGCAGCTATGTTGCTTTTTTTTGCTTTTTCTTGGAAGTAATCAGGTTTCTTTCAATTATGCCTTGCTCTCAGCATGTTGTTTAATGGTAATAATACAAGATTTATATTCTCTCATTGCTTTATCTTCAGTTTTGATACCATCTTCTCCACTTTCTGTTGGATTCTTTGCTGTCTCTGGTCTTTACACTTGTTGGTGGAGTCAAAACCCCAGTTGACTATGTAGACTTACTACTGCTGCTTTCTGAAAGATAAGGCATGGTTTTGAAATGGCACAAGGCCCAGTGGGTGGTTGGTGACATGGATTTTCTTACTGACTGTGTAATACGGCACAACACAGCATCGCTATTGAGGCAATATAAATAAAGTATTAACAAACGTTTTGGCAATGTGTGTCTTGTGAATTGACAGATGCTGAAATGTTGTACAACATGTAATGTTCCACTTTGAGTGATATATTGAGGGTTGGCTAATGATTGGATTTTGATTGTAATGCCCTGTCGCCTGCACAGTCATCTCAGGAAGATACGATTGGGGGTATTTTCCAGTTCATTGTGAATTTGGTATATATGCTCTGGTAGCACAATTTGTTTTTGTTTCTAATGGGAAAGACCAGTCACCTATTTGTGTTTTTCAAACGGTATGCACACCAGTTTCATTCACTTCCAGTGTTGTTTTATTTTGTATGAACAGTCCCAGCCAAAAAAATGTAGTTTTTTTTTTCCTCGGTCTTTTTTCTTTTCTTTTTCTGTTTTTTCCTTTTTGTTTGTTTGTTGACTTTTTTTGCAGGCTACACATTCCCATTTGCAGTTTTGATTCCCATTTACTACAGATGAGGCATCAGTTAGAAGCAGTGCTCTCAATTTAGGGAAAGGAGGTACTTAAAAAATGCATTCTGGCTATTACCAGGCTCACCATCCATGCACTTTGCAAGAAAGTCTGGTGGGGTGGGTGGTGGTTTTTTTTTGTGTGTGTGTGTGTGCGCGCTTCTTCAGCATCCACATTTTCATGTAGCTCTTGATGGATTGTGGATGCATTGTGAGCTGTTATAAATGAATCAGTGTTGCTGCTGATTGTTCAAACACATAAAATAGTTCAAAAGAACGCAACTTGTTAGGTCAAAAAACAACATACACATTTTTGGGGTAATCCCCATTATGAAGCTACAAAACAACACTTAAACAACAGTTAAACGGTGAAAAACGATGAAAAATGAGACGGAGAGCTAAACCACTTGTCTGTTTTTGGTTGAGCTATGGTGTTTTGAGCTCTGCCAATTGTTCAACCTTTTTTCTCTCCCCCTCCCATCCCTTCCCCGGGCCAGCAAGGGGCTGAAAAAACATCTGCTTGGTATCTCATCTGTTTCCTTTTCCACCTAAGCCAAAAGAAGCCCAGATCTCCTGCAAAATGTATAAGCTGATGAGATTATTCTCAGCAGATCAGATTTATATGGACAGCTAGACGCATTGTGTGCCAGGTGTCGTCGAGTCCATGACATTTTGCGTGGCATAATAATAAACTTTTTCTGGAAATAGCGATACTTTTAAATGACTGAACCAGCCGGGGTATCTCTGTTTTCATCAGCAGCTCACCAAGCAAGCAGTCCCAGTTGTCAGTGTAGCAAGCAAGGGTGCTGTGTGTACTTCGTGGCGGTGTGATGTGCTTTGTCTCGGCTATGAGAAGAAGATGGGCATCTCAGCTGCGGAAAGAAGATGCATGATTTGTAGTGAGCATTACGGGCGAGCATGCCTTTGGATGCTGTAAAATATATATATATATATATATATATATATATATATATATATATATATATATATATATATATTATATATATAATATATATATATATTTACAAGCTAGCTTCCAAGAGTAAGATAATAATTTTCAGTACTTTTACCTGTTTGTTACCCCCCCACTCCCCCCACCCCTGCACCTGATTGACACAGCTCTCTTGCCAGTCTTTCTGAGACAGCATACCATGTTTGTTTCTTTTTCGTTACCCCCTCCCCTGGAATGAAGATTGCAGGAAAGGGGGTGGGTGAGGACTGGTACTGGAATCACTTTTTTTTCTTCTTTTTTTTAATGCCAGTATGGATTTGCATATTCAGAGCTGTAATGCTATAATAAACTACTGTGATGTTACTGCTAGCATTGGTGTGGGCACTCTCCAGTCAGTTGCTGTTTGCCTTCTGTCCATTCAAAAGAACAGTAGGTCAGTAGTTGCTGCTTTTGAGTGTGTGCTTTATGTACACGCAGTTTTCATTGTATGTAAGTAAGCTTTGATCGTGCACGTATGCATTTTGCGGGGATGCATGTGGGTATGCCTAGAGCTGAAAATCCGCCATCCAAATGCCAAAAGAAAAATCTTGAGAAGGAAAAACATCCTGTTCCCATGGCCAGTGCATGGGAGAACAGGGAAGAGAAAGCATGTTTGTCTGAGAGCAATAACCCAGCTTTGTTGCTTGTGGATGCTGCCCATGTTGAATCTGTCGTTTGGATTCTGACCTGTGTCTTAAGTGGAAACAGCTTCAGGCAAAGGTCTTAAACTGCACATGCACCCCTGATTTTGCTTGTTACTCAGTAAAACCATGTCAACTTCCATCGCTCAAAATGCTCCCATGTTCACACACTCCATTCTGCTGACGATAATGATTATTATCATTATGCCAACAGCAGGACTGATGATTAACCCCTTCGCTGCCCCAGCCCGTAAAATTTCCGGGCTTAAAAGTGCATGCACACACCTGTGAACAGTATGATTTCCGGTCCTATAACAAATCTCATTTTAATACTGTGCGTTTTACGAAAATCTACATGCTAATGCAAAAAAGAAAACAAAAATAGTCTAAGGATTTCAAATTTTGCACTTTTAATGGTTGTTTTCAACTGACCTCATAGCAGTCAAAGGGTTAAGCAAGGGTGTTTTTGTTAAAAACAAATTGTCAGTAAAGCAAGTAGGGCCTTGAGCCTTTGAAATAGGACTTGAAATTTGGTCTTCATCTAGATTGTCCACGGTTGAAAGTGGTCTTACATTCTGTCCAGGATGCAATCAGATGGTTTACGAAGGGCACTGTTGCTTCTTTGATTTTCAGCCTTTCAGATAACACTTGCATTTTTGTCTTGAGAAAGCTTGTCAACAATGATTGAAATTGCTCTCACTTTTTTTCTTTGGTGCAGTCTGTACTTTGTGAATAGCTGTTGCTTCCTTTATACCTACACCATTGTGTATAACTTTTCTTTTTCTAAGCAAAGCAGTCAATTTTTTTTAGCAGCTTGCTGATTTTAAACCACTGTTTGTTATTATTCAGAAATGCTGTTAAAAACATTAAAGGAAAGAAAGGTGTGGTGTAGTTCTGGACAAACGGTTATCTGTCAGCCAGAATGTGACACAACAATACAGGATATCATAATATGCCAACATCTGTCAGCCAGAATGTAACACAACAGAGAATATCACAATATGCCAGTTTTCTTTTTCTTTTTTGCTCATGCTGTTGTGTGAAAATGTCTTCATGGCTTTGCTTTTTGTTTTTCACTGGCAAGTAAGATGTGAGAGTGTAATGATGAATGTTAGCTAAGATTATGTAGCTCTTAGCTTTATTAGCTTTATGATCCATGGTGTTGGCAAACCTCTCCACCTGGGCTGCTATTTCAGTTGTTTGTGTGTGTGTATGTGCGTGCGTGGGTGCATGTTTGTGTGCATGTGTGTGTGCTCAGTCAAGATCTTCCAGGTTTTGCTTAGTGAAGTAGCTGCATTCAGATTTTTCTTCTGTGACCTTGACCTACGTTTAAGATTACAGTGACCTAAGAAAAGAATTGATTCATTTCTGTACAGTGAAGATGACATTTTGAAATTGTGATATATATATATAATCACCAGAAACACTCTTAATGGCTTCAGTTTTTAAAGGGAATATCTGACGCATTTCAAAAAGAAATGGACTTTGTTGCCTTTTAGGTGTGCTAGTTGTCAGAAAGCTTCAGAATTGAGCCAAGTATTCCTGTAGGTAATTTAACTCCTACATGATAATTTAACTCCTACATGATAATTTAACTCCTACTCCTAATTTAACTCCTACATGACTTAAAAAAATATATAAAAAAATAAATGCTTTGGCCTTATACAGTTAAGGTGCTTATTAGCAGTATTATTGATAAGTAAAAATAAAAGTAAGAAGAGCAGCAGATATATACAAAATCACTCTTGCACCCTGAAAAGGTGTGCCAATTTGACCTCCACATGTACAGGTATGGGGATTTTTTTTCTTCTATTTTATTTATTAGCATCCAGGCAGGAATAGACTGTGTGTTAATGTGGAGCATAAATACACAAAATGTTTGTGGGTCAAATTAAAGTGCTAATGTGTCGTTTGGAGATCTCTAAAATGCCCTAGTAATGTTTGTGGGTCAGATTAAAGGGCTAATGTGTCGTTTGGAGATCTCTAAAATGCCCTAGTAGCCTATGTTTGTGGGTCAGATTAAAGTGCTAATGTGTCGTTTGGAGATCACTAAAATGCCCTAGTAGTCTGTGTTTGTGGGTCAGATTAAAGTGCTAATGTGTCGTTTGGAGATCACTAAAATGCCCTAGTAGTCTGTGTTTGTGGGTCAAATTAAAGTGCTAATGTGTCATTTGGAGATCACTAAAATGCCCTAGTAGTCTGTGTTTGTGGGTCAGATTAAAGTGCTAATGTGTCGTTTGGAGATCACTAAAAGGCCCTAGTAGTCTGTGTTTGTGGGTCAGATTAAAGTGCTAATGTGTCGTTTGGAGATCACTAAAATGCCCTAGTAGTCTGTGTTTGTGGGTCAGATTAAAGTGCTAATGTGTCGTTTGGAGATCACTAAAATGCCCTAGTAGTCTTCCTACTGTGGCCTGCACTCATTGTAATCATGGCTTTGGCTATGTGCACTTGCTCAAAATATGCTGAGAAACGAAGTGTTTTGTTCACATTTTACTATTTCAGCATATGTTTTTTGTTTTTGTTTTTCATCAACGAGATGGAGAGAAATACTTGATGTAACATGTTCAGTCATTAGAGTTCATATTGGTGAATAATGATGGCACAATTTGTTGTTTTTATTTTTCTAATAATGATATTAACAGATTTCATGATCATTATATCTTTAGATATTAGTTTTTTCTCTCCAGCTGTAAATGATTTGAAGAACTGCCAGACGTGACCATCAAACGGTCAGTCGTCAACATTAACGAATAGCACTTCAGAATGAGGATCAGTGAATTCATCAGAATAATGTGAACTTACTTTGATTTGCACTTCAGTCACCATTCATTACCGTGACAAACACTGTCAGAATCGACAATAAACGTTTCTTAATTGCCTGCTTCCTTTCCCATTGTGTTGTAAATGCTTCCTTCATTACACCAGCGTGCAGTATTAATCTTGATTCACCCAGTCGCCATGCAGCCAAAACAGTTTGGACAACTTGGTCTTTGAGGTTAACTTCCGTAATTATGGGGCTATGTTACAGGAGTTGGAGATGTGTATGGTAATAATAATAATAATAATAATAGCAGTGATAATGTTGATGAAGCCCTTTTACACAGCGCCCGGTTCCTGCAGAAAAACGGACTCAAAGCACTTTAGCAGTAGTAATAATAAAAGTATTTCTGATTTCTAAAGCGCAAAATCTTGCCTGGCGAGATCATTCCAAGCGCATGTGCATATGCGCGTGCACGCACGCACGCACGCACGCACGCACGCACGCACGCACGCACGCACGCACGACACACACACACACACACACACACACATACACGTCTCTACCATAAAACAACTTGAACAGATCACAAGCAGAGGAAGACAGAAGCGCGAGAGTGCAAAACAAAACAAAACATGGCAGGTCTATCGTTTTAGAAGAAGAAAATGCCTCGAGGTTAGATTTGAAGGAGTCCAGCGAGGATTTGTTTTTGGGAGAGAAAGGGAAGGGTCATTCATTACAGCATAATATATATCATCTTTCAATGTATAGGGATACTGTTTTTGTTGTTGTTGCTCTCAGTGTATAGGGATAGTGTTTTTGTTGTTGTTGCTCTTGTTTTTTGTTTGTTTTAATACTTTTTTATTCCCTCGGACCCGTGGGCCCAACCGTTGGAAAGTGGCTGCATTGTTTACCGTAGAAAAGTCGCCGAGTATCATTGCCATGCAGTCATGTTCAGTGAATGGGATCAGCCTTGGTCTGGCACGGCTCCTTTCTGTGTTGGTGTTTCTCTCTTTGTGTGCACACTGTCCCTGTCACTGCCAGTGAAGCGATCACAACCTGCAAGCATCCCAGTGTTTCTGCTCTGTTGTGTGTCTTGCCGTGTGGCAAATTTTTCCTGGACATCTTCTTTCTTTCTTTCTTTCTTTCTTTCTTTCTTTCTTGTTTTGTTCGCCCTGATATAACCGTATTGGTTAACTGGGCGTAAAACACCAACTTACTTACTTGGTTTTTGTTTGTTTGTTTGCTTTTTGTTTAGTTTTTTTAATTATCAGTGTGCACCCACTTCTGTTTTAAAAGTTTGCTTGATGCGAGTCTTGTGGCTGTTTCCAGTGGGCCGCAATCCCTAATCGCTTAAGTGGCACGGAGTGTGGCTTGTTGACAGGCAGCGTAGATTGGACAATGTGGAATTGTCTGTTCATAGCTAGGCTGTTCATAGCTAGGCAGCGTAGATTGGACAATGGGAATTGTGGCTGTTCATAGCTAGGCAGCGTAGATTGGACAATGGGAATTGTGGCTGTTCATAGCTAGGCAGCGTAGATTGGACGATGGGAATTGTGGCTGTTCATAGCTAGGCAGCGTAGATTGGACGATGGAAATTGTGGCTGTTCATAGCTAGGCAGCGTAGATTGGATGATGGGAACTGTGGCTTGTTGACAGGCAGCGTAGATTGGACGATGGGAACTGTGGCTTGCTGACAGGCAGCGTAGATTGGACGATGGGAACTGTGGCTTGGTGGCAGCTAGGCAGCGTAGATTGGACGATGGGAACTGTGGCTTGTTCACAGCTAGGCAGCGTAGATTGGACGGCGGGAACTGTGGCTTGGTGGCAGCGTAGATTGGACGATGGGAATCGTGGCTTGTTGACAGGCAGCGTAGATTGGACGGTGGGAACTGTTTGGGTGGGTAGGTCTAACAGGCAACATGTACAAGGACCGAAGGGTCAAAATCAATGTTAAATGCAAAGGACAGTCCACAAAGCGGCCGTAAACCCCACTGGATAGTGACAGCGCACACCGCGTACTGTCACACATAGTAACTTGGACTTCCCAAAATATTATTACACTTGATAGAAAATTAAAGTGGCAATCATCTACTCTACGCCATGTTTTTGCAACCCCAGAGTCTATGCTTCTTTACGTGAATGACTGATTACATTAACACACACACACACACACACACACACACACACACACACACACACACACGTATGTGTGTGTGTTTGTATGTGTGTTATCGTTTTGTGCTACGCAAGATTCATGTATACAAATAGGTACAAAGGACTTATTGTGGAAAAGTGCAAATGGGCTCAGGGCGTTTTTGATCTGTGTTGCAGCCTTCTTAAATGAGTAGAGACAGACCCCAGGAGCTTGTAATATGATATCCTGATTGACAGTGACGTCAGACGTGAAATTGACATTGTTTTGATATTTGACTTGTACTAATGCCAACTACAAATGTTATCATTTGGACAGCTGCATATTGTTTGTTTTTGGACGATGTACATTTTCAGTTCATAACTATAATTATAAAATATTTGGTAGATTTCTTCTGTCCATGATTACTTTGTCTCACTTCTTGCAGTTCTCTCTCTCTCTCTCTCTCTCCTCTCTCTCTCTCCCTCTCTCTCTCTCCCCCTCTCTCTCTCTCCTCTCTCTCTCCCTCCCTCTCTCTCTCTCTCTCTCTCTCTCTCTCTCTCTCTCAAATAGTCCCCTTTTGGGCGAGGGCTGGATGTACTTACTTGTACGTACTTATCTGTTACCCTCCCTCTCCCTCCCCGCTCTCCCTCTCTCTCTGTCCCTCTCTCACAGTCCCTTGTTTCATTTCTTTATTGGTTGCAGGTTAAAATAATTAATCTTCAGAGTACTGTAGGCCAAGACCTGTTAAAGGAACGAAAATTCTCAACACTTGTTTTGTCCAAGAAAGCTGGCCTTTCTACAACAGGTCAACAGAAGAGACCCAAAGAAACATTTCAAAATCAACGATTTTGTTTTATAATCCCCCCTCTTGATTTTTTTTCCAGGTTTACCAGTTCACTGCCAGGGCATCAACAGGGGCGAGCTGGGACACTTGTGTGTGCAGCCAGTCCCCATAATCGTTACTGGCGAAACTCAGATTTTAAAGTACAGTAAAAAAAAAAAAAACTGAAAAGTTTCAAAAGAAAATCCGTCCTGGAAAAGTCCCCCCGCCTACAAAATCGTTGATGGAAAAAAATTCTCAACAGAAAATCTTTCATTTCAGTCTCCACCGTCCGATGGACAGAACAGGTTTTGAGAAGCCTAGTTCTTTTAAAAAGACACTGGCTTGTTGCTATCTTGCTGCTTTCAAGTATCATATTCATAATGAAAGTAAAATGATATTAACACTGCTGCTATCCCCCCCCCCCCCCCCACCCCAACCACCCCCCAAAAAGGGAATAATAATAATGCTGTAATGATAGTAATAAGAAGAGTGTTGCTGTTAATGTTATTTTCTCGTCTGTTGAGTTAGCCTGCTCACTTTCTGATACTGTGCACTAAGTAGAATCACTTTCTCCTCTGTACCTGTTATTTACTGATCACAACTTTTGCGGTTTTCTGTTAATGGGATCTTAGCAGCGGCGACCTTATGGATTGTATTTTGTGTATAACATGTGCACAAGTCACGCAAGAAGTAGGTTATTCCCCGCTTATAGAAGTAGAAGAGACCGCAGAGATCTCAGATCGTGTAGTCTAGCCGCCACGTTGCAGTTCACCTTGGAGAGAGTGAGTGGGCGAAGAAAAAGTCTCCCTCACTCTTAGCTTCTTCTTCTTCTTCTTCTTCTTCTTCTTCTCGATCGCTGCTACACTGAGGTTCCAGTCTGCAAGACGAATGTAGCTGTCTTCTCCAGTTCCTCTTTGCTGCCTTGATTCTTAGCTAAAAACGTCTTGAAAAGTATATCCGCTGTCTCTTTAAATCTTACTGGTTTAAGGCGATCAAAACTTTTTACCATCTGAACTACAACACGTGAAAAGTGCAACGCTGCTGTCTCTTTAAATCTCACCAGTTTAAGGCGATCTGAACATTTACAACGTGAACTACAACCCACAAAAAGGTCAACGCTTATGTTGCACACCAGTGTGACCCAGTTTGGCCGGTCAGTAAGGTGCGTGTGAGGCAGGTAAACAGGAGCACTTCGGTTCGATTCCACTACGCTTCGGCTCTCCTTTCTCTTGAAAAGGTTGTGGTTTGCGGACCCTTGTCTTGTGACTTTGCCCCGCACCATTAATAAAACATTAAAATGGCTCTCATCGCTGCCCATCTTAATGCAGTATCATTCTGGCGGTGACAGTGTGACGTTAGGTGTAGACAGACGCACGTACATTCTCTCTCTCTCTCTCTCTCTCTCTCTCTCTCTCTCTCTCTCTCTCTCTCTCTCTCTCTCTCTCTCTCTCTCTCTCTCAGACCTCCCCACCGCCCTCTCGCACCTCTACCATGAAGTTAAAACTGCAGTAGTTTGAGCATCATGGTGTACTCTTTCAGCTCCATGTACATAACCTGATTTATAATGAATGACTGAATGACTTGTAGTTGTTACAATCATAGTAATTAATAAATCAAAGCTTCTACATGACTATCTCCGTGTATGTGTTTATGCTTATGTGTACGGTGTGTGTGTGTGTGTGTGTGTGTGTGTGTGTGTGTGTGTGTGTGTGTGTGTGTGTGTGTGTGTGTGTGTGTGTGTGAACTAAAAAACTAAAACAAAATTGCACTCAAACATGGCTGCTATCTGCACAATCAAAATCATTTGCAACTTCACCGTGAAACTGCACTCGCCAGAAACAACGACAGTCCCTCTTAAGGTAATTGCTCCAAAGGCATTCATTTGGCTGTGAGAACAGTCCCTCTCAAGGTAATTGCTCCACAGGCATTCATTTGGCTCTCAAGACAGTCCCTCTCAGGCAATTGCTCCAAAGGCATTCATTTGGCTCTCAAGACAGTCCCTCTCAAGGCAATTGCTCCAAATGCATTCATTTTGCTCTGAAGATGTTCCCTCTCAAGGTGATTGCTCCAAAGGCATTCATTTGGCTCTGAAGACAGTCTCTCTCAAGGTAATTGCTCCAAAAGCATTCATTTCGCTCTGAAGACGTTCCCTCTCAAGGTAATTGCTCCAAAGGCATTCATTTGGCTCTCAAGACAGTCCGTCTCAAGGTGGGGGGAACTATGCCTAACGCTACGCTGTCACCATCACAATGATTTCTACATCAGGACGGGTAGTTATGAGAGCCATTTTAATGATTCATTCACTGACACGGGCAGCGTCACGAGACGGTAGCTATGAGAGCCATTTTAATGATTCATTCACTGACACGGGCAGCGTCACGAGACGGTAGCCATTTTAATGATTCATTCACTGACACGGGCAGCGTCACGAGACGGTAGCCATTTTAATGATTCATTCACTGACACGGGCAGCGTCACGAGACGGTAGCCATTTTAATGATTCATTCACTGACACGGGCAGCGTCACGAGACGGTAGCCATTTTAATGATTCATTCACTGACACGGGCAGCGTCACGAGACGGTGTTCACAAATCACAAAGTTTGAAGATAAAGTGGAGCTGAAACGGGGAATCGAACCGACGTAGTCCGCTTACTACCAGCCTAACGCCTTACCGCTGGGCCAAACCAGCTCGCGCCCTAAACGCACTGAAGGGTAAGATTAGAAACTGCCTCTATTTGTGCAACTTTGAAGTAAGGTACATAAGCGCTTTAGGACTACGAGAGACGCTCCTTTGCCACGCTTACTTCCCTTCCCTTGCTTTACAGCCTACCCCACACTCCGAACATCGCTTTCCGGCACGTCGTAAGTCAGCGGCAGTGGTCGGAGTTTGAGCCTACCCTTTACATCTGAGACTGATGGCAGAATGCGACTAAAATAGATTATTTTTTTTTAAATGCAGCCCAGCCATCTGACCGCCATAATTTAAATGTGAATTTCTATGTGAGCCTAAATGTGAACCTAAACATGCCGTGAGCCTGACTATCGCAACATCAGTTATACTTTGACTCCACCAACCCTCAAGCACAGGCTTACAATCACACATATCTCTGTACAAAGTCCTCCCCCGCCCTTCTGATGTAATATATATATATATATATATTATATATATATATATATATATATATATATATATATATATATATATATATAACATGGTGGACAAACACACAGCGATATGGCAGAGCACAGCACAGCACAGCACAGCAGATCAGTCCATACTAGATTATTTCATACGGCGAACTGGGCAACGGCAATTTGGGAACACGGCGAAATCTCCACCATCCCGCCCCACCCCCACCCCACCCCCATCCTCCCCCTTTGCCCCTCCCCCACCCCCCTTCCTTTCCCTCCCCCTTGCCCTCCCCCCCCCAACCCCTCCTACCCCCATCTTCCTCATTCACCACCCTCATAGAAGCCATGCAGCAGTACTGAACGTGGCTGGGGTATTACTTGTTGGTTTTTCATCTTAAAGCTGGGCTGTTTTAACTGGGTTCAAGGGGAGGTAGTTTAAAAAAAAAAGTAAAGCTAAGCAGACCGGGAACCACTCTGTATGAGTGGCTCCCAACCTGCCTGGCTTTATCTGGTCAAGCGGGTGTCCCACTGGAACACGCTGCCCACTACCAAAACCCCACAAACTGGTCAAGCAACTTCCAGTCTGCAGCGTCCGCTCGACGTGTCTACTTCCGGGCGGCTTTCTTCTGTTTCTGTACATACCCCTGATGGGGCCTCACCTCGCACCATGCAACTGCAGCCAATAGGCAAATTTTATGTTCTGACGCAAAATAAAACACTCCACAACGAAACAAAGCTCGTTTGCTTTACCAGCATGCTCATTTGTGTCCTTTCCAGCCACCTTTGAAAAACTCTAAACACTTGCACTACGGCTGTCCCACGATGTTCATGCACTGAGATCGACGATCGAAGAATGCTCTTCACAGGCTCACATCACCGGGATCTTTGTACTGGCGGCCTTATGCATGGGCACAAATCGAGCAAACAGGCCCCACTCAGGCTAATGGAAAAGCGAAAAAAGAACAGACGCTGTACAATAGCAGACGCCGCCTCGAGGTAGCTATATAGACTATAGGGGCTGTTTGAGCTGTCCACATAGTTCAGGAGCTGTGTGAGAGTCGAGGTGGCCGTCCTGGGCTGTCCGTCCTAACGAGCCTTCTGGTTTCCGTGGACGTAAAGCTATATTGAACCATGCTTCGGCATTGGTCTCAGCTTGTCCCTAATATGTCAACTGACATCTGAGGACATTAAGCATCATCATCATCATTGAGCTGTCCGAGCGAGGGACATCGTCTTCACGAGGCTGGTCGCTCTTTTTCCTTCCGGTGTTGCTTAATGTCCTCGGATGTCGGTTGACATATCAGGGACAAGTTGAGACCAATGCGTGCCATCCGTCCTAACGAGCCTTCTGGTTTCCGTGGACGTAACGCTATACTGAACCATGCTTTGGCATTGGTCTCAGCTTGTCCCTAATATGTCAACTGACATCTGAGGACATTAAGCATCACTTTATCATCATCATCATTGAGCTGTCCGAGCGAGGGACATCGTCTTCACGAGGCTGGTCGCTCTTCTTCCTTCCGGTGTTGCTTAATGTCCTCGGATGTCGGTTGACATATCAGGGACAAGTTGAGACCAATGCTGCCATTCCGTCCTAACGAGCCTTCTGGTTTCCGTGGACGTAACGCTATACTGAACCATGCTTTGACATTGGTCTCAGCTTGTCCCTAATATGTCAACCGACATCCGAGGACATTAAGCAACACTACCTACCTACCTACCAATGCGTGAGCATGGTTCAATATAGCTTTACGTCCACGGAAACCATAGGGCTCGTTAGGACGGAAAGCCCAGGACGGCCACCTCGACTCTCACACAGCTCCTGAACTATGCTGGTCGCCCTGTGCGCCAGCACGTCCTTCTTGTCCGCTTGGGTATTGGCTTTGGACATGGGAGATGAGCTGAGAGTTTATGCATCCGTCGAGGTGTTGAGTTGCTGGGTCAGTTGGGGAGACTGCTGTGCGCTAGTAAGTAGGTAAGTAAGTGAGTGAATGAGTGAGTGAGTGAGTGAGTGAGTGAGTGAGTGAGTGAGTGAATAAGTAAGTAAGTAAGTAAGTAAGTAAGTAAGTAAGTAAGTAAACACGGTGCCGTCGAGGTGCTGAGTTGCTGGGTCAGTTGGGGACGACAGCTGTGCGCTCATAAGTAAGTAAGTAAGTAAGTAAGTAAGTAAGTAAGTAAGTAAGTAAGTAAGTAAGTAAGTAAGTAAGTAAGTAAACACGGTGCTTAACCTCCACAGAAACCATAAGGCTTACTAGGAACGGGGAGCAGTGGGGGAAGGGGATATGGAGGTCGGGGGAGAGGTAGATTATATACCTATCGCTACACTGTCACCACCAGAATGATTCCTGCATTAAGATGGGCAGTGATGAGAGCCATTTCAATGTTTCGTTAATTGTGAGAGACAAAGTCACAAGACAGTGTCCACAAACCACAACCTTTTCGAAGAGAAAGGAGAGCCGAAGCGGAATCGAGCCGAGGCCCTTGTGCTTACCAGCCTAATGCCCTACCGCTAGGCCAAACCGCCTCACTGCTGTGAGCTGTCGTGTACATGCACCCTTTAAGGCCTTCATCCTGGCTTGGTACATCCCGGGCCTTCAGCTACGGAAGAGACTTCACTTGGTACATCCCTGCTCTTCAACTACAATAAAAACCTTCACTTGGTACATCCCTGCTCTTCAGCTATAGTAAAACCTTCACTTGGTACACCCTGGCTCTACAACTACGGTAAAACCTTCACTTGGTATATCCCTGCACTTCAGCTATGGTAAAAACCTTCACTTGGTACATCCAGGCTCTTCAGCTATGATAAAACCTTCACTTGGTACATCCCGGCTCTTCAGCTATGATAAAACCTTCACTTGGTACATCCCGGCTCTTCAGATATGGTAAAAACCTTCACTTGGTACAACCTGGCTCTTCAACTACGGTATAAACCTTCACTTAGTACACCCTGGCTCTTCAGCTATGGTAAAACTTCACTTGGTACATCCCGGCTCTTCAGCTACGGTAAAACCTTCATTTAGTACACCCTGGCTCTTCAGCTATGGTAAAAACCTCACTTGGTACATCCTGGCTCTTCAACTACGGTATAAACCTTCACTTAGTACACCCTGGCTCTTCAGCTACGGTAAAACCTTCACTTGGTACATCCCGGCTCTTCAGCTACGGTAAAACCTTCACTTGGTACATCCCGGCATTTCAGCTACGGTAAAACCTTCACTTGGTACATCCCGGCTCTTCAGCTATGGATAACCCTCACTTGGTACATCCTGGCTCTTCAACTACGGTATAAAGCTTCACTTAGTACACCCTGGCTCTTCATCTACGGTAAAACATTCACTTGGTACATCCCGGCTCTTCAGCTACGGTAAACCTTCACTTGGAACATCCCGGCTCTTCAGCTATGGTAAAACCTTCACTTGGTACACCCTGGCTCTTTAGCTATGGTAAAACCTTCACTTGGTACACCCTGGCTCTTCAGCTATGGTAAAAGCCTCACTTGGTATAACCCTGGCTCTTCAACTACGGTAGAAACATCACTTGGAACATCTCGGCTTTTCAGCTGCGGTAAGAGCTTCACCTGGCTTTAGCCGCAATACACCCTTCATTCTGGCTTGGTTCAAGCCGGGCTTCAGCCCTGATACCCCCATCCCGGCTCTTCAACTACGGTAAAACCTTTACTTGGTACACCCTGGCTCTTTAGCTATGGTAAAACCTTCACTTGGTACACCCTGGCTCTTCAACTACGGTAAAACCTTCACTTGGTAGACCCTGGCTCTTCAACTACGGTAAAAACCTTCACTTGGTACACCCTGGCTCTTCAGCTGTGGTAAAAACCTTCACTTGGTACACCCTGGCTCTTCAGCTGTGGTAAAAACCTTCACTTGGTACACCCTGGCTCTTTAGCTATGATAAAACCTTCACTTGGTACACCCTGGCTCTTCAACTACGGTAAAAACCTTCACTTGGTACACCCTGGCTCTTCAGCTGTGGTAAAAACCTCACTTGGTATATCCTGGCTCTTCAACTATGGTAAAAACCTCACTTGGTATATGCTGGCTCTTCAACTACGGTAGAAACATCACTTGGTACATCTCGGCTTTTCAGCTGCGGTAAGAGCTTCACCCTGCCTTCAGCCGCAATACACCCTTCATTCTGGCTTGGTTCCAGCCGGGCTTCAGCTCAGTGGTACCCGATTTATCTTGCACTGTGCGGCTGAGTGAAGCACTGAATCCTCAAATGCAGAAGGTGGGTGTGCAGACATTTGTCAAGTTTTCTGTGCGTTAGATCTAATACTTCAGAAAATCAGTTCTCAGTCTTTATGGGAATCACTGGAAAAAGATGAGAAACATGCAAACAAACAAACAAACCGATTTCACATGAACCAAGAAGCATCTCTTAACGTATACACCCCTACCCCCCCCCCCCCCCCCCACACACACACACATGCACACCCCCACCTGGGTTTTTTGTTTGTTTGTTTTACCTTCTCCTTCTTCTCGATCTCGAAGCACACAAAACAGTTCAGTGTATCTAATGACTGGGGACAACTCCTTTAAAGCGTCACTAGAAGGTAAATGGAGCCAGTAAGTGTATGAATCACCTCACAAAAAGGCCAATGTTTGCTAGAACAATATCATATGACATACCAGCGTCAGTCGTAAAGTGCTTGATACGACAGAAATGCGATATACTCAAATGATACCCCGTACGGCAAAGCTGGGTATTCAGAAACCTTGGAGGTTCGAGATTTAAGGAGCTTTGCGTGTTTGAAGGAAATAGAGCGGGACAACCTGCGTGCAGTGGCTAAGAGAGTCGGACTGAAAAGCCAGGCGCAGTACTGAAGCGGGTTCGAATCCCCTCCAACACGGCAAGGGATTTTGGTCACGAAATCAGCTTTTAGTGCAGACACTTCTTACGAACAGCCCCGTAAGCATCAGCATCTGTGCGCACGTTAAAAATCCCAAACACTGACAGACATACCATTGTATGTACACACACACACACACACACACACACACACACACACACACACACACACACACACACACCCACCCACACAACACACACACACACACACACACACACACACACACACACACACACACACACACACACACACACACACAGCATTCAAGCCACACACCACACACACACACCCACACACACAACACACACACACACACACACACACACACACACACACACACACACAGCAAAATGCTTCAACCTTTTTCATGAACAAAACAACAG